>JARHVA010002524.1:2327500-2508425 GCA_037957365.1 Torreya grandis
TGAGAACTTCAAAGTGTGCAAGGATATAAGGAAAGACACAAGAACTACTTATTAAAAGAAATATGAAAATAATATTGAAAAAAAGAATAATAATAATGAATCCATCCTTGAAAATGCAAGGAAGATGTAAAAGACAAAGGTAGTTGATGCAGATGGCTACATAAGGGTAAAAGAGTTGAAGAAGCCAAAGTTGAGAATACCCCCTCGTCCTGCACAAAGAAAAGCTATGACCAGATATTCCTCATCTTTCTATGGTTATTTTTATTGATGTAATTAGTTTGGTAATGGGGATAGTGATGTTAAAGTTTTACCTAAAATGAGAATAAACTTTGTAAGCAAAACTCATTTTCACCTTTGTTAGATACAAATATAATATGCTATAATTGTAATAATTTTGGTCACATGGCTAAGCAATATAGAACAAACTTTGTAATAATAAAGATACAAATTAAGAAGAAAGACATGCCTCCTAGTTTGAATAAAATTTCACAATTCCATGAAAAAGAGAAAAATAAGACATATAAGAAACCCAAGGATATGTGAAAAGTGAAAGATCAATCTATGATTGCTCAAATTGCACTTCATGTCAAGGAGCATAATTTATGGGTAATAAATAGTAGTTTTTAAAATCACATGACTAGTGATAAGAGTAAGTTCATCAAACTAAGTAAATGTAAGGAAGGATCTGTTAGTTTGGGAGATAATAATACATTAAAATTAGAGGTAAAACACCCTTAAACTAAATAGAAAATTGCCTACACATGATGTCCTTTATTTTGAAGGATTAACGCATAATCTACTAAGTGTTAGTTAAATGTGTGACAATGGATATAAAGTCATATTCATTGTAGAAGGTTGGAAGATAAGAAAATCTTGAAGAATAATTACAAAAGGGAAATGAACTAAAAGCAACATCTATAATCTGAGTGAAGTGAATGGAAATAAATTCCCTATAGGAAAGATTGATGAGAGTTGGTTATGGAATAGAAGAATGGGCCATGTCAATTTTGACAACTTGGTTAAGGTGGGGTCAAACAAGTGTGTTAGACACATGCCTAAGATAACCAAACATATATACACTACTTGCAAGGTTCACAAGGAAAGCAAATAAAGGTAAAATTATAAACAAAGAAGTATGCAACTACAAAGCCTTTAGAGTTATTCATACTAATATTTGTGGTCCTAATAAGATAAGATGATCTAAAGGAGACGGATACTTCATGTTATTTTTAGATTATTAATCAATAATGACATGGGTGACATTTTTTAAGGATAAGTCTCAAACATTTGAAAGATTTAAGATCTTTAGAGCCATGGTAGATATGAGTTTAGATTTAATATCAAATACTTAAGATCTGATAAAGGTGGACAATTTACCTCAAATGAGTTTATAAATTACTATGAGAGGCATGGAATCAAAAGGCATTACTCTATAGTAAGGAATCCACAATAGAATGGAGTAGTTAAAATAAAGAACATGACAGTCAAGGAGATGGCTAGAATAATGCTAAAAGAGGCTAAGTTATCTAATGGATACTAGATAAAAGTAGTCTAAGAAGTAATATATATATATATATATATTGGATAGAGTTCAAATAAGGGTAAATAGTGAAAAAAATCCATATGAACTATGGTATGGAAAACTTGCCTCTATTAAGTACTTCAAAATATTTGGTAACAAATGATACATTAGGAAAAAAAAGGACAATTTGAGAAGATTTGAATCAAGATGTGATGAAGGAATATTTATTGGTTATTCCACTAAAAAAAGGCTACATATTCTACAAAAAAAGGCTAAACAAGATAGTAGAGAGCATTAATGTCAAGGTTGAAGAAGGCCTAAAACATGTTAAAGTTGACAGAGAAATCTATGAAGAAGAACTAGATTATGAAGAGGAAACAACTGATGAAGAGTCTGAGGAAGCAAATGAGAAGCCATCTACAAGAATTGTTCAAAAGGATAATCCTATATAACAGATCATTGGTAATAATAATGAAGAAGTTTAGACAAGGAGAAGAGTTGCATGGAATAAGGAGCAAGTAAGTTTTGATCTAATGTCTAAAATTGAGTCTAAGAGCTATATTGAAGCTAGCAAGGATGAATTAGATAAAATCCATGGATGAAGAACTAATCCAAGTAGAAAACAACAAGACTTTGGAATTAGTTCCAAGACCTTCTAACAAGAATGTAATAGGTACAAAGTGGGTCTTTAGAAATAAGCTCAATAAGGATGGAGTTGTTATAAGGAATAAGGTAAGATTGGTGTGCAAAGGATATGCATAAGTTAAGGGCATAGATTTTGAGGAAACATATGCTTCAATTTATAGATTAAAAGCCATAAGAATGTTTTTATCATTCTTTATTTATCAAAATTTCAAATTCTATCAAATGAATGTTATGTTTGCTTTATTGAATGGAGACCTAGAAGAGGAAGTCTATATTGAACAAACATAAGGTTTTCAACTATTAGAAGAAGAAGATTTTGTTTGTAGACTAAAAAAATCTCTATCTAGTCTGAAACAAGCATCTAGAGCATGGTACTCAAGATTGGACCAATATTTGCAATAACAAAGATTCAATAAAGGATGTACAAACAACAATATGTATTTCAAATCTGAAGGTGAGCATATGTTGATTGTTACTATTTATGTAGTTGACATCATTTTTGGTGGTAGAAACAATAGGATGTGTAAAGAGTTTGTTACTAAAATGTAAAATAAGTTTGAGACTAATGAAGGGATATTTTTATCTCAAACCAAGTATGCTAAGGAAATGCTCAAAATTTTTGGAATAGAAGATAAAAATCTAGTTGGTACTCGCATGATAATTGGATGTAAGCTGAGAAAAGAGGATGAGTCCCTTGATGAAAATTAGACTATGTATAAATCAATGATAGGTAGCTTGTTATACCTAACTACATCAAGACCTGATATCATGCAAGCAATGTGCATGGTTGTAATATTTCAACCTACTCTTAAAGAGTCACATGTTAGTGTAGTGAAAATGATATTTAGATATATCAAGATCACAATTGACAATGGACTATGGTATCCCAAAGGTGAAGACTTCACTTTGAAAACATATACATATGTTGGTTGGGTAGGAAGTGTGGATGATAGAACAAACACTAGTGGTTGTGCATTCTTCCTTGGAAATATAATTATTTCATGGTTGAGAAAAAATAAAGAGTTAGTTTTTCCATAGTATAAGTAGAGTATGTTGCAATAGTAGTATGTTGCACTCAAGTATTTTGGATGAAGAAAATGTTCAAAGACATCAAGGTAGAGTATAAATCACCTATCTCTATTCTTTGTGACAATTCAGGTTCCATTAACATATCAAATAATCTAGTGATGCATTTAATAACCAAGAATATATCAATCAAGTATCACTTCTTAAGAGAGAATGTTATAGATCAAGAGGTCACAATGGAATATTTGCCAATTAAGGATTAAATTATAGAAATATTTACCAAACCTATTCCCAATGAAAAATTTACATATTTGAGATAGAATTTGGGAGTGGTGGCTCCTTCATCACATCACTAAATCCTAGTGAAATGGCATGAGTCCAGGGGGAGAATCACATAAACCTTGTTAATCCCTAGAAAGAGTGATATAAGACAACTTAGGTATGATTTTTTTGAAAATTTCTAATGAGTTGATGGTTTTAAATTCTTGGACAAACTCTTTTCTTTGATAAAGGGGGAGAAAAATTTGGATAATCAATGAAAAACTTGGTGTTCCTTTACCATTAATGTCAAAGGGGGAGAAAAAGTACAAATGCTCTTTATAATAATATGGAGAAAAAATGCAAATGATCTCTATAAATTTTTGAAAGAGCAAAGCATGTGTCCAAGTTGAGTTTAGGAAAATGTGCCATTACCTAAGGGGGAGAAAATTTGGCATGAACAACTTTAGTTCACATTCATCAGGATAAGGATAAGAGTTTGCCATCATGATACAAGATTAGGGCATTTAATTTTCCATCAATGCCAAAGGGGGATATCATTGGCAATATGATTGTCATTAATGTCAAAAGTGACATTATGAGTATGTTATTGATGTTAAAGGATCAAGCAAGACTTATGGAGAGAAAATCATATTTTATAGTTGCATAAGTACAAGGTTTTCATGCTTTTACAAAGGCCATTTATGGAAAATTTCATAAGAAACAGATATAAGTTATGTTATGGGTTTTTCATGTACATTTCATAAATATCATCCATAAGTTTAGATGAAGAGAGATGAACCCAAAATTAAATTATCTTTACTCTTGGACATTATAGGGTTTCTCAGTTAAACCCCAAGTGTTTAAGTCATGGTGTTCATAGGTTTTTATATTTTTATGTTGACTAGATATCATTGGGACCCTATAACTTAAGTTATATCTTAAGCCTTTGTCATCATGGTAAAATTGGACCCTTCAACTTAGTAATTATTGGCTACAAGTAGTGATCAAAGACTTTATATTTCCTAAGTGGTAGACTTAATATTTATCCCATCTTGATCAATAGATAGCACTCAATCATACATTGAAGATCTAACAAAGTGAATAAAAGTCAATTTGTCAAAGGCACCTTCGAGTAAATGTGTTAATGATAAGTGTCATAATCATGAAGCTTGCACAGTAAATCTATAATGTAGTTTAAAGTCAATTTTTCAATGATCAATTCAAGGATGCCAAGTATCTCAATAGTGGGAACTGATAGTAATGTGTAGGAGGCACATGCTAATGCCAAATGTCATGTTCATGGGAGATTATGAAAGATAAAGATCGATCTTGTCAGAAGATCTAATGATGAGAATTTGATTATGAAAAAAAGATCCAATGGAGTGAGTGGAATCAAATGAGATCAAGTGCTCAAATTTTAATGGTATAGAGGTGAGTTAAAGACTGAGCTAGTTTGAGAAAATTGACTGAGTAAAAGTGTTCTAAAGACTCAGGAAGTAGTGAGGTGATAGAAAGAGATTGATGTTTAATGTCAAGTAGAGGTAAAGTTTATGCTAGTTTGGAGATCTAACGACATGTGGGAGATCAGATATGAAGATCTAGTGAATGTGTTTTAAAGTTGATCTATTTTAATGAGGATCACTAGATCATGGCACAAAATATAAGATCAAGGGTCGATATTTAAAGATATGTTAAATCCAATGGTCAAGCCATGGAACATGCAAGAAAGATGCATAATTTAACACACACAATGAAATTGATAGCTGTGATTGAGCAAATTCATGAAAGATCAAATGTGCATCAAGACCAAATCCCAATATATCTAAATATAGATAATCATGGTAGTGGATCATGAATTCAAGATGCGGGAAGATTGATATTCAATAAATTTGAATTGATTCCAAAATAGAGTGTGATGTGATACAAGTCCAAGTGTGAACATAGTGAAGATGCAAACCTTAGATATAATGCTTATATATATGCCATCTAGGACATAGTCAAAGGTCATTATTATTGTTTTTGTTGCTATAATTATGTCTAATAGAGATATATATAGAGACACAAAAAGAAAAGAGCAGAGAGGCTGTAGACATATAATAATGAAGTGTGTCAAATAGATAGATATAGTGACATAAAGATAAAGGGGGAGAGTGGAAGAGAAGATAAGAGAATAAGTAGAGTATGAATAGTTATAGACAATAATGTAATAAATAACATAGATTGGATTCATTTATGAATCTTTTTTGTAAACTAGAGTTGTAGCTCCATAGTTAAGCTAAGTTGGTGATCAATTAGGGGATTGATGTTTTGTCAAGGTTAGTGCCCTTAAATATTATAACTAGTGAGGTTAAGCCAATTTGGTGCTAAATTAAGAAATGGGTGATTTCTTAGAGTAGGTGCTCTTAAATGTGTAACTAGTGAGGTTTTGCCAGTGAGGCTTTGATTGTGAGGTTAGATTAGAACAATAAATTCTAACAACTATTCTCATCGTGGTTTTTCCCTTTGGGTTTTCATGTATACATCTTGTGTGTGTGTGTGTGTGTGTGTGTGTGTGTGTGATCTCTATTTTTATGTTTTAGTATGCATATACTTTTTAATCTACACTAAAAGTATTTAGAGGACTTATTTTAGTTGATCTACTGATTCACCCCCCTCTCAGTAGTTATAGTTAATGGGTAATGTTGTTGGTAATATGGTATGGTATAAAATTACTATAGTTTTGTGGAATGTATTTTTCATGTGGAAAAATAAATTACAGCCTTTTAGTTGGGAAGATAAACTAGTATTATTTCAAGGGAAACATGATGTGGAGTTGAAGTATTATATCCTTTGCTACTCATTTGTCAACTCTAATCCTATTTATATTAAACAATCAATTGCTTGAATTGAATTTATATAGAGAGAACATGGTGTATTCATATTTGGAATCCATGGAGGTTTACATCAAGGGAAAATCTCTCACAATTTTTGACATTACTACCATTGCCAGGAGATCCTAGGTTAGGGTAAAATTGGATAAAGTGTAGTAATTAACTTAAGGGTATATATTTCTTTGCATCTAATTTTATAATAATAAGCCAATATTTATTGTGCATAGAAGATAATGTTTTATTGATCAAAATTATATGGCATCAATGACACAAATTAGAATGTCCTCTAAAGGTGTCTACATATTAGCCAAGTTTAGGTACATCACTCAATACTGGAGTTTGACTTGAGTCATAGCATATAATTGAGTTTTTAAATTATGTGTTGCATATTGATAATTAGGCAATTTATTAAGGAGTTCTTAAGTAGTGGTAATTATTTTGAGGATATGCGTATAATACCTATCTTAGGTAGTTTAATTTTTTGCAGGCGTATAAGTACACATAAAATATGTATGGGTAGTTAGCGATGTGTGTCCATAGATCTCTTAATTATTTTTTTACCAAGTCATGGACTCTGAAGGAGTGGGACACCAACTACATGTTTACCTAGGCCCCTAAAACATAATATAAAATTTGAAGGTGAACTAATGTGTAGAATCCGTTATCTTTAGAGATCATCAATATACTCTATGAGCAGAAAACTTTCTTAAGGATTTATGAAGTGTTAGGGAGCTCTTTATTGAAAAGTATAATGAACATTGGTATGGTATTTTCATAGCATTTGAGTACTTACATATGGTGCATATACAAGCTCTTATATATACAGATTATACCTAAAGTTCATAAATGGTTAGAATGAGTCAAAGTGTCCAAGGTACTAAAAATATAACCATTTGAAGACAATTTCATAGGAATGGAATTGAGTTGTTTAAATGAAGGATTATGATATAGCCTCGTTATTTGACTCTTTGAAAATAGCTTGTATGGACTGGTGAATATATTTACTTATCGTAATGTAAACTTATGTGTAGTACATATTGTGAGAGTATTAATATGTAAAAGTATTTAGAATTTTATAGCATAAAATAGTGCATCATGACATGTGGCTATATATTATGTTTTCTTCTATTGCTTAATTTGCAGTATAATCTAAGGTATACCTAGATGGTACAATCCCATACTTTCTTGATTAATATTTATAAGTGTAAGATTGTTTTTTTATGTTTAAAGTTCTCATTCACAATGATATATGATATTATGAGATGTCATAGAGTTCTACATTATTAAATTATGTTATACCTAAATGGTATATACTATAATTGTTATGTCTAAACTCACACCTAAGTAAATGTATGTGTGTTGGTTATTACTATGAACAATATTTTTTATAATATTTAGTAGGATATTATGTATGTGTGCATATAAC
Organism: Torreya grandis; assembly: GCA_037957365.1. Taxonomy (NCBI): domain Eukaryota; kingdom Viridiplantae; phylum Streptophyta; class Pinopsida; order Cupressales; family Taxaceae; genus Torreya; species Torreya grandis. Next base: position 2,335,251 of record JARHVA010002524.1, read on the forward strand.
ATTTATGCATAATGAATGCGAGGATGGAATAGTAAATGTTTTATGGAATCTATGCTTGCTTTGATTACCCCTATGTTTAGCATGTTTTGTGTTATTGACTGCTAGCAAGATGTAAAATGATTGTATCTTGGGGTTAAATTATTTTTAGTGAGACATTATCATTTCATGAGTATTATTTACATGTTTGTGTGATATATTTTAATATAATGGGTATTCTATGATACATAACATGTTTAATTTAAGAAATCATACAACACACGATTACTTTCTTATTTTTCTGGATTCTTGCACCATCTCTATCTACTTATCTATGAAAGGAGGGCATTTCCTTGATGGAATTAGTGTGAGGGATCATTGGTCCATGATTGGTGTGGAAAATTACTTAGATAATGCTCTCCCTCCCCACAACAATACTAATTTTGAGATAACTTTTGAGATTATCACAGATACTAGAGAGTCCAGGGACTCATGCTTTAGGGATCCTTATATCTTATTTTTGTACTTTATATTATATTGTATTGTTTATTGGAAACATTATCTTGAAGAATTGTAATTGCTATTTATGGTAGATTGATAGCAGTGGTTGTATATTATACCAATAATGATTGGATATTTGTTATTACTTTTTATGATCGTATTATGATGCGTTCTCTTATATTGATAGTGATTTGTATCTATTAAATCTCATGTGCTTATTTTCAGTTATAATTCTTTAAGTATTTTTTGTATAATCACTACTTAGATTATCATGGTGTAATCTATTTATAGTTTATGTGTTTAAAAATAAATTCACATATTTTCTAGTTAGCATTTAGTGGGGTTGTTATATGTGGTATCAGAACTATGGATCAAACTCTAGGACTGAATGAGCCCATTAGTGTTTTTGTACCTTTTTATTTATTATCAAGGAGACTTGTGAATGTGTGTGTGGTACATTGAGTGTGTACCCTATGATCATTTGTACCCCCTTAGAGTTTTTAAAGGGTTGGTTTATCAAACATCTCATTGGTGATGATTATATAAGGTGATGGGTTAAGTATGTGCATAGCATATTTCATGAGTTGTGAACAAGAGTTCCCTACCATATTATTTATCTTTTAGATAGAAAACCTTGAGTATGATTACATCTTTATTCGTAATAGAATCACCTTCACCATTTGTGTTTTATGTTGTTAGTGTTTTTAAAACCATAGAGTGCTTATCACTTAAGTATTCATGCTTTAGTTTTGTGCCTTAAAAATTTTATAGGAGTGTGAAATCCTATAATACTATTCTAGATTGGTACCACCTAGTGTAGTGGGAATTTTATTATAGTTGAGTGTAGATGTTTTGATTGATAATTCCTTTGTGTTAGGAGTTTTTTTATGTGGATGAGTATTTTCCTTTTGGTTGTGGAATTAGGTTATGATACTATGATTACAAGTTTGGTAAGTGAATAGTGATTTGACAACTTGGGTTGTAATGTTTTATTTTACCATGTGAGGGAGGGTATGTGAGAGTTTTATTTTTTAGATGTTAGTTCTCTATTTTCCATTTGTGACTTTCTAGAGTCACTATTTTTTTTATCTTGTAAACTTTGACCATGAGGAGTGGTGAACCTTGAAATTATATTAATTCTAGTTGATTATAATTATTATGTTATTAAATACATTTGTTTAGATTGATATTATTCTCTTTTTGAAGTATGTTGTTTTGAAGAGTTATATATGTACCTTTCTTTGGGAGCAAGTAAGGTATAAGATGTGCAAAACATCTTAGTAGCTTAAAAGGGTTGAGATAGACTTTTAACTTGTTAATTACTACCTGAGCAAGTCGGGATACATTGTATCACTTGTTCCTTTATAAGGTTGTAAGGATGGTATGATCCTTGGACTTTTTATATTATGCTAATTTTAGCATTATTTCTCTCAAATTTGAATATAACACTATAGGTTAAGCTATGATACTAGTTGTGTTGAGATAGTGGTAAATTAATTCAATTATGGAATGATTGTATGATTTTTATTATATGTATGTTGGTACATATTGAATTATTTAATATATAATATTGCTTTCTATGATATGTTAGTATAGAGTTATGATTCTTATAACCTTGTGCACATTTTGGAGATCATTAGGTCATAGAGACCTAAGGGAGGAGAGGTGACTTAAGAACGTGAGTTTTAAATGATAGGAGTGGATCCTACTTAGCCTTATATTGACTTAGTAGTTACTAATTTTGGATTCAAGAGATATACTTTTTGAATCTATAATTTGATAAATGAACTTGTTAAATTCAATCATATGGCCATATGCATATATACTATGGATGGGTATTCCATAATTTTTTATACATTAGAAATATAGTATTTATAGTTCATATTCATCATCATACTTATCATGAGATCCATGGAGTAGTGACAATATTGACATGTTATACTTATATAAAGTTACGTGGAGTAGCGATAGTATTAACTTATACACATCATTCTTGCTAGGTTTCTTAAATACTTTTCTCTTGAATGATAAATAAACTCTCTGGATTACAGAGATGTGAATAGGGGTTGGAAGGTTTTGTGGAATTATCCCTAGTCATTTGTTTTAGATTTTATGATGATCTCATGTGTTTTTGGGAAGTTAGTGAAACTCTTATTGAGATATTATAGGCTTGTCTTGCTAGTTATGGATCCCAGGGAGATCATGAAAGAATCAATCATAGTAATTGAAACTCACAAATTTTGTTTGTGTAATAAGGAAGTGTCATAGTATAAGTTATTTTGGGATAAATACTCTAATGATGGTGCTACTTGGGAGGACTATGTTGAGTTCTACAGGCTATTTTCATATTTAATCACTTGATTTGATACCTTATACTATGTTTTTATTCTATTAAACTTTGTTCATTATTCAAAACTATTGTTAGAATAAGTGTCATTAGGATGATGATCATTTTTATGGGGGAAAGATGTTACATCCCAATTTTACCTTAAGTTTTATAACCTTTGAATCTGTGGATTATTATGGTTATCATTTGATTGTTATTTTTTTAATTGAGATTTATGATAGATACTAATTATGAGATGATGATATGTTGATTAGTTTACATAATGGATTAATTATGTGAAAACTATAATTTCTTATTATGTACATTGTGGATGTATATTTATTAGTTATGTATCACTAGTTTTTGTTATATATGATGACTCAGACTAACTACCTACTTACTGTGAGGTGGGTGCAATATTGATTCTACCCTCAAAGCATGATGGAGGGGAAAAATCATCAGAGAGGATGACATAGATGAGATGATTAGGGGATGACAAAGGAACTACTTGTAACTAAACACATACCATAGTAGAATAATTTAACTAGTTAGATATGTGTTTGCGTATTTATACATTTCTACAGTGTTTATGTTTTTTGTATATGCTTATGGTTGATCTAATTGAATGATTGCATCATGATACCACATATAGTTATATTTATATGATTATTTCTTTATGATTATTGTGTTGACTATTTTTGGATGAGTCGATGCTTAACAAATTAGTATTTGTATTATTTTAGCTATTTTTGACTAGTTATAGACTAGTGATAATGTTTTTAAAAATGTTGTTGGATGTTAAGTTTACTTCTATTGATATTTAGGAATATCACTGTAAAAATATTAAATAAGAATAAAATAAAGATAAATATGTATATAATTGACATCCATCAAAAAAATAGTGGATAAAAATGTAGTGGTTAAAAATGTAGAATGAAAAATGTAGTAAGAAAAAACATAGCAAGTAAAAATGCAGTGAGGATAAAACATCATAGGATTAAAACATAGTAAAGTATGCACTCACATAGAAGATGACACAGCTTTCAACTAAAGGTCCAATCTCATGAAATTACATTTTCCTTTATTGTTTTGCTTGCAAATTTGGTACATTATGTTAACTACTATCACCAAAATAAACTAGACAACAAATAAACAATGTGATAATCACTAAAATGTCCTAATTATGCCCTTCATGACATTTTGAGACATTACCAATACCTCTACATTTTTATTCACTATGTTTTGTCCTCACGATGTTTTTTCCATACTCCATTTTTACCACTATATTTTTAATAGCTACATTTTTATCTGCTACGTTATCTCATAGAGCCATATAATCTATATACACTAATAATTAATTAAAATAGTTATCTTGTAATAATTTGAATTACTAATTAATCTAATTTATCTTTATAAAGAGATAATTATTTAGTTTTATTTTAATTAAATAAATTGAATGTCCTAAAAATACTAAAAGATATAGCCAATGCATAGTTTACATTGAGATAAGCCCTTTACATGGAATTCATTGAGAAGTGAAGGTCTAAAATTATCCATATGAAAACAAGTGGACTTAAACTAATTAATTAACTTGGATTTAAACAAAGAATTTTTTTTGATCCAGAGGTATTCTCGATCCCATTTGGGACACTGTGACTCTACCCAATGACCTTCATTGGGATGAGCAGAGGTGAGACTAGTCCTCTGGGGGTTGGTGATAGGACCCACGTACATTGGCCAACCATTTTAACCTAGGCCATGAGAATCTACCTCAGAAACTATATGGGAAAAACCAAAAATCCTTAGCCAACTATGCCATCCATGCTCAAGTGATTATAACTAAATGGAATAAAACTCAAAGTGAAGATTTTAAACTAATGAGGAAAAGTGATGATTCATGCATAATTTGTGTTATTTTATGAAAGCTCAAGTGAAGTATTATTATTGGATTTAGAAACTAAATGCTAAATTAAATAGATTTTTGCATGGCAATTGAATATATATTAATGAGATTATAATAAGAAGAAAGGGGTAAGCTATGCAATATTTTTGGAGAAGGGGAAAAAAGAATAAGGAGGAGATGGAGCTAGTCTAATGGAGTGAGGTGTATCACTAGAAGGAAGGGTAGCAGAGGCAAATTTTACATAGAAGATATATAGAGAGGAGGCATTGGAGGAAATTTTGAGGAGAAGGTAGACCAAGAAGATCATAGGCATAGTCTGCTAGGTAGGCAAGCATTAAATTTATGTCTGTGAATCAGATTATGTAATTAATTAAAATCTAATTTAAAGTATGCAATGATTTATATAATAAATCCTCAGTTTAAATGGATACTTTCTATGTATGTTATATTTTTTGAGTATAATATTTCTTATGTTTTATGGGTAAAATTAGTCTGCAATGAACTATAATTGAAGACTTGTATAATATTTATAGATAGTATAATTTAGATTAAATTCAAAGGAAATTATGAGCTGATAGTACTATATTACAAATAGGAAATTATTTGCAGCTAATAATATGATGATAGTATATTATCTATAATTAAATTATAACAATGATAGCATGCAATATAAAATTATTAGGATTGGTAATTCAGAGGAAATTATGGTGCATGCTATGTTATATGGTTACATATATCCTTAGTTTACTGGGTTGTTACTTATACTATAAAAGTGTAGCGATTTACTTATAATAAATTGATTTAATGAGAACTGTATACTATTGCATTAACTTTTGGAGTCCCTTATATAAAAATAGATTTTGCATATTTAACTATGACATGGATACATACCATAATGAACACTATATAAATATATTGTGGGAGTATACTTATTTAGAAATTATAGTATGAAATAGATAAATAACATGAATCATTGCTATATAAAAATAAATAAACATAATTAATATAAAATCACTACAGTATAGTTAATGGGGAATGTTGTTGGTAATATAGTAAGGTATTAAATCACTATAGTTTTGTGGAATATATTTTTTGTGCATAAAAATAAATTACAACCTTTTAGTTGGGAAGATAAACTAGTATTAATTTAAGGGAAACATGACATGCAATTGAATTATTATATACTCTATTGCTCATCTATCAACTCTACTCCCCTCTATATTAAACATTTAATTGCTTGAATTGAATTAAATTTGTATAAAAATAAAACATGGTGCATTCATATTTAGAATCCATGGAGGTTTCCATTGAGGGAAAATCTCTCACAATCGCTGACATTGATTCCATTTCCAGGAGATCCTAGGTTAGGGTAAATTTAGACATAGTGTAGCTATTCACTTAAGGGTATATATTTCTTTCCATCTACTTTTATAATAACAATCCATTATTTATTATGCATAAAATAGAATGTTTTATTGATAAAATATGTATGGCATCAATGAAACAGATTAGAGAGTCCTTTAAAGGTGTCTACATATTATCCAATTTTGGGTATGTCTCTCAATACTAGCATTTGACTTGAGGCATAACATATAATTAGGTTTATAAATTGTGTGTTGCATATTGCTAATTAGGAAATTTATTAAGGAGTTCTTTGGTAATGGTAATTGTTTTGAGGACATGTGTACAATACCTATCTTAGGTAGTTTAATTTTTTATAGGCGTATAATTACACATAAAATATGTATGGGTAGTTAGCGATGTGTGTCTGTAGCTCTCTTAATTATTTTTTTACCAAGTCCTAGAGTCTGAAGGAGTGGGGCACCAACTACATGTTTACCCATTCCTCTAAAACATAATAGAAACTTTAAAGGTGAACTACTGTGTATAATACCTTATCTTTAGAGATAATCAATATACTCTATGAGAAGGAAAAGTTCTTAAAGATTTATGAAGTGTCAGGGAGTTATTTATTGAAAAGTATAATAAACATTGGTATGGTATTTTCATAATATTTAAATACTTAGATATGGTGCATGTAGAAGTTTTGTATATAAGAATTATACCTATAGTTCATAGATGGTTAGAATGAGTCATAAAATATCCAAGGGACTGAAACAATAACCCTTGAAGACAATTTCATAATAATGAAATTGAGTTGTTTAAATGAAAGATTATGATATAACCTAGTTATCTAACTCTTTAAAAATTACTTATATGGACTATTGAATATATTTACTTAAAGTAATGTAAACTTATGTGTAGTACATATTATGAGAGTATTAATAAATAAAAATATTTAGACTTTTATAGCATAAAATAGTGCATCGTGACATGTGCCTAAATATTATGTTTTCTTCTAATTGCTTAATTTACAATATAATCTAGGGTATACTTGGACAGTATAATTTTGTACTTTCTTGACTAATATTTATGAGTGTATGATTATTTGTTTGTGTTTGAGTCGGGTGTTCATGCACAATGATCTATGATATTATGAGATGTCATAAGGTTCTATAGTATTAATGTATTTTTTACCTAGATGGTACATATTGTAATTATTATGTTTGAACTCACACCTACATAAAGGTATGTGTGTTGGTTATTATTATGAATAGTACATTTTGTAATAGCTGGTAAGATATTATGTATGTATATATACAACTTTTGAGTGTGTAATAGATGTTAGGATAGAATAGTGAGTGTTTTGTGGAATATGTACTTGTTTTGATTACCCTTATGTTTAGCATGTTGTGTGGTATGATTACCAACAATATGCAAAATGATTGTATCTTGGGGTTAAATTATGTTTAGTGATACATTATCATTTCATGATTATAATTTACATGTTTGTGTGATATATTATAGTAGAATGGGTATTCTATGATACAAAACATGCTTATTTTAAGAAATCATACAACACATGGTTAATTACTTATTGTTATGGATTCCTACACTGTCACTATCTACTCATTCATGAAGGGAGGGCCATTCCTTGATGGGATTAATGTGAGGGATCACTGGTTTGTGTGAAAAAGTGCTTAGATGATGCTCTCCCTCCCCACAACATTAAAACTTTTGAAATGACTTTTGAGATTTTTAGAGATACTAGAGAGTTTGGGGACTCATGATCTAGGGAACTTTGTATCTTATTTTTGTACTTTATATTATATTATATTGATTATTAGAAACATTATATTGAAGAATTGTAATTTCCTATTTATTATGGATTGAAAACAGTGGTTGTATATTGTACCAATAGTGGCTAGATATTTTTTATTACTTTTTATGATTGTATTATGATATATACTCTTATATTGATAATGATCAACATCTATTAAATGTCATGTTTTTATTTTTAGTTATCACTCTTGGAGTATTTTTTTAAATCACTAATTAGATTCTCGTGGTGTAATCTATTTATAGTTTGTGTGTTTAAAAAATACTTTCACATATTTTCTAATTAGCACCCAACTTGGTTATTACAATTTGTCAAATTCAAATTCATTTATGTGCTTTAGAGTTGCATCCCACCAATGGGATTCAACATTTGGGTTGCTACAGGTCAAGTATGTTGATTTTTGGATTTTAATTTTTTCATTTATATTTATATTATTTATTCAATTAGGGTTTTAAATTTATATTTACATTATATTCTCTTATATTTCCTAAAAAAATTGTATTTCTATTTAAATTTAGATACACAAGTTCGATGGATCCATTACATGAATAAAATGTTTGACAAAACCTCAAATAGATTGATTTTGCGTAAGAATAAGTTCAATCATATGAGTAATATAATTAAAAATATCAATAATTACAAATAATCATCAATGGTTTACATCATTCTTTAGCTGGTAGTGGGCACATTTCACTTACCAATACACTAGAGATTATTTTCAATGAAGTGGGAAATGTAACTTCACAACTTGATGCAATGTTGCTTCAAAGAGAGGACATGAAACCATTTTATTCTAATAAATTATCATATGAATATGTTAAGGAAAAAAATAACAAAATAAGTTGTGTGCACTTTATTTTTTTAATCCTGAAACCAACCAACCTCCACCAATGAATTACAAACATATTAGTACTGATTGGTGTGTTCATGAGGAAATGAAAAATAAATTTTGGGATAGGTGGTGGATGGTTTTTGATGAGCCTCCATATAATAATAGTGAGGTTATATTATAATTTTTGAGAAAATTATATTGTGAGTTTGTGTTGTAACAATTTCTAAACTATTTTGACATAAAGGCCTCCCAAGGTAGGGGAGGTGGGTCTTAATTTGATAGACCTGGTGCTAGGTAAGACCAAAACCATCATAACTAATTTTAGAGAAATTGAAAGACAATATCACATGCCTCTATTATTAACATTTTACATTGTAATATATAGATGGACACCCTTGAGGTAGTTATGAATCTAACACAAGTTATGATTGAGGATGGTATGCATACATTGAAGACTTCTACTCAACCTACAAGTGGTGCTAGTGGTAGTGGTGGTGTTAGTGGTAGTGGTGGTGTTAGTGGTAGTGGTATTGGTGGTAGTGATAATGGTGGTAGTGGTTTTAGTGGTGTTGGTATATGTTATAGTGTCCTTCTTCCTACTCATGTTATAGTTCATGTGTAGCATTACACATCATGTGTGAGGAAGTATATGAAAACTTTTAGGTGAAACATACATAGATTACATTTATGGATATTAGCATACTATAACTATGCCATTTGTAGATGCTTCATCAATGTATAAAAATATCATTCTAGACACTAGCATGCTAAAGCATATGCCACCTATAGATGCTTCAATAACACATGACATTAGCATGCCAAACACTATGTGAGATGTATTAGCTTCACCAACTCCTATCAAGATATGCCAGCTTATTGTGTAGGAGTTATTGACTTTACCATATATATTTGATACACAAGTTTAATTTTAATTATAGTTTATTTATATTTGTAAAATAATATTAAGTTTATTTTCTAGCATGTGTTTACTTAATTGACTAATTTATTTGACTAAACTTGTTATTTATTTCTTGTATAGATGATTGGTGATATTTTGGGTATCTCAACACGTCTTGACTCTATTTTAGAGGACAAAATTGACATGGGTGTACCCTATACATAGGTTTGGAAACTTTTAAAGTACATATTTATTCATGTACATGATTATTATCTTTTGAATTAAAAAATATGTTTTAAGATCTATATTATAGTCAAGTTTTTATCATGTTCATTGGGTTCACACATTATTCATTTATTAGTTTTATCAATGATGAGGGATGCGATGGGAACCCATAATAGATGAGAAGAAGGTTGTACTAATGTTGTATCTATATCAGAGAATCCACTATCTCTGTAACAGGTCATGATTCAGGGATGAAGACTTGTGAGAACACATAAAATGTTTTTAAACTTTAAACAATGATATTTTATGTCAAATTTACATAATTATATGCACATCTACATCTAATGATATATGTATGCTCCATAGGATTCCCCATCATGGGTGTATATGCAGTATCATATCCCTAGAAAACCATTTAGATGGATTACAATGTGTGTAGAATCATTTAAAAAAAATTGTTTTTGAAAAACTTATCAAATTTTCAATATACAATTTTAATGCATTAATTTTATATTTCATATGTTGTGCAGACACAACAATTTTTAGCAGTTGATGATGAAATAATGGATGACTCACATGTTGAGAGGAGAGTTTCTCCTTGTATTGAGGCATCCAACACCCATGACTCTAATTTTATGCCAACAAATCACAATTTATTTGGAGGCAATGTGGAGTAGGAGAGATAGTTGTTGTGTTAGGGGTATAGTTATAGGTACAATCGATTTTGTATGCCGATATGGCCCACATTGTATGCCTATATTGTGAATTTTGTCTATGTATATGTTATGGTCTACATTTTTTCTTGATATATTTTGTATTATTTATGTTAAATTATGACATAAAACTTTACACATATCACATATGTACTATTTGATAATATGATTCCTTTACCTATGCGTATTTTCTATTTTTATCATTTAATGTTTAAACATATTATTGGTTAATGATCATTATTACTTCATATGGGGTTAAAAAATTCAAATTATTCTCTAAATTAGGTGCTTAATCATTATTTATATTTTGCATTTACATGTGATATTTATTATTTACTTGTTTCGTTTACATTTAATTACATATCAATTTGTAATTGTGATGTAAGTGGACTCGAGATCAATTGTATGGACATGTAAATATTATAAATTTTACTAGGTCATAGTTGTTAGGAGGTCTAGTGATGCACTTGTGTGGCTATTTATGCTTTGTTATCATAACATGGTTCTCAATGTACTTTTGTGTGTCGCATGTAGGCTTTTAAGTCCTTAAGATTAGATGATATGTCATCATTGTAAGTATTATTTATTTGTTGAATGAGATATATCCTACATAAGGCATTAGTAAAATATTATTTAAAAACACAACATATCATGTTTTCTGCATTGTTGTGCCTCATGTGGGATTTTAAGTCTTCAGGCTTAGATGATATGTAATAATTGTAAGTATTTTTTACTTATTGCACGAGATATAGCCTATCTAGGCCCTTGGTAAAAGATTATTGAAAATCACAACATATCATGTTGTTTTCAAATTATAAATTTGTTAATTGATTCAATGATTCAAGGAATTTTAATCCATCTCATATCATGCTTTAATTACAATGGTGTAGACATTTGCTTGGTATTTTTTCCACTATTATGTATAGGATTGACAAACACATTTTTTCTCCCCCTAATCCATTATTTGGAGAAGTCACCACACACTTTTATTTTATAATTAAAACTCCAAATCTAGTAATCAAATGGTTTATTCATATATTAATCTAGTTTAATGAAAAATACAACTTTTTTTAATTGATTTTGCATGTTTATCATTTCATGGAAGATGCATATAAATCATCTTTTTTATATCATTATTTAATAGCTAATATAGTTCAATCACTTGTAAAAAATTATACTTCATTTAAAAGTTAACTTTATTTTACTTGATTGATCAGACATTTTTATAGTGTTATAATGTTTAGTACACATCTTACAAAAAAATTGCATGAATTGTTCCTTTCACTTTCATCATCTAGGAGAAGCTTTGCAAGATGATTTATTTACAAGAATACAATAGATTTTTAACACCATATTTGTTGGGGCCCCATGACCAAATACGACCCCAAGGGATCAAACTTATGACCAAGATAAAACATTAGGACTGCATGACCAAATATAGCCCCAAAACCATTATAATGTCAGATTGGTACAAGTCATGGATCAAGCCATTCTTCAAAACAATTTTTCCATATCTATGATTTGAGGGACTGAGAAGTTGTACACACTAAGAAACTTAATTTCTCTTGAGACTCTAATTTCATAAGTGTACAAAATTTTACACATGGTGGTGCATATATAAGTATGTTTTTGGTAATAAATAGCCTATCATGGATTCAATTTATTTTTAATACCTATACACCTTACCTTTCATGTTTCAGGCAGTTCCAAGCTTTAGATGAGCCATAAGATCCTCCTCCAAATTTGGTCATACATTTTAGCATAACCATGAGGGATAGAAATGAGTCATCATCTCCTACACTTGAGCAAAGAGTCTTATAAGAAAGCATGAGAGGATTTTATCTAACTTGAGATGGATGCGATGCTGTAATGAGGTTTTTATCATGGCCAAATCTCTCAAAACAAACCAAAAGTTTATTAGTGGGGGCTGTACATTCTAACTTATTATCCTAATTAATGAACCGTATACATAGACACATCTAGATATGCATTTTAAGGTTATAATGACCATTTAAAAATCTCAGTTAGGCCATGGGATAAAATTTTGTAGTTCATTGGAGGCATCCTTTAAGAGAATGCACTCATCCCAAAGTGTGCAAAACTAGAAAACTTTCATCACACGTCGTAACATAACTGTGAGCGCTAGAGACAAGTCGTCAATTCTTACAAATGCATAAATGAGTCCTCTAATAAAGGTTAGGAAGATTTTATCCAAATCAAGATGAATGAGATGTGGTAATGAAGTTTATCTCATAGATGAATCTCTTATAATGGGACAAAATTTGGTTAATAGGGGCTATATATTATAGCTCATCTATTAAGCATTGTTCCTATTCTTGAGGTTTGGCATTAATGTTATCATTGATGTCAAAGGGTCTTGAGAAGGTCTTCATAAGGTCATTAAAAATTGTAGATATGAGAGAGAATATTGATTAGTTTTTCAATGATTCTGAGAGTGTAAGATTTGATTGGTATATGTTCATATGACTACATGAATGATGCAAAGATCAGTATGGAAGGTCCTTGTTGCCAAAGTTTTCAAGTTCTTGAGTCTTATAGTATATTGAGAATGTATGTGTATAAGATGCCTAGTCTTGTGTATGAAGGAACATGATGGCTTGGTGAAATGATTGCACATAGGCATGAGAGGTTGTAAGAGGTTTCTTGAGCATGGATATTGTTGTACCCAACATTCCCCTTTTCTTCTTAAAAAAATGGGGACCCACTTTTTTTTTTATTTGGCCTTATTTGTTGATCCCCTCATCTATAGATCTATGCTAGTTCTATCAAATTGTTCCCTAATATTAGGAACCTTTGGTACCCCTTCTCTTTACTTTGTTAGTATATTAGTTTCTATGGATGCATATGCTTTGTAATTCATCTCATGATCATTTTGTTTTATCCCACATTCATGGTAAGTAGTAGTTGCTTAGATTAGACTTAGTATATAAGTAAGTATTGAGGCCAATGAAGGTATCCATGAATTTATTGTATTAAACTTGCTTAAAGGAGGTTGCCCCCTCAAAGTGGCCTATGATCAATATAATATTTTTAGTGCTTATGCTTATGTTAATTTTATAAATATGTTATTTCATGCATTTTCATTAATTTGTTGTAGGAGGATCCTCTCACCTAATCTTTAAATTTGGAAGTATAAATCATGGTATTATACATTTTGTACTAAATTACTAAGGCCTTATGGGAGTTTTTTTGTACTCTACAAGTTTTGGGACTTAGTTTTTATTTGAAGAAATTATTCAAGACTTGTTTTTTGGATATTTTGTTTGGGCCTTCTTTACGGGAACTTTGTTCTTTGAAATTTATGTTTGGAATTTATTCATTAGAAGATTTGTTTGGCATTTTCTCATCAGATTTTTTGATTGTGATTTATGTTCAGGTTTTTTTATTCAGTGATTTTGTTCAGAATTCTTATATCAGACATTTTATTTGAACTTTTGGTTTGGAATATTTGTTTGGAATTTTCTCCTTAGGTTTTTTTGTATCAAACATTTTTTTTGAAGTCTCCATGTCAAACATTTTGTTTGAATGATGTTCTAAAGGACTTAGTTTTTTGGGATTCCTGATTCAGACATTTTATTCTATATTTTTATTTGGACCTTTTCATTGAAAATTTTGTTCAATAATTTTGATTAAATAATTTTTATAAAAGAATCATTATCATATTTTCTTTTATTCAGAGGTTTTGTTTGAAGATTTTTATTAAATATTTTGTTCAAACATTATTCTGATAGATTTAGGTCTTGAGGCATTTTATTCAAGTGTTTTATTCAAGATTTGTGTTTAGAGCCTTTGGTTCACAATGATTATTGGCTCAATCCTAACATAAAACTTGAATTCCAATTCATGACTATCAAAATCTAGCTAGACTTATCCAACAAAGCAAAACTACTTCTTGACACTTGCCAAAGAACATAACACACCAACTAAATTTATGAGATTTAAATTATGTAGGTAAAACAAACATGTGAGTGTTGAACATTAAAATCACATGAACTAGAATTGAATTAAAAATGCTATATACATGATGTGCAACTATTGATGTATTCATTGCTTTCAAATGAATTTAAACTCAATTGTTATTCTATGAATAAAGCCATAGCTACCTACGAACCCATTGTAAATAAGCAAATAGTGGAAGGAAGTTTTAATGATACATGTAAATATAATTTGATCACACTAGACAATTAAAATGGTGTCATCATATAAGAGTTTTAGATGAGTACTTTCACCATCCCCATTCTCCATCAAGGATTCAAAAGAGTTCATAGACATGGTGTATGATGCAACAATCTTCAATAGTAGATATGATAATTACTCTAAATTATGGGAGGATATTGATGTTGTGGATTAATTTTCACATGAAATAAATCTATCACCAATGTCATGACACATGGTTAAAAACTTGCTCACTATTAAGAGATAAAAATAACATTATGCAACATCCAATTCTAAGATTATAGCCTACATTGACCTTTTATGGGATTTGTTCTTTATTGAAAAAATTACACAAGATTCCTTCTTAGACCATATGCATTAATAGATGGTTGTGGCTTGCATCAATGGTGATTATTTTCAAAGGTACCTATCTCTGCCAATTACAAATGCAATTTTTGATAAACATAGACTAGTAACATGGAACAAATAAAATTCAATTGACAAAGTAATGAGATCATGGGTTCTTCCTGGGAAAACTATGGTCTTAAAAGGAAATTCTCCCACCCCCATTAGTAAATTTAGAATGGGGGTACGTATTAGGATGGCCTTATTAAATAGATTGTATGGCATCCAAGTATCCATTTTCTCAACTTTGGATTGGGTGCCATTACTAGATATGATAATGACTAGTGATACAAATTTTGCTTTAGGAGAGATCATCAACTTCAAGATGAGGGAACAAGTTCTACATAAGATCAAGAGGCCTAATCTAGTAGGCCACTTTTACATGATGACATATCTTCTTGATGCAGTAATGGACATAATATATAGGGACCTTAGCAAACATTGGAGCCTAGCCACATATTGTATAAAGAATCACATTTATGATTACTATCAAGTCATGCATATATATACATATACAAAGCGCATGGTCCAAACTATTGAGGATGTGTATCCTCAAGTATGGTAGGCAATTCATGAGGCTCCACTACCCACAATTAGAAAGAGCATAGTGGATACACTAGCTCTTCAATGTGACTATTAGTTATATCTATATTATATGGTGATCATGGTTATTGGTCATAAATTCCACACCCTATGCCTCCCCAAGTATGTACCTAAAAAATCTAGTAGAGCAAGGAATTGCATATTAGCTTTGGTGGAGTGTGGAGGAGGATTTGATTAAATAAAAGAAAGGCATATTCTATGGATCTCACATGATCATTGGTAGAATGTGTTATACCATGAGGAAACATTTTGGGGATGTAGACAAGATAAGAAAGCATTATCAATTGCCTACATTACCATTCATAGATTGGTATCCCCATGGTCATATACAAAAGCATATCTAGGGCTTTGGTTTTCCATAAAAACATGTCCCCTATGACTATGATTTTCTATTTATGAATCCAAAGGATGACACCTAGGTCTTGAAAAGGGAAAACATTGTTGGCCTGAAAGAATATTATTTAAGGATAATTAAACAAGAGCCTTTAATTTTAGTATAATAAATGCATACTAGGTTGCCTCCTCCTAAAGGATGGATAACTTCAGATTTTTGGTAAAACCAACCCCCACAAAAAATAAAGATATAAAGCGAGCTTTCCCAAGAACTTCCCTTTCTATTAAAGGCTTTTAAGAAAGATCCTAGGTTGAGTGAGCATGATCTTAGGGGAGAAAAAGGGGATCTAATTGACTTGGATTCCTATGATGTAGAGGACTAAGAGCACCTAGATGTATTGCCACAACTACACCAAAATTAAAAGAAGATACTACCTTAATTTAACAAAACTCCTCCTCATAGATGAAGGTTAATCATTTTTATATGATGAAACTAAGGGCTTCTTCCCTACTATAGAATCTAATAATGGATCAACCATAGGGAATGCCTTCAATTACTCAATAATAAATGGAGATAGAATAAGAACTAGATGAAGAGCAGGAATTGGAAAGAGCCAAGACACTAAGACTTAAGGTTGATAAATGGAAGGCACTAAGAATAGATGACATAATAGGTAAGAAGGATCAACCTTCAGACCCTTCCTCCAAAGTTTGCACATATGTTCCTATTTTTGGTTTAAGTCTAATTAGTATTATTTTGAGAACTCCCAAGGTGGAGGATGTCACCTCCACCCCTGATATTTCATTTTCCTCTTCTACTATCTTTAAAATCCCTTTCCTCACTCCCAAATATATGGGGATTATTCTACCACCATTATTTAATTCTCATCCATAGTGCCATCCACATCCATTATTACCACTACTAATTGTAGAGAGGATTACAAAGCAAGTTAGTCAAGCATTAGTCAGTAAATAATAAAAAATGCATATAGAACTAACTAGCTAAGCCTATCTATTCCTATAGGAATTATAAAGGATAAAAATAAATAAATGAAAGAAATCAAGATCATATTACCTTTCTGAATGGATTCACCATACCCATGTGGCTCAAAATCATGTTCTCCCTTGATCAAGCATCTTTATCTTTGTCAACAATGGTGGTAAACTCCTCCAATATCTTAAGAACACTCCATACAACCTAGGCTAATGATTCCAAATCACTAAACTAGCTTATCAATAAAGCTTGAAAATAAAATCAATGATCAAATGTAAAGGATTGTAAAAAAAAATATAACATTATAACTTTGCATTATTCAAGCTTAAAATTCATGTCCATGGCCTCTCTATTTATAGGTTTTTGAGATTGGTTAGGATAAACCATGATCGTCCATCTCAAGATTGAGATGTGTGGCCATGGATAATCCTAATATTTAGAATTAAGCTCATAAATATCCTCAAGATAAATAAGCATTAAAGAGGCATGGGAGGCATTAACTAGGCATGGGTGACCCATAATCCTAATATTTTATGCAATTATGGCTTGATAGATGCCACCCCATAAATGATGTCACTAGGTGATGTAGATATTCAAAATCAATTTCCAAAAATTAGATATTCAAAAATATCTATGGAATTCTTACTTAAGCTCTTAAATTGGATTAATTAGCTTAAGTAAGTTTAATCAAGTTTAGTGCAATTCTTTGGAGATTAGTGCATAATTAATCAAAATGGTCAAAAAGTCATATTATTGGGTCATAATTTGACTAGAGAAGAACTAAAAGGTGATGTTAGATGTGTTGGAGTTGTATTCCTATTTAGGATGTTTCCAACACCAAATAACAAAGGTATGTGATGTGTACCAATGAATTAGAATAAAAGAGTGATCCAAAGCACTAAATGGTGAATTTGTCATTTTGACTCAAAATGATCTGATCAAAGTTAGCTAGCCCATAAAATGCATTGACCTATTTATGGATACTTTAACCTAAACTGTCACTTATAAGTGACAAGTTTGAACCATATAGGGTGTTTTATGGATTTTGACCTAAAATGTGCATTTGAGTAAGATTGACAATTTTAATATAAATGGTGTTAGGAATCAGATGACTACAATTTGACCCTATTTGAGAAGGTGTAGTGAGACATTCAGGTGAAGTGAGATCTTTTCAAAGAAAAGAGTTGTCAATAAAAAATTAGAACATACCCATGATGCCCCCTCGAGAAGACATACTAGGATGGAAGAAAAGGATGGACTCTCAAAAAAAGAGAAAGTGAGAGATTAGCTCATGGAATAGATCACATCTAGATGAGTTAATTCTTGCACATGTGATTACCATCAATGATAAAAATATAATGAGAGGTAAAATAGGCCCTGAATATGGGGGGAATGGGAAAGATATAATCCATAAATGTAAGGGACACACTGTAAATGTACCCAAGTTGAGATTACAAGCTACAGACTTATGACATTAATTAATCCTAAGACAAGTTGCACACTGAAATATTGCGATCATGGGATTTAATGTGGAGAAATTGGAATTAGATTAAAATAGAGAACATTCTAATTTAGGAAGGGAAGAACCACTAGAATGGGGTCTCCAAATAGAATATAATAAGTACTCTAGTAGAGTATATTTGATCATGATAAGATAGTTTTACCCTAGTAGGGTGAATTTTGATCATTGATAAAGAATAAATAATTATTTATACCCTATAGATATTATTTGATTTAGACGTGGTCTAAATTTTGGGCCCTAGCATGGGAAATTGGCTAGCAAAATAGCTCAAGGATATAATCAAAAATATAGGTTAAAGTGAGTGGGCACAAATATCCATGTGATGGAGTAATGGCTTAGAAATCCATATAAAACCAAAAATATGAGAAAGCAAAAAGTGATGAGAGAGATGAAAAGAATAATGGAGATAGCTGAGTTAACCTTAATAAAAATTAAGCACTGCTTACATAGTTCTATGGACTCATGTTCCAACATGAACTTCAGGCCAATGTAGTTCACCCAAGTTTGGGAGAGAATGGAATGACGAATGATGAAAAATGACCAATAAGTGATTATAATTACAATTTATGCAAAGAGATGCACATCTAAGCATAAAGAAAGAAGCCTAAAATGCATGCTACCTAGAAGCCTAATTCCATATCATGAGTCTAGGTTTTCCAAAATTTTCTTGAGAATCAATCATCAGAGCTGATGTTGACATTAAGACTTTGAGACCCAAGAAAAAAGTGCTTGCTATAGAAAAATAAATTAGGCATCATAAGTATAAATAAGTTAAAATGACATAAGATTATAATTGCATTGAGCTAGTTCAAATGTGAATACCTATAACTAAGGATAATGGTAAAATAATGACCAAAACTAGAGTTACAGTGATTTACATTTAAATAAAAAAGCAAAGACAAATAAAAAGATAAACATAAATGAACATAACTTGAAATCAAGATATGATTTTAAGTAAGAACAAAATGTTTAAAAACAAAAGTCAAGAATGTCTTAATGACATGAGACCAAGATATGAATAATTAAGATCCATGTGGACCATCAAAGCATTCTTGAATGGAAAAGAGAAAAAAGCAAAATCAAAATAGAAAAAAAAGACATCAAAAACAATCAAATAAACAAAATGGTCTAAGAAAAATGTAATAACATAAGATCAAGATATAGACAATCAAGATCCATGTGAGTCATCAAGATGTTTTGAAACACAAAATAGATAAGCAAAAATAATCAAGGAAACATAAGACCAAGATGAAACAAGAAGTAATAAAAGGAGAAAAGGAGAAGAAATAAAAAGAGCAGTGAAAAATCAAAACAAAACACCAATAAAACACAACAAAACATCAAGATAACTCAAATAAACACACATAAACAAAAACCAAGTTAGTGCAATTTAAAGACAAATGTTCATGTATGTGCAGTAGAGGTATTACATTCTACTACATCATAACAAAGAACAATGACATGACAATTGTTCCCTAATTAAAGAGAAATAATGATAGAATAAATGGGGGAAGAGAAGAAATGGAAAGGATTGGCTGAGCTATCTCCAGATGTATAAGACAAGTGGATGTTACCTACATAGTTCCATGGATGCATGTTCTAACATGAACTTCAGGCCAAATGTAGTTCTTCCAGGAAATGGGATAGAAGAAAAATGATGATTAGATCAACATGATTAATGTTATATAATAAATAGTAGATACAATAAACAAATGAGAATGGTATGGTAAACAAGAAGCTGATAAGATGAGAAAGAATGATCTTGTAAAACAATAAGTGTGTGGGATAAGATGAAATGAACTGGTGTTTTTGTGATTGTAAAATGACAAAAGCATAACATGGTGGAATATAAATGTACAAATCTATTGAAGCACAAGACAATGTTTTTGTTTTGTTATGGATCATGTTCTGAGGATTTTAATATTTTCAAAGTATTTCCAATGTTTTTGGTGTCTTTGGGATAAAATATGCATAAGGTGGGACCATCTAGTCGAGGAGATGCACATCCTGGGAGTAGAGGTTCCAATAAGATAGCTAAGCCAGCTACAATGGACCATGTTCACAAATCAGTGAGAGAAAGGATCTTGATTTATAATAGTGTAGTAATGGTCTAAAACTAAGAAGATGTTTCTATTCACTTGTCTGAAGCTGCATAATACTGTCCTACTGAACTGCTTTGTAGAACTATTGTTGAGGATATTTATAATGTTCATGAGACATAATCAAGATCATAATTGGTCAAGGGATAAAAAGTGTTCAAGCTTATAACATGCCTTAGACATAATTAAAAATATGCTTCTCAAAGAGAACAATCCAGAATGGGATGAAGAATATGTTTAGAGTGCCAAGGATTCAAAGTCATTATTGTCAAGAATCTTGAAATGTGGACCAGGGTAGTGTAAAATGTGTTCAAGGTAAGATAGAAAGGTGGGATAAAATTACAACAACACAAGTTACCCTCGAGTTAGGGGTCTTATAGACAATGGTTCAAAGTTATACATAGAACCTCTTAAGGTGTATGATGTTCATGGGCACTGAAAGTTCTTCACCATTAGGTTTAGCCAATTTTTATGCTCCTAATCCATAATTTATTGTGACAATGTATGGTCCTAATTAATTAGGCTAAAACTTGCTTTTTTTTTTGGGTTCAAAATTCATATTCTTCTAGTTCTCTTTCAAAACTAAGTCACCAATCTCAAATTATTGAGGGAGAATGCATTTGTTATAACTTTTCCATAATCTATTTTGATAGGCCTACAAGTTTTCTAGGGTAACCAAACACTTACCATCAAGAAGCTCTAGTTCATATAGTTGTGAGGCTCTATAGTCTTCATTATCTTCAATGTGCTCCAGTGATATTCTTAATGATGGGATCTCAATCTTGATCAGGATGATAAATTTAGTGCCAAAAATAAGGGAGTATGGAGTATCTCCAATTAGGGTGTGATGATTGGTTCTATAATCCCAAAGGGTAGGAAAGATTTGCAAGTGCTAATTACAACCATCATCATTAAAAATCTTATTTAAGATAGATAGAATGGTTTTATTTGATGCCTCAACTTGTCCATTGCCTTATGGGTTATATGGAGTGGATTTCTTATTATTGATCTTGAATTTTGCACAAAGATATTTCACATCTTGGTTCACAAAGGATCCACCATTATTAGATATAATATGAGCTGGGATGCCATATCAACAGATGATATGGTAATGAATAAATTTGGCTATTTGTTTTCTAGTAACATAAGTGAGAGGAATGGATTCAATCTTCTTGGTAACGTATTTGATTGTAGTTAAAATGTGATTATGGCCATCTGAAGATGTCAAGTTAATTTTCCTAATGAGATTGAGACCCCATGTTGAGAATGGCCATGGTGTTGTAATTAGATACAATGGTAAGGAAGGTGCATGTATCAAGTTGCCCTATTGCTGATAAGGAAAACACTTCTTTACATAATTACAAGCATATATCTCCATTTTGGGCAAATAATAGCCTGTTCTAAGGAGTTTCTTCACTAGGAATACACCATTGGTATGGACCACACACATTCCTTCATGAACCTCGTTTACTGCCAGCTTGGATTCTCCCAAAGATAAATAATGAAGAAGCATTCCATCATAGCCTTTACGATAAAGTTGTTTTTAATGAGGATATAACATGTTAAGTGATGAAGGAATAGTTTTTGTTGGTTTTTGGAAAGGTTGTCAAGAAATACATGACTATGGAAATAGTTATAAAAATCTTGGACCATGGTAGCTCAGGTGAGGGATTAGGATCAACAATGGTGCATATCCTCTTTGAATCTGATAGAATATGTGCTAGTTGAAGAAGATTTTCAATTAGGAACTGATACTCTTTATCTCTATCATGCATTAGAATCATGGAACCAATTATTTCCATGGTGTTGGTAGATTTTTTTTGACTCATGAAACTTGCTCAAACTGTAGAGATTTAAAATGTGTTTTGAGGTTATCGACAATTTTCTTGTAAGGAACAAGATTATCATCTCTTGTTTGATACTAGTTAGTTGTCTAATTTATGATTAGCTACAAATCCCCATAGACTTTTATGCTTTGAATATCCCACTATATGACAAAATAGAGCCTTATAACTAATGCCTCATATTCAAACATATTGTTTATACATTGAAATTGTATGTGGAAGGATTTGGGGATCAAATCCCTCTATGGTGTGATCAACAATATGCCAGCTCCAGACCCTTAGGATGTGAAGGATCCATCAAAATAGAGTTTCCACTATTTATATTCTTGTGATTCTTGTTCTATTATCATGATATAATAATCTGGAAGGTCAAAGTTGAGAGGTTGAGTGGCTGTAATAGGAGCTTCTACAAGTTGGTCAACAAGAATTTGTCCTTTGATTGCCTTTTGATTTTGGTACTCAATATCAAAATCACTAAGGAGCATAATCCATTTAGCCATGCATCCTTGAAGAGATACTTTAGATAATAGGAACTTGAGAGGATCTACCTTGGCTATAATAATAGTTTTGTTATTTAGTATATAATGTCACAATTTATGAGTGGTAAACACCATAGATAATCATGCCTTCTCAATAGGCATATAATTATGTTCATAGGCTACCCATGTGTGGCTTAAATAATAAACAATATGTTGCTTACCATGATCATCATGCTGATATTGTTAAGCATGAGATATACTAAGAGGGGGGGGGGGGTGAATCAGTATATCATAAATCTTATAAAATTTCACTTAATCAAATTCCACTTAACCATACATTCAATATATGCAATAAAATTGAAACGATAAACACCACACAAGATAGAGAGAGACACTAGATTTAACATGGAAACCCAATGTGTGAAAAAACATAGAGAACAATCTCAAGTATATAAATGAGCACCAAATCAAACTACAATATTCTCAAGTACCAACTTGTAGGTGTACCAACCCCTTTGATGAGCACCAACACAACAACTATTTGTGAGCACCAACCCATAGGAACACCAACCCTCTTTTGTGTATACCACACAACTATCTCTCAATGTTGCTTTCTTAACAAATGATAACACATTACAATATCTCTTTCTTTTCTTTTCTTTGATCTTCTAAGATAGATATGACAATTTGTTGGGTGAATATTTTCTCATTAGCTAACTAATGGAAAAATGGGTATATCAACCATAGTACAATGATATTTATATGGCAAAAAGTGTGTGTTTACTAAATCATAGTGAGATAAATCTCTCCTCTCATCAAGGGGAGGTTCCCTATACTAAAATATTTATATATTAATATGAACTGAAAATAGACTTGAGGGTGAGATTACACCATCTATCTCTCTTTTTCAGAGATGATGTTGACAAGGCAAAAGAGAAATCCTAGTTGATGACTAAAAACATTTCTCTTCTTTCAGAAATGAGGTTCAACAAATGGCAGGAAATCTTCTCGGACAGTAACTAGATCCATGAGAAACCCATGAAAGCATAAAGTCTTTCATTGCTACCCTTATTGATTTGAAATAGACGTAATAGTAGAGTGATGTGCATATCAAAGTCTTCACCTAAAACTACAACAAAGTGTAAGATCACAAAGGATAAAAGTAGTTCAAATCCTTTCTAATATCCTTTCCACTAAAACATGGAAAACACAAACTAAAGGTAATTATAGCAGCTCAATGTCTTCATAATTAAATTTAGAACATCTTCAAATAATTTTCATACACACTTTGCTTATATAATCAAATAGTTGAGAGATTATTAGGAAAAATAACATAAAAATGATCTCCTAAATAATGCAAATTATTCCAATACAAAGTCTGAAAGTAACCTGCTTCTCACTCATTCAAGAAAATATGATTTACAATCTGAGATCAAAGTCTCAGGATGCATCTCAATTTTGGTAGAGTTTTTTCTCTCAATTATCAAAAATATATATATGCCCTTCCTTTGTACAAAAGAGGATCCCTCTATATATAGAGAAAATCCTTCAAAATTAAGAAAATATTTAAATATTAAAACCTAGTCAAAGATGAGTCTCTGTTGACTTTGGGAATTTTCCAAAATTTTACATGTAATTACACATAACAAAGGTACATGTGCAAATGTATCACGTCAATTACAAAGTGCATGAGAAGAATGGAGAAGAAGAAATGGAGGAACGGTTTAGCTTTTGTCACCATCTTTCTTTAGATAAGCATCGTACATGGTGATAGATGCCTGTATTCCAATACTATCTGGTGCAATATTATTTTTGACGATCACCTTAGCTTTGATCATAGCATCTTTCACTATTGTGATTGACTTGGCATGACTAGTTAACCTTTTTCTTAGATTGTCCAGAGATAACTAATTATCTAAGATATTGTCCACATAAGCTATTGAGAATGCTTTCTCCTTGAATTCCTTTTAGATCATACCTTTAAACTCTTGAATCATTTCCTCTATTAAAATGAATTGGTTGTCTTGAGAGGAAAGTCTACAAAGAAACTTTTCCAATTTATGTAGTACACTGATATCACTTTGATCACTGGTGTCCTTAGAAGATTCGAGGTTGCTGATTAATTCCTTAAGTACCCAGATCCTATATATCAGTGATTCTTTAGTTTCAATATAAGAATCTCTATTAGCAATGATGTCGATTAAGACTAGGGTATGTATTTTTATCTCCTTTATCTTTTTCCATTTCTAAGATATCTATGTGCTTTCGACCTCTTGAGAAATGGTATTGATAAGGTCATCTAATTTTGTTCTTACTTTCTTCATTTTACCCATCTTCTTAGACAACTTTGTGAACAAAGAAATCCCCTGTGCATGCATCTTATCTAGGTAGTCTTCAAGTACATTCCCATTTAGATAAGTCCTTTCTACTTTTTGAATCATGAGATCATCTATGGAGATGGCCTCTTGAGCTACCACTTTTGGAACAAAAGTGAATCTTCTTATCACTAATGTCAATTGCTCCACCATTGCTTTGTAATGATCCTTCATTTCTCTTTCCCTATCAAATTTTTGAATGATAATATCCATCACAGATTTCAAATCACTCTTAACACCTTCATGAGTGATCTTCCCTAACTCAACTCGAGAGATAGAGTAGCTGCTCATATCAAAATTTTCAAGAGTCGCATCCTGTGGGGGTTTGACTATCTCCAAAAATTTGTGCCCTTTATCTCCAATCATCTTTACAAAGATCTTTGGCTTCTTGGAAGTCTTAGCTTTCATTAGCACTATTTTACTGAATTCAAATTCATCTGGAGAGATGGATTGATTTTTCCTTTTGGGTGTGAAAGTTGACAACCACAGTAGGAGAGTAGAAGCACTTATATTAGCAATAGTCCCTATAGTTGGCATCACTGGGGTAACACCTGCATTTCTAGTGGAAAAAATGGGCATAGTGGGTGTAGTATCAGTTAAAATCACACCTACTACTGAATGGTTAAAGGTGGAACTATCTCTAATATTAAAAGATGGAGATGAAAAGCTGGAGATGGATCTTGATGAGCAAAGAACATCTCTAGAAGCACTTTGAGGGTCGCCAAAAATAACTTTAGAAGGAGAGGCAGCTCTAGAAGAGGAAATACTGATTGGAGAAATAGGTGAAGGAGGTGCACTAGGTGAGTGTGGAAGAGAAGAATAAATTCTTGCATCTGGCTATGCACCCTCTTGTGGAGATAAAGTTTTCATTCCCTATTGTCCTGTAGGCCTATCATCTGTTTCCATATACCCTGCCATTGGATTCTCAGTGCTTTGCTTCTCTAGCTCATATCTGTTGTCTCTAGCTCTTTCTCTACAAATTTTGATTTCTTTGATACAAAAATGATCCTAGGATTATGGGGCCTAGAAGGAGAAAGAACATCACTTTTATTCTTCATCCAGTTTTTCACCCTTCTCCTTATCTCTTCTTAAAATTTAGCCTTTGATCCCGTGATGAAATATTTTAAGGTGATTCTTTTATTTGCTAACCAATCATTGGTGTTTGCCAATATTGGTTCAAATCTCATCCTTAATGAGGTCAACTCTTTCTAAGACAATTGGATCAGAGGAAGAGGAGTGTTGGCAATTTGTTTAACATGATACCTGTTATTGATCAGGTGCCCGACATCTACTAGATTTGCAAGAATATCTGTGAGCTCCAGATATTCTATTTGATCAAGAGATAGTCTACTATAGTCCATATTCTTGATATCTTTTGCAATCCTTAAATTTATTTAGACGTCTTCGATCATGGGTTCATGGAACTAGGTTTTGCTCCTGATCATGTCTTTCACACCTTTATAGTGAAAATTGGGCCTCCTTTTGAAATGCTTCATGGTCACAAGTTGCATTTAAATATCCATTGTCCTATCTTTTGTAGTGGTCAACACTGAATACCTACCAATTTCAATGGTGACCCTAAAACTAGGTTTTTTGAGTTCCATATGCTTATTGTGTATGAAAATAATTTTCCTACATAGCTCCATCAAGACTAATTTATTTGAGGGAAATCTTGGGAGCATATAGGGATAGCCTTGGAAAATTCCAACCCACAGATAATAAAAAGTAGGGAACTACAAGAAGATATAGTTGAAGTCGTTCACAATGGTCCAAGCTTCATCTAATACTCTTTTTGTTCTAGTTGAGGATTAAAAAAAACACAAAAATATAACAAAAAAAGCATCATTTACCTTCCTAAAATGATGGATTGAACCCTTCAATGTTAGCTAAGGATAATATTGATATATTGGGGTGGTTTTCCTATCTCCCTCTGATGTTAAGCCTAGAAAGGTTCTCATTGAAGTTGCATTGTATACTAGGTATGAAGTCATGTAGAACTTTGAGTTAGTAGACACCTTTGTCAATTGCTCATGTAGAGCATTGCTGATTTGTTCCCCCCAAAAGATGACTTGTTCGCCTTGGAGGAATATCTTGATGAAGGGATACATCCATTCATGAAATTGAGAAGAAGAGGGTAAACCTCATACTCTACTAAGAAGAGTAATCAAGTCGCCAACCTCTTTAATAAAATCGCTCATTGGGAAGTTCTATGGCCATCTAGACAAGTTTGCTCTAGGAGTTTTAAGCCATCTATTATTGATCACCTTCTTTGCCTTCTCAAGATCTTTATCATATTCCTTTTGCACTTTAATGAAGTTAATCTTAAACACTTCAATAGCAAGAGGGCATATGAACACTTTATCAATGTACTTGGGGTCTAGCCAAATTACTATATTGCCACTAGCATCTACCATAGCCCTGGTATCTTTGTTATAGAACTGGGTGCACTAGAGAATGAACTCAGTGTGATGAGCTATCATAGAAAAAGAGGAGACCAAATTAATATTTATCTTAATAATCTTCTTCATTTTGGAGCTCAAATTGTTTACCTTGGTTCTCTCTATGAACTCGACCATATTAACATGCCCGATCTTTGTATCCTTAATGTCATCGACATTAGAAGTGATCAAAGTGGTTGGGAAAATCCATTGATATTGGTACTTCATCATCTTCAACTTCTTTAGAGATATCTTAGTCATCGAGATGAGCCTTTGTCAAAAGTATGTTTATGAAGAAGGATCTTGAGGAGAAACTACGATAAGAGTCATGATCATGCAATTAGGGGAATATTGGCAATTTGAGAAAATTGCATGTTGGATGATCATGATCAAGGAAATGCACTCAAAAATACTAAGACATGAGAAGGTTAGAGAATGAAAGGGAAGGGGGCTCAAAAAATGGGAAAAATAAAATTTTCCTAGAGTTAGTAAAATGGGAGGAAGGTATGCATGGGTAGCAAAAATTGCCACCCTTGCATGTTGAGCACTGTCTTTGTGCATAGGCAGCAAAAATTGCTGCCTATGCACATCATGGTAGAATGGTTTGCATCAATGGAAAAATTCACAACCTATGCATGTGGAAGGTCAGATGTTCATTAATGGTGAATTTCATCACCTATGCACAAGGTTGGGAAGTTAGAGGTGCATCAAAAGCGAAAATCACTGTCAATGCACCAAGTTGGGCAGTTGGATGTGCATTAGTGGCAAATTTCACCGTTGATACACACAATTGGAATTTTCATGTAAGGATATTGAAAATCACCACTGATACATGATTTGGCTAGGAATAACTATGAGGGCAATTAATTTCACCACCCTTACACAGGGAAGAATGAAAGGTAGTAATGGTGGTAAAAATTGCCATCGTTACATAAGAAGAGGCCGAATGTGTAAGGGTGGAAATTTTTGCCACCATTACATGGGAAGAGAAAGGTTGATAGGTGCAAAGAAGAGGGTTCTCCCTACTCAAACCATGTCTTTGGTGGGAAAAAAGGAGGGAAGAGAAGACAAAAAGGAGAAAAACTAGACAAGAAAGGAAAGAAAAAAAACAACACAGAAAAAGAAGGAAAATGAAAACAAAACAAAAACCAAAACCCTACCTAATAAAATCATGAAGCAATGCTCAAATCTGATAAAAACATGCTTTCTTTTGCTCGCTTGATCATCTAGGGGTAGGGAGGAGGAGAAACAAGGAAGAAATGAAAGAAAATAAGGAGGAAATGGGGTTAAATAGGGGCAAAAATCACCCCCAACCACTCAGTGTGTGGGACCATAAATGTCATGTGCAAAAATTGAGACCATGCAGGGTGGTGAAATTTTCCACCTCTACATGTGAGGTTGGAAAAAGAGATGCAGGGGTGGCAAATTTTGCCACTCTTACATGGGAGGTTAAAAAAAGGATGCAGGGGCTGCAAATTTTTCTGCTCCTACATGAAATGAAAGAAAAGATGCAAGGGCAGCGAATTTCACTACTCCTACATAAATATGCAAAGGTGGCTAATTTCACTACCTATGCATGAGAAGCTAAAATCCACATGTAGTGGTGGTAAAAATTGCCACCCTTGCAAATAAACACAAGAAAATACTAACTCTGAGAAATGAAAAATTGGTCATCTGGCCACATCAAGACCATAACAATTTTCACATTTTTGTGAAAATGCAATAAGAGAACATCACAAAATTTGAATTATGTCAGTTGAGAAAACACAAGAACAAGAAAAAATTGTCTTGAAAGACGAATTTAGAGTGAAAAACATGAAATGAACAAGTTTCATAGGGGTTGTTCCAAAAACAAGCATAGCTAATTTTGGAAACAATAGCTAGCTCCTATTAGGAAACTTTCATTGATCAAAATGATCGATGGGAGTAGAAAATAATCTCTAAGTACCTTCATCCAAGCCATTGGGATATGGAGTTAAGCCAAGAAAGGAAATGGCATGAAAAACTAAAAAGAAAAAAAATAACACAAAAACTATACAAATGTACAAGTGAACTCATCTAATACTTCAAAGATTAAAGTTTTTCAAATGTTTCCCACTGTGAGGTAGTGAGAATGGCGCTCCATCTTGATACTCTAGCAAGAAGATATTTTCACCACAAACCTAATGAATGGTAAATGGATCTCTCCATAAAGAATCAAATTTGACGTGCATTCCTTTTGGTTCTCTCTCTTGTCCCACAACAAGACTTGATCTCCAATCTGAAAATCACGCATCCTTGCCCTCTTGTAGAAGAGTTTCTTCACCTAATTTTGGTGTGCAGTAATCTGGTCCACTACCATGGTTTGTTGCTCATCTAATTTAGTTAGGCACATGATCCTTTTATCAATAGAATTTTTGAAGGTTGAATATTTGATTGCCTTTGCCAATCTGAGTGTTGGTAGTTTCAGGGTGATTGGTATCTCTATATTCAAACCATACAGAAGCTAGAATGGTGACATGCCTATTTCCCTCTTGGGGCTAATCCTATCTTTTGACAAAGTGTCAAATAATGCTTTATGCCTTATCCTCTAATTATCATCTACCAGTTTTTTGATAATAGTAACTAGATTCTTGTTACTCGATTTTGCTTGGCCATTTCTTTATGGAAAATAATCAGAAGTGTGGGAGAGGGTAATTATATAATAAAAGTAGACCTGGGTAATATCATGAGAAGACAAACCTTGCCCTCTTGTTGAAGAGTTTCTTCACTTAATTTTGGTGTGCAGTAATCTGGTCCACCACCATGGTTCGTTACTCATATAATTTGATTAGGCACATGATCCTTTTATCAATAGAATTTTTGAAGGTTAAATCTTCGATTGCCTTTGCTAGCCTGAGTGCTAGTAGTTCCAAGGTGATTGGTATCTCTACATTCAAACCATACAAAATATAGAATGGTGACATTCCTATTGCCCTCTTGGGGGTAATCGTATCTACCCATAAAGCATCAAATAATGCTTTATGCTAAGTCCTCTGATTATCATCTACCAGTTTTTTGATAATAGTAACCAGATTCTTGTTGTTTGATTCTGCTTGGCCATTTCTTTGTGGAAAATAATTAAAAGTGTGGGAGAGGGTAATTCTATAATAAAATTAGAACTGGGTAATCTCATGAGAAGAGAAACATGTTGCATTGTCTGTTACAATCTTAGTTGGAACCCCAAACTGAGAAATAATATTTTCTTTAAGAAAATTACATACCACTTCTGAAGTAGCTTTCTTAGTTAGAATGGCTTCCACCCATTTGATAAAATAGTCAATCATGGTGAGAACATAGTCATGTCTAGCACTTGAAGATGGGTTGATTGAACCAATGAAGTCAATACCCCATTATTGAAAAGGTTCTTCAATTACCACTGGCTTAAGAGGTAGCGCGGCCAATTTAGGTTTCCCAATGAACTGTTGACACAATTCACACCTATGCACCCATTTGTAAGTAACTTGAAATAGTGTAGGCCAATAGTATCTCACTCATATAATTTTATGAGCCATCATTGGTGCAAAAAAATGTCCTCTACAAGCCAAATTTTGGAAGGACTCCAAAAGTTTACCTTGTTGTGCCTTATTGACGCAATGAAAAAAAACCCTATCGAGGCTTCTCTTATACAAACCATTGTCCCACAAGACATAGCTAGCAACCTTTAGCTTAACATTCCTTTTTTATTTGTAGGATAGATGAGTAAGACACTCACCATAGGTAAGAAGGTGAGTGATATTGGAATACCACTCATCAGTAGTAGTGACGAAGAGAACCATAGGCACTTCTTTGACCTCTATTTATTCATTTTCTATTTCCTCAGGGATATTATCAGCAATCAACTGGTAGAGCCCCTTTCCTTAAAATTTTTTGGTAGGGTTGATATCAACATCAAACTCCTAAATTTTGGCAATCCAATTTCCCCTTTTAGTACCAAACTCTTGTTGAGTTAGAATGGACTTCACTGTTGTGTTAGGCACTAAAACAACAGTATGTAAATTCAAGATATAAAATCTGAAATGCTTTACCACCTTGACTATGAAAAAAGCATGCATTTTCATATTTGAATAATTCAATTCATGATATTTGAGGGGATAGCTCATGAATGATATGGGATATTCCACACCCTCTTTATTTTGTTGAACCAAAATAGCTAAAAGTGTATGCTCAAAAGCATAGCTGTATATTATGAAGTCTTTGGTATAATCTAGACAAACCACAATCAATGCATGGGAAATCACTTTTTTGATGTCTTCAAATGCTGACTTGCCTTTTGTAGTGCATCAAAAAGTGGCTTTGCCCTTCATCATGTCTATAATATGGTGAGTCTTCTCTACAAATGCCAAAATGAATCTTCATAAAAAATTCACCTTCTTGAAGAAAGAATGAACTACAGTCTTACTAGAAGGAAGAGCAAGACTTTGGATAGATTTGACTCTTTCCAAGTCAATTTTTATACCTTCTCGAGATACAACGTGACTGAGAAGCTTACCTTCTGTAACCCCAAAAAATGACTTCTTGGGATTAAGAGAAATACCATTTTGTCGATAGCATTCCAACACTTGTTTTAGATGATGTAGATGATCAGGATGATGTTTGAAAAAATTGGTCAAGTCATCAAGATATACCATAATAAACTTTCCCATTTCATCTTTGAAAGTAAGATCCATTGCTCTTTGGAAGGTAGCATCACCATTGATCAAACTGAAAGACATTTTGTGATATGCAAAAGTGCCCCAAGGCATGGTGAAAGCAGTCTTATGTTGATTTGCTTCATTGACTTCTATTTGATTATACCTAAAAAACTATCTAGCATTGATAACATTTTTGAACCAGTCACCAATTTCAAAACTTGGTCCTTGATGGGAAGAGGGTAGTTATCTTTTAAAGAAGATTGATTCATGTTTCTAAAATTGACACACATACGAATTTCTCCATTCTTTTTTCTTACAGGAACTATGTTAGCAATCTAGGTGGAATGATGGATTAGAAAAATAATTCTTGCATTCAACATTTTCTAGATCTCAGAAAAAATAGTACTTGATATTTTGGGATTGTATTGCCTTTGTTTTTGCTTGTAAGGAAATGACCCAACCTTAAGAGGAATTTCATGCTAGATCTCTTCAAGCCTGAGAGATTTCAAATAATCATAAGAATATGCTAGAACATCAATGTATTGGTGAAGAAGAGCAATGAATTTGAGCTTTTCATTATAAGAGCAACAATTCCAAATGTTAACCATCTTGGGATTTTCTTCTGTACTCAAATTCACCTGATCAAATTCCTTGGAAGAACTTGAATCCACTTGTCACTGCTTGACATATCTGTCCTGCTTATCAAATAATTTCTTGAGAGAAACAAACCTTTTGGAATTTTATTTCCCTTGAGTTGAAGGAACTCTTCACTGGTTTTGGAATTTACTTTAGGGACTGATTCCCATGGTAGAGATTCACTTCCTTCAAAATAAATATCTTCAAAACTATCTATCTTTCCAAAAAACAATGATTTGATTATCATAGTTGAACACTTGCCAATGGTTAGAATTATCGAGTAAACTTAGTCAAAAGACTAGCTTGATAGTGTACTTATCCCTTTAAAAATCCTTATGAGGAACCATGAGGGTTGTAGAGACATCCAATGAATTTGTGTGATCATTGCATTCTCTTGGCACAATAGAAATATTGAAAACATCAAAACTTTCAATACAATCCCATACAAGATTGTGATAATGTCGCAATCTTTCATTTTTTGTTTGGTATAGATTCCTTACCTAATAAACTACCAATTCAACATCTCTAAGGGCACGAATAACTTTAATACCTTTAGCATGAGCAGCTTTCAATCCAAGCAACAAAGATTCATACTTAGCAGTGTTATTGGTGTTATTGAACTGCAACTTATATGAATAAGGAAAATTTTCTCCTTGAGGGGAGATTAAAACAATTTCGGCTCTAGAAATGGTAGAAGAGAAACTGCCATCAAATTCTAAAATCTAGACATCATCAAAATTTGATCATTTCAAAAACTTTTCTTCATTATTTAAGGAAGATCCTTGGTTGTCTGAACTTTGCTTTGACAATTTTTTTGACTTTACATCTGAATTTCTTGAATTGTCACTAAAAAGATTTTCATTTGATGGGATGGAAACATCTTCAATAGTCAGGAAATAATCACCTATTATTGATGATTCAAATAAAATTTGGGCTTCAGGATTCGATGTTTGGGTGACTATATATTTTGAATCTTTCTCAAGAAGCAATTTTTGCATAACTCCTTTAACAGGTATCCTTGTTTCAGATAGATCCATATTCAATTCAATACCTACATCCTTGTAAAAATTGTGCCTGAGCAAAATGCCATAAGAGGCTAGAACATCAGCTACTAAGACTGTCATTTTGATCCTCTTCTCTAGAAAAATTGTAAATGCAAATTGAGCATCTTTGATTTGACCTAGGAGTGGTACTTACTTATTCTCCATGGAGAAGCATCTACCAAAAGTCTTGGTTAAGGTAAGATCAAGATAATCTCCTACCTTGGTAGGCATAACATTGTCAGAAGCTCCAGAGTCTATTATGCAATTACTCAACCTATGACCATTTATCAGAAGAGAAACATAAAAAAGCTCTATTTTCCCAAGGGTGACAAGAGGAGTAGCAACAAGATTATTCTAGGTGGATTTGTTCTTGGAGGAATCATGAGTCACCTTTGGAAAATCTTGTCTTATATAGATAGTTTTACTTTTTACGTATTCGACCAGCCTATCAAACTATTCAAGATTGGCTCGCAAGTACTCAATCTCAGTCATTTGAATCTTGGTCTTTTTGGCATGATCAATTATATCAAATAATTGAAATGAACTAGAGACAGAGGGGGGAAGCCCATCATCTTGATCTTTATTAGGTGTGGCACTGGTCTGAGAGATAGAAGTAGAAGGTATGGGACAATTTGAGGTACTTACTTTCTTATTGATTGGAAAGGTATCGAAGTCCCTCATTTAGTGATAACAACTAGTGGTTGAGGTTCTTCTCCAACTTTTTCTTTATCAGCTTGTTGAGCTGATTGGTTCTGAGACCTGGTAAAAATAGCGTATGATCCATCAAACACTTCTCTCTTACTTCCATCTTCATTCTGATAATCTAGAAAACTAATGTTGGATTTGCCAGCTAATTCTTCTTCTTGTTTTGCAAATATATTAGCATCTTCATCTTGGGCCAACTAAGGTTAGAGTGAGTAATCATGTTCAGCTTCAAGGTAACCAACTGCTGATTTGGCTGGTGTTGCTTCAATGGCAAGTTTCCCCTATGGGGGAGGTAGGGGATTTGGTTGTCATTGATTTTTGGTAGCATTGCCTTGATATGACTGGTTCTAAAATATCTTCCTTGGCATATCCCAATAAGGAGGAGCAAACATACCTTAGGCCATTTGTCTTTTTAAGGATAACTGTTTATTTGTCAACTTTTACACCATAAAATCTATGGTGCTCATGGAAGAACTTTCAACAGATAAAGAAACTTTATTTTTATTAAAATCTTTCCTAATCTTACCTGCCAAGATAAGATCATCCTCAATCTCAGTAGCCAAATTTTAAGCTATAGTGAGATCCATAGGACCAGCCCGCCTCAACAAAAAACTTACTTTAGAAAGTTGTGAGTTGATGAAAAAGCACTTGAGGTTCTCTGGTGTAGGTTGAACAATCATAGAAATTTAGTTCTTTAGCTTATTGAATTTTTTTATAAAATCCCTCATAGGCTCATGAGGCTCCTTCTTCATTTGTGTAAGCTAAGCCAATAAGGCATGTGCATCTTCAGCGAGTTTGAACCTAGCCTCAAACTTGGCCTTGAGTGTATTCTAGTTAGTTATAGTTTGAGCTTGAAAGTGATAGAACTAGTCGGTAGTAGTGCCTTGTAAAGTTTCTACAAACAATCTCATTGCTATATCTTCGTATTCCATGCCTATCACACCACATGCTATAGAGAAGGTAGCAATATGCTCATCGAGATGAACCTTCCTATTGCCATAAAATATGAGGAAATTCTTTCTCAAATTATAAGGTAGTTCATGTAAAGGTGGGGATAGATTGAGAGGACCAAAAGAGTTACCCCAAGGACCTTGGTCCACCATGATATGTCAATTAAATAGGGGGATAACAAATATTGGTGGGGTAAGTATAGACAAAACCCTACTAGTATTGAGACTATAAGCTTCACTTGGTATGGGAGATCTGACGCTGGTAGGAGGGAAACTCCTAGCACACTGAAGATGAGATGGCAGAGGAGAGATCTCAAAATTATTTCTCCACACTAACTCAAATATAGGATCAATAATACCTTGCGCTCTTTGGCTTCACGTGTATGATAGATCTACCAAAGTGAAAAACTAAACAATTAATAGAAATGATTAAGGCTTCAAAGTGCACGTTCATGTTAAGGTGGAGTGTGGAGCTGCTAGAGTATGGATGATAAGGCTATCTAATGGAAATGGATAAGGATAGGAACTACTTCAATCTAAAGCTTGAGGCTTTAGACTACACATAATGTCCCCAGCAAAGTCACCAGAAGCTGTTGGGTGAATATTTTATCATCAGCTAACTGATGGCAAAATGGGTATATCAACCATAGTACAAAGAGATTTATATGGAAAAAAGTATGTGTTTACCACATTATAGTGAGATAAATCTCTCCTCTCATCAAGGGGAGGTTCCCTATACTAAAATATTTATATATTAATATGAACTAAAAATAGACTTGAGGGTGAGATTACACCATCTACTCTATTTTTTTAGAGATGATGTTTACAAGGAAAAAGAGAAATCCTGGTTGATGACTAAAAATATTTATCTTCTTTTAGAATTGAGGTTCAGTAAATGGCAGGAAATCTTCTCAGATAATAACTAGATCCACGAGAAACCCATGAAAGCACAAAGTCTTTCATTGCTACCCTTACCGATTTGAAATGGATGTAACAGTAGAGTGAAGCACAAATCAAAGTCTTCACCTAAAACTACAATAGAGTGTAAGATCACAAAGGATAAAAGTAGTTCAAAGCCTTTCTAATATCTTTTTTGCTAAAATATGGAAAACACACACTAAAGATAATTATAGCAGCTCAAATTCTTCATAATTAACTTCAGAACGTCTTTAGATAATTTTCACACACACTTTGCTTATTTATTCAAATATATGAGAGATTATTAGGAAAAATAACATAAGAACGA
Organism: Torreya grandis; assembly: GCA_037957365.1. Taxonomy (NCBI): domain Eukaryota; kingdom Viridiplantae; phylum Streptophyta; class Pinopsida; order Cupressales; family Taxaceae; genus Torreya; species Torreya grandis. The sequence continues at coordinate 2,372,306 of JARHVA010002524.1, forward strand.
TCTCTTAAATAATGTAAATTATCCCAACACAACGTCTAAAAGTAACCTGCTTCTCATTCATTCAAGAAAATATGATTTACAATCTGAGAAGATTAGGATGCATCTCAATTGTGACAAAGTTTTTACTCTCAACTATCAAATATATATATATGTCCTCCCTTTGTACAAAAGAGGCTCCCTCTATATATAGGGAAAAGCCTTCAGAATTGAAAAAATATTTAAATATTAAAACCTAGTCAAAGATGAGTCTCTGTTGACTTTGGGACTTTTCTAGATTTTTACAAGTAATTACACATAACAAAATTACATGTGAAAATGTCCCAAGTCAATTATAAAGTGCATGAGAAGAATGGAGAAGAAGAAATGGAAGAACAGTTCAACTTTTGTTTCCAACTTTCTTTATATGAGCATTGTACATGGTGATAGATACTTATATTCTAAGACTGTCTAGCACAATAGTATTTTTGAATATCACCTTAGCTTTGACCGTAACATCTTTCACTACTATGATTGACTTGGCCTGACACTTGGTTCTCAAATTTTCTAGAGTTAACTGATTATCTAAGATATTATCCACAGAAGCCATTGAGAATGCTTTCTCCTCGAATTCTTTTTGGATCATACCTTCAAACTATAGAATCATTTCCTTTACTAAAATGAACTGGTTGTTTTGAGAGGTAAGTCTGCAAGGCAACTCTTCCAATTTGTGTAAGTAGACTGATATCACTTTGTTCACTGGTGTCTTTGGAAGATTCAAGGTCGCTGATCAATTCCTTAAGTACTCAAATCCTATATATCAATGATTCTTTAGTTTCAATATAAGAATCTCTATCAGCAATGATGCCAATTGATACTAGGGTACATATTTTTTGCTCCTTCATATTTGCCCATTTGCTAAGATATCTATCTGTGCTTTCAACCTCTTGAGAAATGGTATTGATAAGGTCATCTAATTTTGTTCTTACTTTCTTCATTTAACCCATCTTCTTAGATAAATTTATGAAAAAGGAAATCCCTTGTGCATGCATCTTATCCAAGTAGTCTTCAAGTACCTTCCCTTTTAGATAGGTCCTTTCTACTTTCTGAATCATGGGATCATCTATGGAGATGGCCTCTGGAGCTACCACTTCTAGAGCAAAAGTGAATCTTCTTATCACTACGGTCAATTACTCTACCATTGCTTTGTAATGATCCTTCATTTCTCTTTCCCTATCAAATTTTTGAATCATAATATCCATCACAAATTGCAAATCACTCTTAGCACCTTCATGAGTGATCTTTCCTAACTCAACTCAAGAGATAGAGTAGCTGCTCATATCAAAATTTTCAAGAGTCACATCCTATGGGGGTTTGGCTATCTCCAAAAATTTATGCCCTTTATCTCCAATCATCTTTGAAAGGATCTTTGGCTTCTTGGGGGTCTTAGATTTCACCAACACTATTTTATTGAAATCAAAGTCATCTGGAGAGATGGCTTGCTTTTTCCTTTTGGGTGTGAAAGTTGACAAACATGGTGGGAGAGTAAAAGCACTTATATTAGCAACAGTCCCTATAGTTGGCATCACCGAGGTAGAACCTATGTTGCTGGTGGAAATAATGGGCATAATGGGCATATTATCAGTTAAAATCACACTTACTACTAAATGGTTGAAGGTGGAACTATCTCCAATATTAAAAGATGAAGATGACAAGCCAGGGATGGATCTTGATGAGCGAAAAACATATCCAGAAGTGCTTTGAGGGTCACCAAAAATAAATTTAGAAGGAGAGGTAGATCTAGAAGAGGGAATATTGATTGGATAAATAGGCAAAGGAGGTGCACCAAGTGAGTGTGGTGGAGAAGAAGAAATTTCTACGTTTGGCTGTGCACCCTCTTACAGAGATAAAATTTCCATTCCTTATTGACTTGCAGGCCTATCATCTATTTCCATCTACCTTTCTACTGGTTCCTCAGTGCTTTACTTCTCTACCTCCATATCTGTTGTCTCTGGCTCTTTCTCTGTAACTTTTGATTTTTTTGATATTAAAATGATCTTAGGCTTATGGGGCCTAAAAGGAGAAAGAACATCACTTTTATTCTTCATCCAATTTTCTGCCCTTCTCCTTGTCTCTTCTTGAAATTCAGCCTTTGATCCCATGATGAACTCTTTTAAGGTGATTCTTTTATTTGTTAACCAATCATTGGTGTTTTCCAATATTGGTTTAAATCTCATCCTTAAGGAGGTCAACTCTTTTTGAGACCATTGGATCAGAGGAAGAGGAGTGTTGGCAATTTGTTTAGCATGATACCTATTATTGATCAGGTGCTCATCATCTACTAGATTTGCATAGATATATGCAAGCCCTAGATATTCTATTTGATCAAGAGATAGTCTACTATAATCCATCTTCTTGATATCTTCCATTATCCTTGAATCTATCCAAATGTCTTTGATCATGGGTTCATGGAACTGGGTTTTCCTCTTAATCATGTCTTTCACACCTTTGTAGTAAAAATTGGGCCTCCTTTTAAAATGCTTCATGGTCACAATTTGCATTTTGGTCTGCATTGCCCTAGCTTATGTATCAATCAACACTGAATACCTACCAATTTTAATGGGGAACTTGAAGCTGGGTTTCTTGAGTTTCATCTACTTATTATTTATGACAATAATTTGCCTACACAGCTCCATCAAGACTAATTTATTTGAGGGAAATCTTGGGAGCATATAGGGATAGCCTTGGAAAAATCCAACCCATAGATAATAAAAATTAGGGAACTACAAGAACATATTGCCAAAGTCATTCACAATGGTCCAAGCTTCATCTGATACTCTTTTCTATTCTAATTGAGGGTTAAAAAGACAGTAAAAAAAGCATTGTTTACCTTCTTAAAATGATGGATTGAAACCTTAAATGTTAGCCGAGGATAATATTGATATACTAGGGTGGTTTTCCTATCTCCCTCTGATGTTAAGCCTGGAAAGGTTCTCATTGAAGCTGCAATGTTTATTAGGTATGAAGTCATGTAGAACTTTGAGGTAGTAGACACTTTTGTCAATTGCTCATGCAGAGCATTGCTGATTTTTCCCCCCCAAAAGATGACTTATTTTCCTTGGAGGATTATCTTGATGAAGGGAGACATCCATTTGTGAAACTGAGAAGAAGAGGGTAAACCTCATACTCTGTTGAGAAGAGTAATCAAGTCACCAACCTCTTTAATAAAATCACTCCTTGGGAAGTTCTGTGGCCATCTAGACAAGTTTTCTCTAGGAGTTTTAAGCCATCTATTATTGATCACCTTATTTGCCTTGTCGAGAAATTTATCATATTCTTTTTACACTTCAATGAAGTCAATCTTCAACACTTCAGTAGTAGGAGGGCACATGAACACTTTATCGATGAACTTGGGGTCTAGCTGAATTACTATGTTGCCACTAGCATTTACCATAGCCCTGGTATCTTTGTTATAGAACTAGGCACACTAGATAACAAAATTAGTGTGATGAGATTCCATAGGAAAAGAGGAGATTAGATGAATATTTCTCTTAATAAGCTTCTTCATTTCAGAGTTCAAATTGTTTGCCTTGGTTCTCTCTATGAACTTAGCCATATCAACGTGCCTGATCTCCATATCCCTAATGTCATCGACATTAGAAGTGACTTAGGTGGTTTGGAAAATAGCTTAATATTGGTACTTCATCATCATCAACTTCTTTAGAGATATCTCAGTCATTATGATGAGCCTTTGTCAAAAGTATGTTGACAAAGAAGGATCTTGAGGAAAAACTATGATAAGATTCATGATCACGCAATTATGGGAAATATTGGAAATTTTGGAAAATTGCATGTTGGATGATCATGATCAGGGAAATTTACTTAAAAAGACTAAGGTGTGGGCAGGTTAGAGAATGAAAGGGAAGTGGGCTTGAAAAATGGGAAAAACAAAAGTTTCTCAGAGTTAGTAAAAATGGGAGGAAGGTATGCATGGGTGGTAAAAATTGCCACCCTTGCATGTTGAGCACTGTCTTTGTGCATAGGCAATGAAAATTGCCACCTCTGCATGTCAATGTATAAAAGTTTGCATTGGTGGTGAAATTTACTGCCTATGCATGTGAAAGGTTATATGTGCATCTATGGCGAATTTTTCCACCTATGCACAAGGTTCGGAAGTTAGAGGTGTATCAACAAGAAAAATTGTTGTCAATGCACCAGGTTAGGTAGTCAAATGTGCATCGACAATAAATTTCACCATCGATACACATGATTGGAATTTTCATGTAAGGGTGGTGAAAATCACCATTGAAACATGAGTTGACTAGGAAGAACTGTGAGGGTGGCAAATTTTGCCACCCTTACATAAGGAAGAATGGAAGGTAGTAATGGTGGTAAAAATCACTGCCGTTACACGGGAAGAGGCTGAATGTGTAAGGGTGGTGATTTTCACCACTATTACATGAGAAGAGAAAGGCTAACGAGTGTAAAGAGGAAGGTTATACCCACTCAAGTCATGTGTTTGGTGTGAAAAAAGGAGGGAAGAGAAGACAAAAATGAGAAAAACTAGACAAGAAAGGAAAGAAAGAAAAACAACACATAAAAAAGAAGGGAAATAAAAATAAAACAAAAACCAAAACCCTACCTAATAAAATCATGAAATAATGCTTGAATCTAATGAAAAAATGCTTCCTCTTGCTCACTTGATCATCCAGGGGTAGGGAGGAGGAGAAACAAGGAAGAAATGAAAGAAAATGAGGAGGAAATGGGGTTAAATGGGGGTGAAAATCACCCCCAACCACTCAGTGTGTGCAACCATAAATTCTATGCATGAAAATTGAGACCATGAAGGGGTGGAAAAATTTGTAGCCTCTGCATGTGAGGTTGGAAAAAGGGATGTAGGGGTGGAAAATTTTGTCGCTCCTGCATGGGAGGTTAAAAAAAAGGATGCAGGGGTGGCAAATTTTACCGCTCCTAAATGAAATGAAAGAAAAGATGTAAGGGTGGAAAATTTCATTGCTCCTGCATAAATATGCAAGGGTGGCTATTTCACCACCTATGCATGAGAAACTAAAAACCACATGCAGTGGTGACAAAAAATGTTTCCCCTGCATACAAACACAAGAAAAAACTAACTTTGAGAAATGAAAAATTGGTCATCTGGCCACATCAAGACCGTAACGATTTTCACATTTTTGTGAAAATGCAACAAGGGAACATCATGAAATTTGAATGATGTTAGTTGAGAAAACACAATAACAATAAAAACTTGCTCGAAAGATGAACTTAGAGTTAAAAATAGGAAATGGACAACTTTCGTAGGGGTTATTCCAAAAATGAGCATAGCTGATTTTGGGAACAACACAATTACAAATCATCATCTCTCTTACATATAACAAATGGCTTTTCAAGCCTTTATTTATAGCTTTCTAAATGACCTTTGGCATTCAACCTTTGTGACCCTTCAATCCTCATGGAAAATTGCACCAAACTTTCATGACCCTTCGTATCCTTACATTTGAAAAGTCACATGGTGACTCTTCATAAGCAAATGCATCCTTTCCTCTTTTGTCTTTATCTTGGTGACTTTTCATATTTCTTAAAGTGTCCCTTCATGAAAAATTACATCCTTCCTCTTTTGTCTTCACTTGGTGACTCTTGGAATTCCTCAAAATGACTCTTCATAGGAAAATGTATCCCAATCTTCTTTTGTCTTTATCCCGTGACTCTTTGACTTCTCCATGGGCCCTTCTTTTGACTTTATGCAACCAAAAATATATTCATTGATATTAAATAAATATTAACGCACATTAGTGAAGATATAAATATTAAAAACACCATTAAATGTAATGGGGCCTTTATCACTAATAATGTTAGACCTTTGACATCAATAACAACAATGACAATATTTCCAACAATCTCCCCTTTGTCATTGATGGAAACTTCAAACTAAAACTACCACATCCTGAAACTTGCACATACTATCATCTGAAAAACATATAGTAACTCCCCCTTACTATAACAACCTATACCTATTCTTTGTACCTATTTCTACACTTGTACCTATACCTATTATTCTCACCCTTTGACATCAATGGTAAAGGGCCTACCTGGAGCTAACACTTAGATCTCTCTCAACTGATGCTGAACCTCAATGGTAGGAAGTAAAATAAATTACTTCCAACTCCTCTCATAGATCCTTGAATGTGTCCTTTGATCATTCCTTTGTGAAAATATCTTATAATACATATAAATTATTGCATGTCCTCTAAGCATCTACAATCAACTCATTTTAATATTTTCTTCTAATCTCACAACCTTCTACATAACACTTTAATGTGTATCCTTGATTACATATTTAACTTACACTCAGATTATGCTTAAGACCTTTTACATACGATACATTCTTAATCTTGGTTCTACCATTATCCAAACTCAAAGTACCTTTTCTGGCTATCTTGGCAGCGGTTTTATCTCCAAATTTCACTATGCCACCATTGATATTCTTTAGAGTTATGAAATTAATCTTGTCTCTTTTCATGTGCCTTGAACATCCTCTGTTAATAAACCATGGTTGTTCTTCATTTCTTGCATGCAAAGCTATCTAAACTAACATAGAATATATAGGTTATTTCTTCTACCATGAACATGTCTGAACCTTATTCTTGATGAATGGAACCTTGAAATTTTGGTCCTTATTAATTGACTCACACTTTTATAATGTTGGGCTATGTGTCCAAAATTATTACACTTGTAACATATTATGGCCTCTTCATCAAAACCTGATAGAGGAGCAAATGAGTTGTAGCTTCTACTAGACTCTACATGAATTTCTTTCTCATTTATAAAATTGTTAGCTCTTTTCTAACATTCTATTTTCTTGTGACTATATCCATTATAATAAAAATAATAACCATAAAAATATAACCTTTTTGTGTATCTCTGTCCTGATTGTATTCTGTAAGTTTGTTCCTTCTAGCCTTTTTTGTTTGAGATGTCCTTTGTATTCTTCACTTCTTCCCTTTTTGTTTCCTCTTTTGTAAGAGCTTCAACATAGCTCTTTTTATTTTCAAATCTGATACCTATCTTATCTGATATTTCCTTTTAGCTTTCTAATATCTTATTCAACATGTTAATGTTATCATCAAATTTTGAATCACTAACTACTTTATCATTGATTACTGTCTCAATATCTTATTTTAGAGATGCAATTTTAATAACATACCTTTCACATTCTTTACTTACTTTTTGCAATTGAGATATTATATATTTTTCATTCCTTTTAGCTTCTTCAAAGTGTTCTTGTAGATCATCAATTATTTCCTTTGACTCCTTTTTATTTTTCTCGATCTGATACTTCAATCTTTGATTTTTCTTTTCAACAACTTCTAATTCTTCTAAGGCACAAATGAGTTCTCTTTCTATATTTACCTTCAACTCATCTTAACTTTCATCATGTTCTTCTTCTTAATAATCTATACTTTTACTTGTAGAGACATCTTCATATATGGTCATGAATAGATTCTCTTCTTCATTTGAGTCACTAACTCCACTATCTTCAATTGAGCTAAGATCTTTAGAATATATACTCTTCTTCTTGAATCTCTTCTTGTATTTGCCTTTGAAGTTTTTCTTGTATGTAGACATTCCTTCTTCATTTTCATCATTATTCTTATCTAGGTATCTATCTTCAAAATGACCAATCTTACCACATTTAGAACATTTAAATATCAATTTTCCTTGATATTTACCTGTACCCCTTTTTGGTTTACAAATGAAAAGAGCTCCATTGTTATCTTCATCATTGTTGGAGATGTCACTTGATTCTTGAATCTTAGCCTTGTCTTTCTTTGATGTCTTGAAAGCAGCTTCCATTTTTGAAGGTTTCTCTTGTTTGGTCCACATCTCATATGCCATAAGAATACCATGTAGTTCATCCATCTTTAGCTTGGCAAGATCCTTCATCTCCTTGATTACCAAAACCTTTGCATTATATCTCATTGGTAGAGATCTCAAAACCTTTTATACCACCATTGAATCTTCTAACTTTTCTCCAAGACCTTGAATCTAATTTACTATTTGATCAAATCGTAAAAGATAACTTTCTATATTTTCTTCCTCTTCCATCTTCAAACTCTCAAACTATCTTCCAAAAGTTTGAATCTTATCCCAATGAACCTTTTCATCATCTTTGTAAACATTCTCAAGTTTTACCCAAGTCTCATAAGTAGATTTATATTACATAACTTTAACAAATTTGGATTCACATAAACCACGTAAAATAACATTTAATGCTTTAGCATTATTTTGACTTGCTTTCTTTTCTGTCAGAGTAGTTACAAGTGTCTGTGGCTCTTCATAGTCCTCCAACATTTCTTTCCAAATGTCAAATCCAAGTGACATCAAGTAAGTCCTCATCCTTATTCTCTAAAGGGCATAATTTGACCCATTAAACAAAGGTGCCTTAGCTGTATAAAAATATCTATATGATCCAACCATCATGCTTTCCCGATCTACCTTCAAGCTGTAAAACTTTTTCTAAAGGAACTTAATCTAATAATAATTATTAAGCATGAGATATACTAAGAGGGGGGTGAATCAGTATATCATAAATCTTATAAAATTTAACTTAATCAAATTCCACTTACCCATACATTCAAGAAATGCAATAAAATTGAAAGAATAAACATCACAGAAGATAAAGAGAGACACCAGATTTAATGTGGAAACCTAATGTGGGAAAAACCATGGAGAACAATCTCAAGTATATGAATGAGCACCAACTCAAACTAAAATATTTTCAAGCATCAACTTATAGGAGCACCAACCCCTTTGCTGAGCGCCAACGTAATAACTATTCATGAGAACCAACCCACAAGATCACCAACCCCCTTTTGTGTATACCACACAACTATCTCTCAATGTTTCTTTCTCAACAAATGATAACACATTAAAATCTCTCTTTTCTCTCTCTCTTTTGATCTTCTAAACTAGATATGACAATTACAAATCATGGTCTCTCTTACATATAACAAATGGCTTCTCAAGCCTTTATTTATAGATTTCCAAATGACCTTTGGCATTCACCCTTTATAACCATTCAATCCTCATGAAAAATGGCACCAAACTTGCATGACCCTTTGTATCCTTGCATTTGAAAAGTCACATGGTGACTCTTCATAAGCGAATGCGTCCTTTCCTCTTTTGTCTTTATCTTGATGAGTTTTTGTATTCCTTATAGTGTCCCTTCATGAGAAATTGTGCCCTTCCTCTTTTGTCTTCACTTGGTGACTCTTGGAATTCCTCAAGGTGACTCTTCATAGGAAAATGCATCCCATTAGTTTTTTGTCTTTACCCCATGACTCTTTGACTTCTCCATGGGCCCTAATTTTGACTTTATGCAACCAAAAAAAAATTCATTAATATTAAATAAATATTGACACGCATTAGCCAAGATATGAATATTAAAAATACCATTAAATGTAATGAGGCCTTTATCACCAATAATGCTAGACATTTGACATCAATGAAAATATTTCCAATAGAGATAAAAGTGCCCCCAATGTATGTTTTATGACTGATATATAAACAAGCAGTGGCTTTCCTTGTGTTGGAGGTTGTAAGATTGGTGGATTGGCCAAATATGTTTTAAGCTTTACAAATGCTATATGATAATCTTCATCCCACTGAAATGTTACCCCTTTCTTTAATAGATGGTTAAATGGGTGGCACTTATCTACCAATTGAGAAATGAACCTAGTTATAGACTGGATCTTTCCTTGTAGACCTCAAAACTATTTAAGATTGTTTAGTGGAGGCATTTCCATAATAGCGTTAAACTTTTTAAGGTCAAATTTGATCCCTCATTATGATACAATGAAACCTAGAAATTTTCCTGATGTGACTCCAAAGACACATTTTTTAGGATTCAAGTAGACTTTATATGCATGAAGCCTCTCAAATATTTTTTGTAGAATGCTAAGGTGTGCATCTCTTGTTCTTGATTTTTATAGTGTATCATCACCATAGTCCTCAATAAATGTCATGCATCATGTCATGGAAAATGATACTCATTTCATATTGATATGTGGCTCCTACATTATCCAAACTAAATGGCATGACTTGGTAATAAAATTTCCCCCATAGAGTGGTGAATGTAGTCTTATCCTAATCTTAAGGGGATATCTTGATCTGATTGTAACCAAAAAATCCATCCATTAAGGATAACATCTTGTACCCAATAGTTGAGTTGATGATCGTGTCAATGTTGGGTAGAGGAAAATCATCTTTGGGGTATGCTTTGTTGATATCATAAAAATCAATACAAACACATATGCCTGGGGTCTTTTTGCTCACTAGTACTATGTTAGAAACCCATTTAGAATAGTCTAGTGGTTTGATAAAATTATCTCCTAACAACTTTTCTGACCCGACCTTAATGAAAAGGGTGATGCATGGATGCATCTTTCTCAACTTTTGCTTGACTAGTTTAGCACCAGGGTGAATAATAAGATGATGCACAACTAAATTTGAGTCCAAGCTCAGCATGTTAGAGTATGCCCATGAAAAGATGTATATATAATCCTTAAGAATGGATATAAGATTTTCACATTCTACTTTAGTAAGGGAAACTCTGAGATAAACCATTTTGGGATCCTCGTGGGTTCCCAAATTCACCTTATTTGTGATCTCCATAAGGAGTGTGGATCCATCTTCTAGAATTGTAGGAAATGTATGGTCATGATCATTTTCCTCTGCTATATCTTCTTGTTGTTCCTCCCAAAGATCCAAATAATATGAAGAATTATAATATGTCTTCTCAGGTAAAGGCCAATTGGAAAAAACCTCTGAAAACTCAAGAGAAAGATACTCAAATATTGGATGTTATTATGAAGAGATACTTGTACTAGTTATGGAAATTGGGTTAGATGGGCGTTCTACATCTTGAGGGGATGAGCAAAATTTTCCACCTCGGAGCACCTAAAATAGGTTTTCAATCAAAGGCTTATCTTTTTATTTACTTTTTCCTTGATGGATATGTACCTCAAAGAGGTTTTCACCTAAAGATCTTGATGTTTATTCTTTATTATGACAAAAAAAATTTACTTGATCTCCAAAGTAGGTAGAAGGATTTAATGAAAAATCAGAACCTTGATTATGATCACCAAAGGGGAATGCATCTCATAGGCTCATTTATTCTACAATTGATTCTTCATTTTGAAACTCATCAAGGTATATGACCAAATTTTTTTGATCCCAATATATGAGTTCAAGATGGAAAAGACATAGGTCATAGTGAGGGTTTGCTTCAGGGAGGGAAGCACCAATGGTAAAAATATAATGCCTTGCTTCAAGAAGGGAAGCGCCACTAGGATGGTTTTTTGCTTTAGGATGGGAAGATCCAATAAGAATTATGGTTAATATGGCATTTGAATCAAATAAATATAAGTCATCAAGCTCATCAAAAAGGCTATAATGGGATGTTGTGTCACTACTAGGATTCTCATTACTATTCACTTTAGAAGAGTCACTATCAAATGTCATGAGGTCATTCTTTAGTGGCTTAAATCTAAGACCATGATTCTAATTGAAAACTATAGATGATAAGGGTTCTAAAATTTCTTACATCTATGGGAAAAGGCCTTTCCCTATATAGTCAAGATGATCCATTATCCTATTAGGGATAGGATACTTTGGATTTTGAAAACAATCAACAAGGCCTTCAAAACATAACCAATCTCCCTTATTAAAAGCATCTCAATATTTCTTTGGATCAATTATAGGTACAAAAACCATAGGAGGTTTCAGTTGTTTCTTCTTTGGTTGCCAAATCTAATCAAGTTTGTTAGGCCTCTAGGAAGTTTTAGGCTTAGAAAATGTTTTAAGGGATTTTGGTAATTTTTAAATATGGAGGATGTGCTTCAGATGGTACATGGAAATTTATACGTCTTTAATAATAACCTTCTTGGCTAGAGATATAGGAAATGGATCAGCTGAAGTGGAGGCTAGATTACCAAGGTTTATATAATTAGATGGAGGTGGATGAGAAATGATGGCTTTTTTCTTCTTTGTAATGAATTCAGAACTTGGACAATAGTTATAATTATGAAAATCTGCTTCAAGATGTTTGTAGTATTGATATGGTTGCTAATCAATAGGAATAGTAACCTTGATCCCATCATGGGGAAACTTAAGGCATTTGTGAAGAGTAGATGAAACTACCTATACTTCATAGATCTAAGGATGACCAAGAAGTATGTTATAAATAAGCTCAATATCCACAATATGGAATAATGTGTGATGAGAAATAGACCCAACCATGACTGGCAACCAAATTATACCAGATGACCCCCTCTCAGAGTTGTCGTAAGCTTTGATTATAATAGTTTTTAGCTAAATGTATTTATCCATATAACCCAATCATCATACCAATTTAAGAGATATGATGTTTAACCCTGAACCATTATCTATAAGAACCCGCTTGATCTTGTGATCCACAATAATTATCTCAATGTATAGTGGGTTATTGTGGTTTGGGCCAAGGGTGGACATGTCTTTTTGATCAAATGTGATTTGCCAAAATGAAGACAAGTGTCCAACTAGGTTATAGAACTGATCAAGGTTTATATTATTAGGCATAATAGACTCTTGCAAAAGTTTGTTGAAGATGGTTATATGGACATTAGATATCTGCAAGAACTCTAATATGGAAATTTGTGCAAGGGTTTTATCTAATTGATCCATTAGACTATAAGGCCTTTGAGTTGTGGATTGAACTAGTTGAGTCTTTATTGGGACAATATTCAACTTTGGAATCGTTTGCACAATGTTCTCATTGGGTTTTATGGTAGAAGTGGGTGAAGGGACCTGGATGGTAACTCATGGGCATCTAGTTGTAACTACACAACCTATAGGTGGCAAGGAGTTATTATAATTAGAAGGGGAAGGAAAAAGGCCTTGGATGGTGACTCAATGGCATCTAACTGTATCGCTACAATTTTGGGTCAGTGAGGAGCCTTTACAATTAGAATAAAGGTGTTGATGTTCATAATTAGTAACCCATGTAAATGGAGTAACAACATGATGATGCAAAATTGACATGATATTACTAGGGGGAGAGGGTGTTGACCCTATAATTATGGGTCTCATGTTGTGAGGAACATGAAATTGGTCATGTGGTTTTACAGTAACAGTGACAATGTGAGTTGCAAAAAGGCATCCCATAATACTATTATTGTCATAAGGTACATTGTTAAAAGCCATAATATTAGTGTGGACATTATGATCTCAATTATTCTCATTATGATTCTAACTTTTTTATTGGTTTTGATTCTACCTCTATCCTTAATTATGACCATTTTGATTGTTTCTTGGTGGTGGTGGATCATGTCAAGGAAAGGGGTCTTTATATATTCCTATATCTGATTTATGTCCTGATTAGGGGCCAACTTAATTTTTAGTTCACCACTTTCAATAAAGTCCTCAATAATATGTCACAATTAAATGCAATGATATGCACCATGATCAGCAACATGATGAAATTTACTCCATTCATTCTCTTTGTACCAATCTAGTTTTGGTTTATCTTGAGGAAATGGCCTTGATACTGGTCATACAATTAAATTAACTATAATGGGCTTTTATAACAATGTTTCAACCGATTCTCCTAACTTGCTAAAGACTCAAAAATTATTATAAAATGTTCTTCATGGAGGTTGTCTCTACAAAGTAGGTAGTAGATTTAGGGGATTTAATTGTACATTTGAAGGAGGCATACCCTATACCATTTGTACATGTTTTGTTTTAGTCACCCCATTTCCAACCATGTTCTTATTTTTGCTAAAGTCCTTAGGCTTATCCTACATATCTATTTGAACTAGTGGTTTAGTCTAATTAGATGCTTGATCTTACACAAAACATTAACAAGGCCTTTAGAAATATGAACCTTCTCAATCTACACTCCTTTGTCAATAATTTCTTCAAATGAGTTAGCACATGCTAATCATAGATTATACACAACTTCAGGATGCAAATTCTATGCAAAGATATCAACCAACTATTTGTCTGGCAAATTATGTTGAAAACAACCTGCCAATGCTCTCCACCTTTATAGATATATGATGAAACTTTCACCATCATGCTACTTAGCTTTGCATAAGTCAACAATGGTTAATTCATGTTCTATGTTATATGAGAAATGGTTAATGAACTTTTATGATAAGTCAATCCAATATGCAACTGATCCCTTGGGTAGTTTAAGCAGCCAATCAAGATCTTGTCCTGCTAAACTTCACATAAATATTCATAGGAAGTACTCACTACTATAAGAAACCTCTTGACATAAAATTAAGAATCCTTGTATGTGCTTATGTGGATCTCCTTTTCCTATGTATTTGTCGAAATTGGGTGCCTCAAAATGAGGTGGAAAGGGGTTTTGGGAAATAGATAAATAAAATGGATATGGGTATATCTTATCAAATTTGTACTTTTTGACTCTATTATTCATCACCAATCATTAAATAATTTCTTTCATGGAATTCCATTCTTGCATGTTTGGTGCATTTATGGATTGAATAAGATGTTGTTGGGGTGGAATGTGCCCTTGGTTTTGTGTGGATCTATAGGGAGTGTATACCTTTTAATCCATGACTTGGTTCTGATTTGCTCTTTGAGTTGAGAATATAGGCTGTTGATTCTTGGATTATAAAACATTCCCTAAATTTGGCTATTTTTTACTTTGTTGATTTTAGAAATTTCTATGTTTATTTACCAATTTTTGGGTTGGTTGAGAAGAACTAGCCAAATTGTCTTGAGGGATTTCCTTAATTTGAACTGAATGTTTGGGTTTTTGAGTTTGCAAAGTGATAGGAGGTTCTTGATGATTGAAGAATGTATGTTCTGTGTCAAATGGAACACTTTGTAAGGTCTCTTGTGTGTTTAATTGTTCATTTATATTACCTTGATCCACTATGGTAATGTCCTCATCCAATATTTGTTGTGTACTTTCAACCACATTTACTTATTCTTTCAAAGCATTATTATGAATTGAAGTGACACTAGGGAGTCAGTTAAGTCTACGACAAGTTGATCTGCATATCATTGATTTATTATATTGATCTTAACTATAAGATCCAAATTTATGGGTTTTGACTCTATTTGTATTTCCTTTCCTTTGTTAGAGGAAGAAGTTATGTCTATTTGTGCAAGAGCTTGCTCTTGCCATCATTGTTCTCCTTCTCTAACTGAGGTATGAAATTTATCTATAGGAAAGTCAAAAGGTAGTCTAGCACCTGATTCTATCAATCTAAGAAGGGCTTCATCTTGATCTTTTTGGGGTTGATATTCATTGTAATCATCTTTGGATCCTACTATTGTGGGGATATCATAAAA
Source organism: Torreya grandis (assembly GCA_037957365.1). Lineage (NCBI taxonomy): Eukaryota > Viridiplantae > Streptophyta > Pinopsida > Cupressales > Taxaceae > Torreya > Torreya grandis. The sequence goes on from JARHVA010002524.1 coordinate 2,387,669, forward strand.
AACAATAGGGTTATCTTGACCATCATAAAATTTCTCATCTTCATAGCTAAGGCCATAAGAGGCCCCACTATGATGAACCTTTGAGTCATGTCTAAAAGAGTTTTTTTGTGTGTTTGACTAAATTTGGACCAATGTTTTAAAACCAAACAAAGTATGTTTCAGCTCTCTTTTAAACAAATAACCAAGGTACCAGTGAGACTATAAGGGAGGGTGGTTTGAAACCACACACAATTTAGAAGATTTGGTTCATGAGTTTACTCAACCTTTGGTAAGGTTGAAATCATATATATTGGAAGAGGGTAAGGTAACTCAAAGACCTTGTTGGACTAATCACTAGCGTCCCCCTCAGGGATTTGTGACATGGACTAACAGCCTCCCGTGGATACTTATTTGGTGTTTGTATCGAACATTAACAGCTTGATCTTTAGGTGTAATGGCAAACATTCCTTTCTAACAATTGGTATCAGAGCCATGGCCATAGGTTTGAATCCCCTTAGGTAGCACTAAGGGGGGGATTGTTAGACTAATCGCTAGCATCCCCCTTAGGGATTTGTGACATGGACTAATAGCTTCTTGTGGATACTTATTTGGTGTTTTTATCAGGTGTTAATAGGCTGATCTTTTAGTGCAATGATAAGCATTCCTTTCTAACATACCTGAGGTGAAAACTAGTACACCAAAGCCAATATCTTTGTGATACACCTACACTGTAAAAGCTAGTTTCAAATTTGATAAATTGACCCTAGAAGTTTAGAGGAAAGCTCTTTGGATTACAAAGAAGACAAAATGGACTAAGAAACTCAAGATGTAAAAACATACATGAATCACTAAGTATAAATCTAAAACCAAATAGGTAGCACAACACCACCACATGATTTTAGTAGGATAAAATATATTCTAGGACTTAAAGCATGAGTAATACGTAGGATTACTTGAGTCCACCAAGATGATAATGTGATTTTGAGTCTTAATAAATAACCTTCAACCCAATGGAAAATTGAACCCAAGTTAGAACAAGCTTAGTGCGTAAATGGTGAACCCATTTTGACACACCAACCCTTAGAACTTAGAAAGGTTCAATTTTGAAAGTGGATTATAAATGAAAGATTTAAACAAATTGGGTAAAATATCTAGACTCAATTAGGCAACATGACTGTGCCAAAGTGGATGACATGACATAAAGTTTGTGATAAAAATTTGAACAAGGAAAAGATGAATTTTCCATTTGGACAACATAACACCTCCCTTGCTCAACAAAATTGAGGACAATGTGTTTTAGTTAAGTTTAATGAGTTAACAAGTAGTTTAGAACAAATCAAGACCAAGTAAGATAATGACAAAAAATAAATGTCTTAAGTCCAAACTAACAAGGTAGGGCAAAGTGGGGTCTACTAAACTAGAAAGTTTTTTTATCATTCTAGGGGAATAAATTACACAATGAATTTCACATCAAACATTACAAAAGATAAGCATGGAAATTGGGTGACCATGGAATTGGCTAGTTATCAAAAGGTCTAATCCTTTTTACAACCACTACATCTTGTTGTTCACTTAGTGTAGTGTGATATCCAAATGCATATATGTCCCATATGAAACTATAATTAGGAGCCAAATGAAGTCAATTCCAAGAGATGAAACCCCAGGTCAAATCTTCCCTAAAGAACTCATGGGAGGTAATGACATCCCCCTCATAAGCCATGTTTGCATAAAAGTAAAGAAAAAATGAAATAGAAAGACTTTAGGGTCATTTTCAAGGCCACCCACACTTTGATGAGTTTTTTGGGAGTGCTTTAGATGACATTATTTTTAAGCCTTGGACTAGGCTATTTTTAATAGGAATGACGCTTTTGATTACAAGGGTTACCTAAAGGGGACAAATGGAAGAGCATACATGTAACATTCCTCTTTTTTCCAAACAAAACCTAATAAAACAAACAACTATTACAAACAAAAATTGACAAGTGTGTTAAATTTTAAGCCCAAATGAAAGATTTGGTGGTGTTCATTTGACCCATTGGTCTTAATATTGTGAACTTTGAAAATATTGATCTAAGTATCTAAACTTTTCATTAAACACTAAAAAAAAGTTCCTAATTGATTTTTAAACATGAAAAAGGTGATTTAAAACATGTTTTTAGAAAATGTAAAGCTTGGTCCACTAGCAAAAAAGTTAGCATGCCCTTTATCTTTGAATCTCTTTTTGGTTTGAAACAATAAAATTTAGAAAAATAGCTCTCAAGTCTGTGTTTTAAGGAAAAAAACACAGTGATCGATGTCAGTTTTTATAACCGATGATGGTTACATTTTCTAATTGATGTTGGTTATCTAACCAACATCGAATATACAAATGTGACTGACAATAGGTATATAACCGATGCCAATTTTGATAACCAACATTGATTAAGTTATACAATCAATGTCGGTCTTACTAGCTGATGTTAATTACTGTGTAAAATTGTGGCAAATGAAAATGGTAAAATAAAGTTAGAAAATCAATTTTCAAGAGTTTGAAGTGTCCAAATGAATATTTTAAATTTGAAAAATTATCTTCTTTAGGTGTGAAGTGTGTCTAGTCCCACTGAGCATGCTAAGATGTAGAGAGGATTGCAAAACAAGTTAGTTAAGCATTAGTCCATAAATTATGAAAAATGCATAAAAAACTAACTAACTAAGCCTATATATTCCTATGGGAATTACAAAAGATAGCAAGAAACAAATGAAAGAAACCAACATCATATTACCTTCCCAAATAGATTCACCATACCCATGTGGCTCAAAAGCATGTTCTCCCTTGATAAAAAATCCTTTTCTTTGTCAACAATGGTGGAAAACTTCTCCAATGTCTCAAGAACATTCCATAAAACCTAGGCTCATGATTATAAATCACTAAACTAGTCTATCAATGAAGCTTGTAAACAAAATCAATGATCAAATGAAAAGGATTGTAAAAACAATTTAACATTATAAATTTGCAATATTCAAGCTTAAAATTCATGTCAATGGCCTCTCTATTTATAGGGTTTTGAGATTGGTCAGGATCAACCATGACCGTCCATCTCAAGATTGAGATGTGTGGCCATGGATAATCCTAATACTTAGAATTAAAATCATAAATATCCTCAAGATAAATAAGCATTAAAGAGGCATGGGTGACCTATAATCTTGATATTTTATGCACTTATGGCTTGATGGATGCCACCCCATAAATGATGTCACTAGGTGATGTACATATTCAAATCAATTTCCAATAATGAGATATTCAAAAATATCTATGGAATTCTTAAGATCTTAAATTGGATTAATTAGCTTAAGTAAGTTTAATCAAGTTTAGTGTAATTCTTTGGAAATTGGTGCACAATTATTCAGAATGGTCATACATTTATATTACTAGGTCATAATTTGACTGGAGTGGAACTAAAAGGCAATGTTAGATATGTTGGAGCTGTATTCCCATTTAGGATGTTGTCAACACCAAATAAGAAAGGTATGTGATGTGTACCAATGAATTAGAAGAAAAGAGTGATCTAGATCACTAAATGGTAAATTTGTCATTTTGACTCAAAATAATCTAATCAAAGTTAGTTGGCCCATAAAATGGATTGCCCTATTTAGGGATACTTTGACCTAAATTTACACTTTTAAGTGACAAGTTCAAATAATTTAGGGCATTTTATTGATTTTGACCTAAAATGTACATTTGAGTGCAATTTGAGTAAGATTGACAATTTCAACACAAATGGTGCTAGGAATTAGATGTCTACACTACTGATATTCCCTCTGGGACTACCTAGTCTGAAATATGAAGAATAAAAGGGCCACTAAGAAAATTAAAACAACATTGGCCACTTCCCAACTCCATGCTTCTTCCACACAAGTTAATTTGTCAATACCTTCCACCAATTCATCCCAAGAGACTACTGTCACATCTTTAAGGAAGGGCAAAAAGGGTAAACAATTCTTTATAGTTTATCCACTCCACCAATATGGAGGTGTGGATTGGTCTAAAATCATTTGGCCATCCTTTCCTAACATAGTTCTCAAAGGAGTTTTTAAGAAATCAATAAATGATTTAGAGGTGGAGGCTACAAATAAGGAGACACAATCAATAGACCCTACCTAGATAGTGATTCCCCCATGGGAAATTGATATTAGAATGAAGGCTTCCCAAATGCCCAATTTCAAAATTACAAAATTTCCATCCATAACCTCATTATTTGATAAGTCCTTAGGGAGTATTCAAAGGGTTAGGAAAAGGAAACTAGAGGATGAATCTGGGAGGGAAATTATTCTTGAGGAAAGGTAGGAGGTCTATGCCTTTTCCAAAATAAAGAGCAGGCGCCTAAGATAGTTCTCCTACATAAAATATTTCAAGTCACTTGTAGAAGCCCACAAAGATGGTATGGTAGCATTACATGAGGGGGTGGAAATGGCAAGGCAAGAGATGGAAAAATAACTAGAACAAATTAGGGAGTATTATCAAATAGTCCACATTCCGGTAGGAATTGAGATTAAAGTGCAAGAAGATGCTTCAAAATGTTATAATGATCCTGAGGCATTTGAAGCAATGAAGGCTGAATTAGCCCCCCCATATAACTCAAACACATCAATTATTTAATTCTTTAAAATAAGATGATAATAAATTGAAATTATTTATTTTGTACACTATTAATAAGGCATACAACAATCTAGATCTAATGACACCATTTTACGTATCCAATGCTCTCAATTTGGTGATCATTAGAAAACAAGAAGCTAGAGAGTGGGTGACAATAACTGGAGCATTGATTCCCAATAATCAAGAGCATGAGATGATTATCTTATAGATTCTAGATGAATTGAAATTATCTAGGGTAAGGGATGCAATATGCAAATTGATCAGTAGAATTAATTTTGATCAGCTCATTAAAGAAGCATCTGAGAATTTTGTGCAAAGTTTATAGGGGTTAGCACTATAATATATTGAATTTGAATTGAATTTTTCAAAAAATAAGGTAACTAAATTTGAAATTTTATAGATCAACTTCCAAAATATGAAGGCAACACATACAACACTCTTAGAGAAAGTTAACAAGGTATACAAACCCTTTATATTAAACCTAAATATTATAAGGCACCGCCATGATGTGAGTCACCAAGATTATCTTGAGATAGAGGTAGAGAAGAAGAAGACTGAAGTTATAACATCTAATTTCATGCCCACACAAATAATGACCACTCCCATTAAGGTTAATGCATCCATGTATATATCCATCCATCCTTAGTTGAAAGGGCCAATTTTGTGCATGTCAATTCAATAAAGCATCCTTAATTGTATACTTGTAGTTTTCTTATGATTTGAACATGAAGTAAAATTTTCCTATTTGTTTTGTAAATATGCACACATTACATAATATTGTAAAGGTTGACTTTAACTATTGGTAAATATAAGTTAACTCTATGTATACATTACATATGATTTTGAAAGTATAGTTAGAACTGAGGTTCTAACTACACCATGTAATAAATTTTTTCATGTACTTGGAGGATACGATGACCTCTCCCCAAGCTATTTAAACATATATAAACCACATTTGTAAAGGGTAAAAAAAATATAATATAAAATAAGAATCAATTTTTGATTGTTAGTGAATGCATTTGTGTATTTTCTCTCCAATCTCTATGTAATTAGGATTAATCTTCTTGGTTGTTTGATTCAATAATTCTTAGTGTGAAAAAATTGAGAGGAATGATTTCTTTTCATGATTAATATGCTAGTTTTATGTGTAATAGCTATTGAAGGATTATAAATTATATTGATTATTGACAAGTTAATTTGTTTCATATTTCTAAGTGTGTAGAGGTGCTTTCAATGATATAATTTTATGTGCATGTGAAACAACTATGTTAAATTCCTCCCTGTTCTGAGTCATAATCTCCTGAGTAAGGGTGAGCAACAACTTATCTAAAAGGAGAAACCTTTGACTAAGATCCTTGAGTTTCCTATATGAAACTATCTTAGACTACCTAACCATATTTGTCTGTGTGTGTAACAACTGATAGCAATAGACATTGGTTCTAAAAGCACTTGTCCACTTAGAATCCAGCCTGAGAGGTGATTCCTGAAGCCATATAATATTTCTTTCCTACTCTACCCTTCACTCATTTTTGATTTTGATACCTACCCACTCTATATTAACAACCATACAACCACCAACTCACCTATATTTGAATTTATTTTAGAAGCCATTCATCCATTCATAATCTTTGTTAACAACCTACATGCCTTACTTGGTATTACATCACCTAGATGTTAAAACCACATACTTGTAGCTCATGCTCTGGAGTGGAGTTTACCTCCATGGAGATATTTAAACATTAGAGGATACCTCATTATGAATTGGTGTGCATAAAAATTGCATCAACATTCTTTCTAGTTCTAGGAGGGCCTTGAGGTTCTCTAATAAAAGAGGTAGTTTCTATTGAGGTATAGCTATGTGTTCACATTATTAATACTAACATAAATATTTTTGTTATCAATATTATGTTAATAGTCTATATGTTAATTTAATAAATATATTATGAGTCACAATATATTTGTATTTTAGTGTGTTTTTAGGAGTTTGTTAGTTTGAGTCATTTAGGAAGATTGAGAGATTACATAGGAGATTTGATCTCCCCAAATATAGGAATGATATTCCTATATATTTTATATATATCCCATATGGTTTGTAATGTAATAGAATAAATAATATATTATTATGTTTTTAAATTTCTCTGTGTGTTTGGATCTTTTCTTGTATACATATCTAAATTAGTTCTATCATCTGGTATAAGAGAAGACAAGTTCTATGTGAAGAATATGGTGAGTTATATTAGGACATCAAAGATTTTTTTTTTTTTTTTAACAATGTGATATAAGTCTATTAAAAATAAGATATCTTTTTCATCTATAAATGAAATTGATAAATTAAATATGTTTTAGAAATCTTGAAAAGAGGTGAACAAAGCCTAGAATTTATTTTAATGTATGGTTTGAAAGTTGTTTACAGAAGAAAAATGACATTTTTATAAACTCTCATGAATGTGAAAATTTGATCATTTCATGCCCATGCATCATTCCCAATGGATCGATCAAATTTATGGAATGCAAAAGAAGAAAAATTAGCATGCATTATTTTCTTCAAGCTATGAATTAATATTGAAGTATTTTCCATGATCTGTTTAAATAAAGTCAAAATCATACACTATCTATAGATCTATGTTCCAAGCATTGAGCAAAGCATAGAAAATTTAAGTCCAATGCATCTTTATCCACCCACATTATTCACCGCATTATTTGGTATGCCCAAATGCATTGTGTGTGGCAATTTTATGTTCATCATTTTTTTGATCCATGGCATGCAAGATAAATTTTTATCCATACACCTGGATGTGCTTCCACACATTCTTCCAATATCCCATTATCTTCCAATCTCATCACTCGAGTTTTAAATAAGAGTTAGGTTGGTCATAAGTTAGTTTTTGTAAGAGTCTTTTTTATGTCAAAATTATTTAGGCTTAGGTTTCATATAGAGTTAATTTCAAAAAATTGTAAAAATATAAAAAAAATTGGCCTCACAGATGTATTTTTGCTTGTATGTAACATCCAAATTGTGAGGAGGTTTCTCCTCAAATCTTTAGACATGAGCTTTATCAACACATGTGCTGAGTAAGTAGTATCCTATATTGTAAGTTTATAGGATACACATAGTTTGGAGGTATTTTAGTGACCTCTTATCAGTCACCAATGATGAGGCTGCACTAATGATGTGGTGACATTTTGTGTGGTGTGTTTTCATTTCTACTGTGTGTTTACAAAATAAGAACATAAGAATAATGATTGTTCATGTTTTTCTTTAGTTAATTATATATTCCTATGTAACCTTTCTAAAATGTGAGAATGATGAGAGCTAGAATATATGACTACACATCATGATGTGATTTATGGTAATCCACTTATAAAACCGTTGCTTTATAGTTTCTGGTTAGCCACTTGTAAAACCATTATTTTGGTTGTTAGTTAACCATTTGTAAAACAATTAGGTATTGTGGTTTATAGTTAGCCACTTGTAAAAACACTATTTTGGTTGTTGGTCAACCATTTTTAAAACCATCATGTTAGGTTTGTGATTATCCTTTGAAAATCACCAAGTCATGAGTATAGGTGTAGATATGAAAGTTGTTTTCCCCATGTTCACATTAAGGGGCTATAGGATATGATTAATAATATTCATAAGGGGGTGAATGTTGAGGTATAATTATGTGTTCACATTATTAATAGTGATGTAAATATTATTGTTAATAATATTATGTTAATAGTCTATATGTTAGTTTACCAAATATATTATGAGTCATAATAGATTCATATTTTAGTGTGTTAGGAGTTTGTTAGTTTGAGTCTTTTAGGGAGATTGAGAGATTATGGAAGAGATTTGATCTCTCCAAATATAGGAATGATATTCCTATATATATTTTATATCTTCCATATGGTTTGTAATGTAACAAAAAAAATAATATATTATTGTGTTTTTAAATTTATTTGTGTGTTCGACTCTTTTTTTGTATGCAAATTTGAATCATTTCTATCAGTTTCTACATTGAGTTTCACTAGAGTCACCCAAAAGAATGATGAGATCTAGTTCTTAGGCTAGTATTCTAGTCTCACCCTTGTCAAATCATGGGAGGCATAGATTTATACCAACTGCCCCTATTCATAATAGATCTAGAAAAACTTCTCCAGTAAAGAACACTCCCCTTGTTAATCAACCCATGGATCAACCACCTTGGTTGTTTGGATCTAATATTGCCATCTAGGGGATGTGCATGACCTACCAAGGAATACTAAAAATATCTACTATCCTTCTCTCCTTCAAGAAGAAGAATGATAAAAGAGAACATCAAGTATTTCAAAGCTGCATTGAGATTAATGAATGTTATTAATAAAGATGTTGCATGTAGGATTTTACCTTTTACACTAATGGATGATGTTTGCAATTGGTACCTTAATCTTCAAGAAAATTACATTACTTCTTAGAATGCATGCCAAGTTATTTTTGTTTCACAATTTGGCCAAGTCACTAGCCTCAATTTGATATACCATCACTTTACTAGTATGAAGAGATAACCCAATGAACCAATCAGGGCCTTGAATATAAGATTTCAAAATATGTACACCTAGTTAATCCCAATATATAAATGAGATGAAGTATTGGCATTAGAAATGTGTAAGAATGATCTAGTTCTAATTACTATAGTCTTCTTTCAAAGGGATGTTGCTATCAACACTCTAACACTAGACTATGAAAATGGCATCAACATTGTTAGGTAGCTTAATCCTTAGGTGCCTAGCACACCTAGTGTCAAAATGGCCTCCTAATGTTGAATCTAGTTTCACATGTGAATTATAATATCCTTGCATTTAATCAGAATCAAATATACACATTGCCTCCTCTAACATAGACAACACATCCAAATTACATTTTTTTAAACAACCATGCACAAGGCAATGTTAACCATAAGAATCAACATTTGGTTACATCCTCTATTGTTGTTCTCTAGGGCACTAACTCTACTAAATTAGAGATATATGTCATACAAAATATGGTTCACAAGTTAAGAAATGACTTCTTTGACATGTAAATAAAGATAGGAAACATCAATGGCCTGAGTGGTAATTAGAATTTTGGGTTTCAGAGGTATAATAGACCATTTAATAGGCCTATAAATAATGTATAAAAGTCTAACAAGCCTAAAAAAATAAATATAGTAGAGAAATCTCTACCTAATTGGTGTAGAATCCATAATAATTTTTAGCATGGTGAACTTGACTGTGTTAAATTTTATGCAACATTTGAGAACTTTCAAAGAGATGTGGTAAGGAAAGATCAGATGCATAACCCACCATAATCCCATCAAGACCTTTGCCCTTCAAGCATTGCCATGTTATTTGAGACTCATGAGTATCTTTTCCCAAGTGAAGATGACAATGTACCAAAAGACAACATCAATGAGATTCATGCTTTCCATCAATTCCAATTAGGTGGTTACAACTTGAGGAATAGGTAGTCACTCATAACATCTATTCCTACAAATAACACAACCATTCCACTAAATCCAAAATATTATAATAATCCACCTCCCCCAAAAGGGAATGATAACACAACCATTCCACTAAATCCAAAATATTATAATAATCCACCTCCCCCAAAAGGGAATGATCAACCTCATAATAAGGAAGAACATAGTAGAAGAGGATACAACATTTTTGAGGACATGAAGAAAATTAAAGCAAACATTACCCTCCATTAATTAGTTCATATCACTAAATAGAAAGAGCTAGTATGGAAATCTTTCACATGAAAGGCCTCTGTGGAAAAGATAAAAGCTCCTATAGATAAATAAAAATCCTCTAACACCAATGTCATATATAATAACAAGATAGAGGTACCACCTTTTTTACTGACTATCAAGGTATTTGGTAATGATATTCATAATTATTTAGTCAATTTTAGAGATTCAACCACTATGATGCCTCTTCTATTTGTCAAAAGCTTAGCCTAACTCTGTCAAAGAGAAAAGTTTCATAGTTGGATAAAATAATGGTACCAATAATTGGAGAGATCACTAATATGCATGTCCAAGTAGTATATATATGAAATAAAAAATGCATCATGTCCATAAATCAATCCTAGATCAAATGGGATAGAACACACCTACACTTCCGATTAAGGGCCAAACAATTGTTAAGCAGGAGCATGACCAATGTAAGGATTTACTAGACATGATTATGGGATCACTTGTCACAACACACTGTGTGAGGTAGGGTTCCAAAGCCTACAATCTAACACAATAGCACAACAACCCTAAAAGAGTCCTATGATTTAATATTTCATTATTCTATTAACAAGAAAAGTAAATCTAATTTATTTCACACCAAAGCTTGTGGCACAAATATGGGGGGTTAGTAAATCAAAACAATCAAAACATGTTTAGGGAACCTCAAATAAAGTAAGTATGAGTAACACCCTAATACATGAAATATAAAGAGTAATATTATTTGAGCCAACAATTATGCTACTTCTATCTACTCAAAGAGAGGAGAACAAAGTTATAATATACTTATCTGAATGTGAACCTATCAAGACTCAATATCTCCCTTGGCCAGTGGGGATTCATAAGAGGTTGTTTTTTTCAAGGATCAATGTTTTAGGCAAAATAATTCAAGACCTATCCATAAGACTAGATTCTTCAAAATAATAAACTTATGCTAAGTCTCCTCAAGTAGAATGGTGGAAGAGCAGATTGTGAAGAAGCATGAGTGAATAATAAATCTTGATTTCATATATGAATAATGACTTAAATGATTTTATATTTTTAGGCTAAACTTACCCTAAAATAATCTAGATATGTTAGTTGTGCTAGGTCGATGCGATCAACCTAGCACATTTTAGGTCTAATTCACTAGGTCTGTGCTAGGACAGTCAGGAGGTCAATAAACCAAAAGCGATAAAATGTCCCTAAACTATACTAGGTAAACCAAGTTGACCTAGTTTTTTAAAGAGGTTAAAAGGGTGATAAGTAAGGAAATGAAGGATGGAAAGAGGAAAAAGATTAGAAGACTATGCAAGGGAGGAGAAAGAACTTAGGGAAAGGTTTTAACAACTAGTTAGATTGGTAATAATGAGGTAATAAAGGACAATAATCTTGTGAAGCACCAAAGGTCTACCCACCCCTTTTTCAGTGAACCCCATAAAGCATGCACCTAGAGAGATTAAGTCTTGATGGGTTCCTGTAAGATGTAAAACATTAGTATTTGATAAAAGTTGAAAATATTATATGTATACATATGCCCCACTCAAAGTTCATCACGTGTCACTAAGGTGCAATAGGGGATGGTGATTTGAAAAAGAACATAAAGACACACACAATGTTGATGATAAAAAAGTTGTAATTTAAAAAGCATAAAATAACTAAAAGTAAATAATTGAAAGGGAAAATATAGACACCTAAATCTAGCCACCAATGACCTCCAACCAAGCTTTTGACTAATTTCCACCCAAAATGAACAATTTAGCCTAAAACACTAAAATGTATTAAATGAGTTGAAAATAACATATTCAAATGCTAATTATATGTAGGGTATCATTAAATGGGGCAATGTAATTTATGGGCTAGCTAACTTTGATCAGTTCATTTTGAGTCAAAATGCTAATTTTGCACTTGGGTGCTCTAGATTGCTCTTTCCTATCAAATCTCTTACACAAGACATGTGCCTTTATTATTTACTATTGGTAACATCATAAATAGGAATATGGTTCCAATTCATTTGAAATTAACTTCCACTTCTAATCTAGTTGAATTTTGGACCAATAACAAGGCATTTTGATCAATTTGAGTAATTTGTGCACAAAGTGTTTAAACATGCTTAAGAGCTAATTAACCCAAATCAAGGCATAATGTAATAATTCCATGAAAAATTGTTGAATAATATTTTTGGAAATGAATATTGAATATATGTATCATTAGGTGACCTCATTTCTTGGGAAGACATTCCTAGGCCATAATGCCACAAATATCAGGATCATGCCCTCCATGCCTCATCAATGCCTTCTATGATGCCCTCCATGCCTCTTAATTGCCCCTTATTCCAATTTCATGATGAAGATAATTATAAAATTAATTTAAAAAATTGAATTAATCTTCAACCACATATCTCAATCTTAGGATGGATGGTTTAGGTTGATTCTAGACATTCTCCAAAATCTATAAATAGAGAGGCCATAACATCATTTCCAATCTATTTTGGTGCAAAGTTATTATGCTCAAATATCTTCAAAAGTCTTGATAATGCAAATTTATAATGTAAAAATGATTCCAAAATCTATTGCAATTAGTGTTACCATGCCAAATTGATTCGAAACCAAGCCAAGCCAAAGCTACAAGGTGCGAAAGAGAAGAGGAGATAGCCAAGCCTCCTTTGTGAAGAATTCATGAGCACAAGATGAGAAAAACACTACAATAAGAATTTTGGAACATTAAATGGAGGTAAAAGAAGGCTTATTTTTCATTTTAGTTGTATTTTTTAATTCATGTTTGTTAAATAAGCTCTCCCTAGTGTCTAGGCCTAGAGATGTTATGCTAGCTAGTGTGTTTCTTTCATTTTGTTTTCATTTTAAACCTAACAGGTTACTAACCATCCTCTCTTGAGTCAAATTTGGGATTAAAAATAAAATAATATTTACAAGATTTTTGACTTCAATAGTTACTTGATCTAAATTTTGTATGGCAAAAAGAGGGGTGTTGTGTGTATGCTCTTCCATTTATCCCCTTTAGGAAACCCTTGGAATCAAAAGAGCCATTCCTATTGCAAGTAGCCTAGTCCAAGGCTTAGAAAGAAAGTAATATAAAAAACTCCCAAAAAACTTTTAAAATTTTGGGTGACCTTGAAAATGACCCTAAATTATTTCTATTTTCTTTCTTTCTTTATGTAAACTTGGCTTACGAGGGGGACTTCATCATTTCTCGCGAGTTTTTTAAGGAAGCTTTGACCTAGAGTTTCATCTCCTAGCATTGAAATCATTTGAATCCTAATTGGATTTGTACATAGGATGTATTAGAATTGTAGACATTGAACTAAATTAAGACAACAATAGGATGTTGATTCAGGAAATAATTTAGGCAACACTTCAGGTGATGGGTCCACCCCAATTGATGATGGAACTTCTGGGAGCCATAACTTTTTCGCCGTAGCTCCAATTGACTCACCGTTTACACTGTTGGAAAGTTAATAATGAGGAGAATGTGTTGAGATGAAATGGATATTTTCTTGATGCATTTTTACCTCAAAACACCCAATGAAAGTTTCTTAAATTTTAATTTTAGTAGTGCAGTCTAAAAATAGTAAGTTTCTAAAAATAGTAATTCCTCAAATTTTGTATTGTTGTAAATCATGGAAGTCAAACCACTTAATCTCCCTCAATATTGGTGACCTTCCACATCTTCCTCCCACCTTCAAAACATGTATAAATGAATATGTGTCTATAAATGGAAATTAGACATCTCTTATCAGAGATAGGCATATGTTTGGGTCTACAAATTTAGTGAATAAAACACTCTTCTAGAGATAGCATCTTTGTTATTATGTTGTTCATATTTATTGAATTATATTTCAACCAAATATTTTGAGTTTTGGATCAGTGGTATTAGAGTGGTTTATATTTAGAGTGTATGATCTTGAGGATGAGGTCAAATTACAGGAAGCTTGGGTAGAAAATAGAACCAGTAGACTATCCACTTATTCGCTCCAAATGACTTTGAATGGTGGAAAACACTGAGGCATCTGATTCTTTCAAAGAAATGGTGAATGAATCCCTCCAACATCGGTAAGTGAAGATGCTACAAAAATTCACTTAAATTCTCTAATAAATCTTAGTAGAAAATTTTGGTTCCTCATCTACACCCCCACATCCTTTCAGTGCCCCAACACCCTTAAAGGTTCAAGTGAATTTTGATATTCCTACATTTAAAGGAAAAATCAATGCTAATGCAATAGAAAATTGGTTGGATCAATTATCTTCTTATTTTTCTATAAATAAATCCATCGATAATGAAAAGATCACTTTTGCTCTTTTGAAAGCATCATTGCCTGTCAAAAATTGGTGGGAAGTGTACAAAAAGAGATTCAATGCATATGATATTGGCCTTGAGGCAGAACCTACGTAGGATGATTTCATAGAAGCTGTAAAGGAAGAATACTAACCCATTAGAGTATATGATGATTTGTATATAGAGTGGAAACAACTTTGCCAAGGTAAGGAACAATTTTTTCAAGATTACATTGATATTTTTCATTATCTATCTACGAGATTGGACATCCAAAAAAGTGAGAAACACAAGGTTCTTAAATATTATGGTAGACTACAATGGTACATATAGGGAGAAATGGAACTCTTCAATTTAGAAACCCTCAGTGAGGCATACAAGTTCGTAGTGAATATTGATTAGAAGCATGGAAGAATGAATATGAAGAGTCAACTTTCAAAATGGAAAAGTGACAAAGAAGGTCAAACATGAGGCCAAAATTGGAAGAAAAAGGAATGAAAGACTAAGAAGTGGTGTGATTATCACAAATATGAAACTCACTCCAAAGAAGAATGTTGAGCCATCAAGTCCCTACTTTTTGAGTCACAATCCTCAACATCTACTGCTCTACCTCATACAGACCTTGTAATTGAAGAGGTTGAAGAAGATATTATAGATGCTAAGCTTGAAGTTATTGTTGCTTCATCACAGACCCATAAAGAGAGGCTAGATGACAAGGAAAGGTTATTTCACTCTAAGTTATGGGTGAAAGGTAAGCCTCTGCATTTCATTCTTGATAGTGGAAGACAAAATAATTTAATCTTTGCTTATGTTATGAAAATCCTAAATCTATCCATGAAGCCTCATCCAAATACATATAGTATTGGATGGTTGAGTCCAAGGAGAAACCTCCGTGTCACCCACCAATGTCTTCTCTCATATGCAATAAAACCTTTCCAAGATGAGATCTTATGTGATATGGTCAATCTAGATGTTTGTGATGTACTCTTTGGTTAATAATTCATGTATGATATACATGGCATCTATGAATTAAGAACTTGAAGGATCACTCTCACTCTTGGAACATGACCCTATAGGGTACTAGAGGTACCACCTTCTACATCTGTCTCTCTAATTAGTGCCAAGAAATTTGTTCTCATGGTGGTCAAGCCACAAGAATCCAAAAGGGCCAATGTTGTAGCCTTGAATACACAAAAAACACAATAGTAGAAGTAAATAGATACCAATATAAAGAAGTTGACAACCTTCTATCCACAAACTGATGGTCAGACAGAAATGGTGAACAATCAGGCCCTGTACAGTTCCATAAAGCATAGTCCATTCCAAGTATGCATCAGGAATCAAATCAAAAATAACTAAAACTACCAAACTTGATGAAAAATATTGATGCAATGGGGACCATTGCTTATCAAGGAGGGAGGAATGATCCAGAACACAATTCAAGTGACTGGTCCACCCCAATTGATGATATAACTTCTGGGAGCCATAACTTTTGTACTGTAGCTCTAATTTACTCACTGTTTGAACCATTGGAAAGATAAGAATGAGGATAATGTGGTGAGATGGCATGGATATTTTCTCACTAGATTTTTACTTCCAAAAACTTAATGGAAGTGCCCCAAATTACAATTTTAGTAGTGTAGTCTAAAAATAGTAAGTTTCTAAAATAAGTAATTCCTCAAATTTTATATTGTTGTAAATCATGAAAGTCAAACCACTTAATATCCCTCAATATTGGTGACCTTCCACATCATCCTCCCACTTTAAAAACATGTATAAATAAAGATATATCCCAAAATATAAATCAGACGTCTCTTCTTAGAGATAGGCATATGTTTGGGTCTGCAAATTTAATGAATAAAACATTTCTTCTTAGAGATATCATCTTTGTTATTGGGTTGTTAATATTTATTGAATTATCCTTCAACCAAAGCTTTTGAGTTGTGGATCAGATGTAGTGGTTGTAAAAAAGACTAGACCTTTTTACAACAAGCCAAGAAATACAGACTTAAAATTCATGCTTTTCTTTTGCATTGTTTGTGTTGGGTGAATATTTTGTCACCAGCTAATTGACAGAAAAATAGGTGTTTCAACCACAACATAAGGAGATTTGATCAAAAAAAGTGTATATCTACCACATCAAAATGGGATAAATCTCTCCTCTCATCAAGGGGAGGTTCCCTATACAATAGGGGAGGTTCTCTGCTAAGTATTATATATATATATGTGTGTGTGTGTGTGTGTGTGTGTATGTATATGTATATGTATGTATATATATATATATATATATATATATATATATATATATATATATATATATATATATATATATATATATATATATATATATATATATATATATATGCTGAAAATACACACATGGGTGAAATCATACCATCCATCTCTCTTTTTTCAAAGATGATGTTCACAGATCAAAGAAAAAATTCTACGTAATTGCTGAAGGTACTATTCAATCAACAACCAGATTCCTTCCTAGTAGTAATTATAACCATGAGAAACCCATGAAAGCATAAAGTATTTCATTACTTCCATCACTAAAACATCATGTAGTAACACAACAGAATGAAGTGTAGCACAAAGTCTCCACCTCAACTACAAAAGAGTGAAATATTATGAAGGATAATGGGATCACAAAGTCTTCCCAAGATCCTTTACATTGAAAAAGAAAACACACACTAAAGATAACTATGGAAGCACAAATTCTTCCCACAGTTGGCTTCAAGACACCTTTCAAATTACTTTCACTAATTCTGCTTATTTGATTAAATAGATAAGATGGTATTCAAGAAATATACAAAAGAACAATCTCCTAAACAACACAAGTTATCTCAGCACAAAGTCTAAAAGGTCACTTGCTTTCTCATTTAAATAATAAAATATGATTAACAATCTGAGCTCAAAGTCTCAGTAATGCCTTTCAATTTGGGCAGAGTTTTACTTCTATAACAGAGAGATATCATTTGCATAAAATAAGAGATTACAATATATAGTTCTCCCTGAAAGACTTGGGTGTTTTATTTCATAAAATGGCCCATGCTACATTGAATGCCTTGAATGTATTTGAAATTTTGTGAAGGGGCCATGCTAGAATAAGATATCAGCCCTAAATTTAGCATTTAGAAACATCTCAACTGTCTCCTCTTAATCAAGGGTCATCTAGTCTTCTTAATGATACTTACATAGCTATCCATTCACATTTACTCGATCTAGAAAAATATGCATGCTATTGAGTACTCGTGCTCTCTGATGTCCACTTGGTGGACTGTTCCACCTACTGGAATAACTCCTACATAGATATTTTTGGTCTTTCTACATTGTTCCCTCTTTTCTTATTGTATTTTGTCTCTTCCTCGTGATCTAAGCTCTTAGGCTATCTTGTTGCTTCCTACTGGCTCTTTCGACTCCTTCTTTAGTTGGTCACTAATTTTATTCTTAAGTTCCATGCCACATTTAAAAATCAATGATTATTTCATTACTTCTAAATTTGATGTCTAAGAGGACATCATTGGTCTTTGGTCACTTGAACCACTTTGAACCTTGAACCTTTGAACCTTTGAGTGCATCAGTTCAATGGTTTAATTGTTTAGGTAGTTTAATCAGCTTGTTCATTCAATCAACTCTTTGGTTTGATGTTTTGTGAAGGGTCGTGTTTTCTTTCTTTCTTATTTGGTTGAACCATTTGGTTGAAATCCTTTATAGAATCTTTCTCTTCCTTCATTCGCTCGAAGCTTCCTTTCACACTTTGAACTTATTTGAAGCTTTGAACCATTTTGGTTCAAAGTTCAATGGTTCATTCTCTTTCTTTGAATCCTCTGAAGCTTCAAACTTTCTGGATACTTTCCTTTTTTGTCGAACTCGTTGAACCTTTGAACCTTTAAACTTTGAAAGTTCAAGGTTCAATGGTTAAATGGTTTAATCTTAACTCTTTGAATCCTTCTTTTCTTTTAATTCTACCAAAGCCATTGAAATTTTGAATTTGCCAAAGTCTTCAAACTCGTTGAACTCTTTTAAATCGGTTGAACTTCTTTGAACTCATTGAAGTGCTTAACTCTTTAAGTCTATCACAGTCACTGAACCTTTGAAATCATTGAAACTTTAAACCTGCCAAAGATGGGGTTCAATGGTTCAATTTTTCATTGTATTTGTTTGAAGCCCACCGATAAGTCTTTTTATTGAACCTCAATGTTGAGCCAACCTTGTATCTTTTAGGAGATGCCTAAGTGTTTGGAATTTTCTCTTTGTGAAAGCCTGTCGGTTGAACCTATTAAACCTGCTGAACCTACGAGTTCTTTAGCTAAAAATGCTTGAATAATTGAAGAACTTGAATGCTCAAAACATTTTTGAGAAATAAAAGAGAGAGTTTTGGTTGGTAGGACCAAAATAGTTGATATGCTATCCAAAAAAACAAGTGACAAATTTTGAGAACAACTGCTAGCTCCAGTTGGGGAACTTCCATCGATTGTAAAAATAATCAAAGTGAGTACAATCCAGAATCTATAGTGCCATTGGGGCTATGGATTCATGCTACCCGAAAATAAAAGTGCCAAAAACAAAATGATCAACATAAAACAAACTAAATACTATACATATGTACAACTGATCTCATTTGATACTTCAAAGATTGAAGTGCTTTAGATGTTGCCCACTGTGAGGCAGTGAAAATGGCATTCTATCTTGATATATCAATAAGAAACCATTTTCTCCCTAGAAGTGATGATCGGCAAATGGACCTCTCCACCAAGAATCAAATTTTTTGTGCATTCCTTTTGGTTCTCTTCTCTTGTGCCATAGCAAGACTTGATTTCTAGTCTAAAAATCATGAATCCTTATTCTCTTGTAGAAGAGTTTTTTTCTTGATTTTGACATGTAGAAGTATGGTCCATTACCATAATTTAGTTGAGATCATGATTTTATGGTCTCCATTAGACACCTACCAATGGTTGGCATTATTAGTTACACTTGGTCAAAACACCAGTTTGATAGTGTACCTATTATCTTTAAAATTAAGGTGAGGAACCATGAAAGTTATAGGGATAGCCAATGAATCTACATGATTATGAAGCTCTCTAGGCACTATAGAAATATTGAAAGCTTCATAGCTTTTAATATTATCTCATACCAGATTGTGGTAATGTTTCAATTTTTTGTTCTTGGTTTGATGCAGGTTCCTCACCTGACAAACCACTAGTTTAGCATCTCCTTTAGCATGAAGGAGTTTAACACCTTTGTCTTGAGTTGCTTTTAACCCAAGTAATAGAGATTCATACTTGGTAGTGTTGTTGGTGTTGCTAAACTACAACTTGTATGAATAAGGAAAAATATCTCTTTGAGGAGATATTAGAATAATCTCAGCTCTAACACTAGTAGAAGAATAGCTGCCATTAAATTCCAGAATCTAGACATTATCAGAAATTGATCTTTTTTTAGATTTTTTTTGTCAAGAAGGGAAGATCCCTTTTCATGTGTATTTCACCCTACCAATTCTTTTATTGTCTTATCTAAAACAATTGGATTGCCACCTATAGGAATTTTATCAGATGAAATAGGGACATCCTCTATAGATAGGAAAAAGTTACCCATTCCTAAAGACTCAAACATAATTTGAGCTTCAAGGGTTGATATTTGGGTGACAATATAATTTACCTCCTTCTCAAGAAGTAGCCTTTTCATGATGCCCTTGACAGGGATCCTCACCTTAGATGGGTCCATGCTCAATTCTCCACCAATGTCCTTGTAAAAATTTCACCCAAAAAGAATGTTGTATGAGGTTGGGACGTCGGCCACTAGGACTGTCATTTTGATTCTCTTATCTGGAAAGGACACAAATGTAAATTGAGCATATTTTATTTTTCCCAACAAAGGCACTTATTTATTTTACATGGAGAAACATCTCTTAAAGGTCTTAGTTAGCATGAGACTAAGTGATTTTTCCACCTTGGTAGGCATGACATTGTCAGATGCGCTTGATTCTATAATGCAATCATTCAAATGATGACTATTTATCAATAGGGAAACATAAAATGGTTCTATTTTCCTAGGGTTAGTAGGAGGAGTAATGATAATATTTTTTGGGTTGGACATGTTCTTTGGGGGATCATGAGTTACTTTTCTAACATCTTGTCCTGCAGGGACAACTTTATTCTTCACACATTCAACTAACCTATCCAACTACTCAGGGTTGGATTGCAAGAATTCAAACTCAGTCATTTGAATTTTGGTCTTCTTAACATGGTCAATTATATCAAATGAATGGAAAGAATTAGAAACAAGGGAAGGCAATTCATTCTTTTAGTTTTTTTGGGGTGTGGTAGTAGTCTATGAATTTGAAGTTGAAGATGAAGGAATGTTTGGAGTACTTACTTTTTTATTTCTCACTAGGTCCTTTGATTGAAAATGTAGAGTATTCCCCCATTTATAAATTGAATTTTCTAGTTGAGATCCTTCCCCTATTTTTCCCTTATTAGCTTGTTGAGCTGACTAGTTCTGAGATTTGGTAAATACTACGTATGATCCATCAAACACTTCACCTTTACTTCTAGGTTCATCCTAGTAATTCAAGAAACTAATGTTAGAGTCATCAAATAATTATTTTTGGTCTTCTACAAAGAGATCAATGTCATTTTCTTAGTTCAATGCAGGCTAGAAAGAAAAATTGGATTCAGTTTTGAGATATCCAACTGCTGAGTTGGCTAGAGCTACTTTAATGACAAGCTTCCCTTGTGGGGGAGGAAGATGATTTGGATTCCCTTGATTCCTGGTAGTGTTTCCTTGATATGAATGATTAGGGAATGTCCTCCTTGGTATATCTCAGTATGAAGGAGGAGCAGACATCCCTTGCACCATTTATTTTTTCAGAGCTAGCAACTCATTTGCTAGCTTTTGCACCATGGGATCAGTGGTGCCTATAGATGAATATTCAGAAGATGAAGAAGATTTGCCTCTATTAGGATCTCTTCTTATCTTTTCTACCAAAATAAGATCATATTCCACCTCAGTGGCCAAATATTGAGTTGTAGCAAGGTCTATGTGGCCAGCCTGTCTCAGTAGGAAACTCACTTTTAAAAGCTGAGAATTAACAAAAAAATATTTGAGATTCTCAGCTATTGGCTGACCAATTGTAATAATCCTATTCTTTAGCTTGTCAAACTTGTCTATGAAGTCTTTCATAGGTTCATGAGGCTCCTTATTCATTTGTGTGAGCTAGGCCAACAGGGCATGCACATCTTCTGTAGGCTTGAACCTTGTTTCAAACTTGACTTTGAGGGTGTTCCAGTTAGTCATAGACCAAGCCTACAGATGATAAAACTAGTCCATAATAGTGCCTTGTAATGTTTCAACGAATAGCCTGATTGCTATGTCTTCATACTCCATGCCTATCACACCAGATGCTATGTAAAAGGTTGAAATGTGTTCATCAAGATGAACCTTATCATCACCATAGAACTTGGGGAAATTCTCTCTTAAACTATGGAGTAGCTCATGTAAGGGTGGAGTTAAATTAAGGGGACCAAAAGTGTTACCCTAGGGGCCTTGGGCTGCCATGATATGACTATGAAAAGGGGGGATAACAAATCTAGGTGGAGTATGCATGGATAAAGCTCTACTAGTAGAGGAAATAGAAGCTTTGAATTGTATTGGTGACATGATGTTTGTAGGAGGAAAACTCCTGGTTTGATAAAGGTGAGATGGTGAAGGAAATAGATCAAAATTACTTTGTTGCACCAACTCAAATACAGGGTCAACAATACTTTGAGCTTTTTAGATTCTTGTATAACATGGGGCTGCCAGATTGTAAAGTAAAAATGGAAAAGAACTAGCACTACTTCAGTTTGAAGCTTGAGGCTTCAAACTATGTGTTCTTTCCAGTTGGCATGGAGCTACCAGAGAAGACAAAAAGAAATGAATCATTCATTCCCCAGCATCTCTAGTTTCGCTACTCAGAGTATATAACAGAAATGGATAAGGTTATAATGATAATAGATAAGACATAAGAGATGCTTCAATTTGAAGCTTGAGGATTCAAACTACACAAAACTATTGTGTCCTCAGTAGAGTCACCATAAAACTATTGGATGAATATTTTGTCACCAGCTAACTGTCAGCAAAATAGGTGTTTCAACCACAACATAAAGAGATTTGATCAGCAAAAAGTGCAATTCTACCACATCAAAATGGGATAAATCTCTCCTCTCATCAATGGGAGGTTCCCTATATGGCAAGGGAGGTTCCTTGCTAGCTATAATATAGGAGCGCACACACACACACACACACACACACACACACACACACACACACACACACACACACACACATTATGAAAATACACATAGGGGTGAAATCATACCATCTATCTCTCTTTTTTTAGAGATGATGTTCACAGATCAAAAGAGAAATTATGGGTAATTGCTGTAGGTACTTCTCTTCTTTCAAAAGTAATATTTAGTCAATAGCTATATTCCTTCCTGGTAGTAATTATAACCACAAGAAACCCATGAAAGCACAAAGTCTTTTATTGCTTCCCTCACTAAAATAGGGCATAGTAACATAGCAGAATGAAGTGTAGCACAAAGTATCCACCTCAACTATAAAAGAGTGAAATATTATGAAGGATAATGGGAGCACAAAGTCTTCCCAAGATCCTTTACACTGAAAAAGAAAGCACACACTTAAGATAATTATGGCATCACAAAGTATTTCCACAGTTGGCTTCAGGACACCTTCCAAATTACTTTCACTAATTATGCTTATTTAATTAAATGGACGAGATGGTATTCAAAAAATAGACATAAGAATAATCTCCTAAACAACACAAGCTATCTCAGCACAAAGTCTGAAAGGTCACTTGCTTTCTCAATCAAATAACAAAATATGATTAACAATTTGAGCTCAAAGTCTTAGTATTACCTTTCAATTTGGGTAGAGTTTTGCTTCTATAATAGAGAGATATCCTTTGCATAAAATAAGAGATTACAATATATAACACTCCCTGAAGGACTTGGGTGTTTTGTTTCATAAAATGGCCCATGCTACATTGAATGCCTTGAATGCATTTGAAATTCTATGAAGGGGCCATGCTAGAATAGGGTATCAGCCTTAACTTTGGCATTCAAAAACATCTCAAATGTATCCACCTAAGCATGGGTCATCTGGTCTTCTTAATTATACTTACATGATTGTCCATTCACTTTTACTTGATCTAGAAAAATAGGTTGTGCTATTGAGTGCTTGTACTTTCTGATGTCCACCTAGTAGACTGTTCCACCTACTGGAATAACTCTTGCATAGATATTTTTGGTCTTTTTACATTGTTTCCTATTTTCTTATTGTATTTTGTATCTTCCTCATGATCTAAGCTCTCAAGCTATCTTCTCACTTCCTATTGGCTCTTTTATCTCCTTCTTTAGTCGGTGGCTAAGTTTGTTCTTAGGTTTCGTGCCACATTTGAAAAGCAATGGTTATTTCATTACTTCTAAATTTGATGTCTATGGGGACGTCACTAATCTCTAGTCACTTAAACCACTTTTAACCTTGAACCTTTAAACCTTTGGAGTGCATTGGTTTAATGGTTCAACATTTTGGGTAGTTCAATCAGCTTGTTAGTTCAATCGGCTCTTTGGTTTGATGTTTTATGAAGGACTGTGTTTGCTTTCTTTCTTCTTCAGTTGAACCATTTGGTTGAACTCCTTTTTGGAATCTTCCACTTCATTCACTCAAATCTTCCTTTCACACTTTGAAATTATTTGAACCTTTAAAACTTTGAACTTTAAACCATTTTAGTTCAAATTTCAATGGTTCATTCTCTTTCATTGAATCCTTCAAAGCTTTGAACTTTCTAGATCTTTTTCTTTTCTGTCGAACTCATTGAATATTTGAACCTTTAAACTTTGAAAGTTCAAGGTTAAATGGTTAAATGGCTCAATATTAACTCTTCGAATCCTTATTTTCTTTTAAGTCCGCCAAAGCCATTAAACTTTTGAATTTGCTGAAGTCTTCAAACTCGTTGAACTCTTTGAAGTGGTTGAACTTCTTTGAACTCATTAAAGCGCTTAACTCTTTAAGTTTATTGTAGTCGTTGAACCTTTGAACTTATTGAACCTTTAAACCTACTGAAGGTGGGGTTCAATGGTTCAATGGTTCATTCCATTTGTTTGAATCCTGTCGATAAGTCTTTTGATTAAACCGTGGCATTGTATCTTTTAGGAAATGCCTAAGTGTTCAAAATTTTCTCCTTGTGAAAGCCTGTCAATTGAACCTATTGAACATGCTAATCCTGTGAGTTCTTTAGTTGAAAATGCTTGAATAATTGAAGAACTTGGATGCTCAGAACATTTTTGAGAAAGAAAAGAGAGAGGTTTGGTTGGTAAGACCAAAATAGTTGATATTTTGTCCACAAAAACAAGTGACAAATTTTGGGAACAATATTTTGGAATAAAATTCATTGTGCAATTGATTCCCCTAGAACATTTGGATACTTGTTAAATCTTAGACAAATCCTCACTTACCGTAAAAGTATTATTGGTGCAAGATGCACCTCAAGGTGTATATCATAGTACTATCATTTGAGAGACAAGGGGGTGTAAAAACCCTATTATATAATGCATATTTACTTTTGGATGAACATTTAAAATCCTCTTAAATGACATATATTGATGGATTCTAACAATACCAAGCAACCTTGTCAATTTAGAGTCTAAGAGCGACTACTCAGTTGAGTTTTGTCCTAGATTAAAGTCTTTTTTAGAGTCAAAACTTAGTGTAAATAAAAACTTTAAACCAAACACATAGTCCTAATTTTCCTTTGAACAAAGAGGCGTTATGATACCCATATAAGATCATCAATTTTCCTTGTTCAAAGTTCATTAAAAGCTTGAGAGTCATATCATCCACTTTGGCATAGTTACTCTTCCCAATTGAGTCTAGACCTTTACCAAAGTTGTTAAGTCCTTCACTTATAATCTAAATTCAAAATTGCACCTTTATAAGTTCATAGGGTTGATGTGTTAAGTGGGTTTTCCATTTGCACTAAACTTGAGAAAACTTAGGTTTAATTTCCAATTCAAGTTGAAGGCCATTTAAGACTCATAATCATTGTCATCACTTGATAGACTTAAGCCATTTTGTGATAAACACTTGCAATTTCAGTCTATTTACCATCCATTTTGAGTCAAGAAAGGTAGTGTTATGCTATCAAAATTATGGAAAACTATCTTTGCCTTAGAGAGTTTTTAAAACAAACTTTTTTATCACACCTTTTGGGTAGTGTAGCATCATTACACTACCCAAAAGATTTCAAATATTATTTCATAAAACCTCTTGTATATATTTCAAATTTGTTCATACATTTTCAGATCAATCTGAGTGTACTTTTGTGATCCTTTGTCTAGCACAGTTATACCATTCACTTGTGTCTAGCCTATTTGTTAAAAGAACCAAGTTTAATGCCATTATTTATGAGAAAATAAACTTTCTTTAAAGTGGCTTTTTTTCCATACCTTATACCTAGTTGATTGAATTCATGTCCAAGAATCAAATGCCTAGTGTTTGTTAGAAGTGTTTCAAATCTATTAGATTAAAACTTTCATCTATTTCAATGTCTAGCTTTTGACACTATTTGGCCAAGAGTCCTAGCCATGCCTTGTTTGAGCCTAGATTTTGACACCATGTTTGGCCAAAAGGCCTATCAAATTTTAAATTTCTAGATTAGATTTATTTGAAACACTTCAACCTTAGATTTTGGCATTTTGATTTTTAGTCCATTTACTTGTTTATCTTTGTGTGAATAGTGAAATGTTAGATACTTCACGCTAGTTTGTTTCCTCACAAATCTTTGCATAAACCTTTTGATCTTTCTGACAAATCTAAAACAAGTCAGAACATCATTTGTTTTATATATTATCCTTTTTAGCATTTATAGAACTCTTTAACCTTTTATCACAAAGCATTAACTATGGATCCCAACATGTATTCATACATCCATAGTGGACTCATGTATGATCTAGGGATTAGTAATGTGGTTATGCATAAAGAAATGGTGCAAGACCCCTACACAGATAATATTCCTTATGATATGGATTTTTATCCCTCTTATAGTACTCAATTAGGGGCATAAAACCAAGATCCATTAGCTAAA
Organism: Torreya grandis; assembly: GCA_037957365.1. NCBI lineage: Eukaryota > Viridiplantae > Streptophyta > Pinopsida > Cupressales > Taxaceae > Torreya > Torreya grandis. The sequence continues at coordinate 2,414,439 of JARHVA010002524.1, forward strand.
TATTTGGTTAACACACCATCTTATCCAGAATAAGACCAAGAACAAATCACATAATACCTAGCTACAATACCCACAATAGATGAACTAGTTCTTCAATAGTCATATTATACTAATAAAACTTCCATGTATGATCCTTTTTTATTTGAGTGACATTTGTTATAGAACAAAGATGAGATTTTGGTTAGAGCCATAGAGGTAGGGGCCAAGTTTCCATTAGACTTCCCCCATAAAAAATTACCAAGCTTAGTAAGGATGCCCCATAATATCATTTACGATCAATAGGCTTCTTTTAGAAATCTTATGGCTTTAGTCCAAACAACAAATCAAGACCCTAATATATCTAATCAAGGCAAAAACATAATGGAAGACCACTTTAACTAAATGTAGATATCATATCAAACCTACCTAAATATAGCATATAATTTCAATTAGATGAACATGGTGAGTAAGCCTCTTATTGACTTATTTACTTCAATAGGAGTGTTGATAGAGTTAACTGGATAGGAAAATATGAATTCTGACTCATTCATGCAAATTTATTTGATAGATAACTTGATGCATATGACCATTATTGAAGATGTATCTTTAGCATCTATATAGAATAGTGAGGCAAACGTAGTGGGCAATGTGAAAGTAGCATCCAACCCCAATCTAAGTGGTACTAACACAAAAAAACTAGCCAACATGTGCCTATATTTAATTCCATGAGTGAATCATCATACCAAGGAGTAGGAGTTTCTACATCCCAACCTCAACCAATTGCTTCCTCAAGTATATAACATATAACATTAGTTAGTCAAACAATGACCAATGTCATGCCTCAACAATAGAATGTGATGAATCCTACTCCTCAATACGTAATGAGTAGTATTCCATAATAGTAGGCATAATATAGTGTACCAATGCAACAAAAGATAAATACATTACCACCTCAATCAAAGGCAACTAATGTTCCACCTCACTAGGTAATGATAAACATACCTCTTCAGTCATAGATTAATATGCCAATCCAAAACCAAGAAATGACTAGGAAATAATATGCAAATATTGGTCAATGATAGATGTTGAATGTGCAACCTATTTTCACTTCCCCACAAGGATTCATGCAACAAGGAAGTTCTCATGTTTCTCATGCACCTACGAGACAACTGTTGGTTCAAAATGTGTCACAAATTTAGAGACAAGGTCTTAGTCTACAAGTTCCCACTCAACAACAAGGTTTGATTAGTCAATAGCATGTCCTTTTTCAACCACAGTAGGTATAGTATATTTATATCCTTCCCTCCCAACCATAAAATCCTATAAATCAAAACTTTATCACCAACCCAAACCAGAATATCACACAACCAAATATGTAATTTCAAGTACATCCTAATCCATGTATTCATATTCCTAGTCCATTTCCCAATAAAACTAGTATACCCTAACAAGTATATCTATCATAATCTAGTCGAAGTGTTCCACTTGTGACCTCCAAACCATCTAGCCAAACCAATATTCTCCCTTAAACCAATGTTCCTTCTAGTTTCCTATCCCAAGAATTGCAATAGATGATGGATGCAATTGTTACCATTCAAGCTGGGAAATAGATTAAATTTTTTAAATTGGATGATGTATTTTCTTATCAATTCAACATGGAGTATTTGAAGTACCATTTCCTCCTAAATACAAACCATTGAAATTTGATAAATATAAAGGGAAAGGTGACTCTAAGGCTCATTTGACCAAATTCTTTATCGCATGGAAGCCAATGGCATATAATGACATATACCTTTTTCTATTTTTTATAAAGAGCTTGGTTGGACAAGACTTGGAGTGGCTTTTAAAGTTGCCCAAAAATTTAGTAATAGATTTTGATGATCTTTTTGATAAATTTGTGCAACACTTTTCCTATAATCTTGAGATTTCATTAGTGGACTTAACACAAGCAAAGCAAAAAGTTGGTGAGAGTTTTTCAAGTTATCTATAGTAATGGAGATCCCTTGCAAACTATTTACCCATAGTTTACTAGATAAAAAAAATAGCTTCTGTGTTTACTAAAAATTTGCATACTAAGATAGCTTATCATTTATAGCTACAATGTGTGCATAATTTCAAAGAGATCATTGATAAAGGTTTGTTGATAAAGTGGGTGTTCATCAATAAAGGAGTCATCAAGCTTAATTCAATGAATCAAAATCAAGGTACCAATTAGGGAAATGGCCAACATCAACATCCCATTCAAGTGCAAGCATCACAACCAACATAGACCAATAACTAATAAAGACTAACGTAATTCAACCGCAATAGGAATGTTGTGGTAAATGGAGTAACTAAATCCCATCATGTTTAAATGGTTTAAACATCATCTACACCACCTTTTCAACTTAATCCTACCTAGAAACCTCTCTAACCAATGCCACAAACACAAAAACCAAGACTTATACAACAAATATAGTAGCCTTTATCATTGCAAACCCCTCCTCCTAGGAGAATCATGCCTGCACCTCATGTCTTTAGTGACATAGGAGAACCTATTGAGTCTACATTTTTCAATATTTTTGCCACTAATATGATTAGTTGGCCTATACCAAAGCATTATCCACAAGGCATTCCTTATCCTGAATGGTATCATGAAAATGAATTCTGTGACTATCATTGGGTCAATGGGCATAATCTACAAAGATGTGTCCAAATCAAACATTTAATTGAGAATATGTTAGAGAATAGGGATATAACATTGGATAATGGTGCTTCCAGTTATAATAAAACTCTTTGGATTTATCAAAACTCCTTTCCCTAACATAATAGTTAGTAATAAAATAATCAACAAGAACAACAACAACCAGTGCAACACTAAAATCAATAGTATCAAAATCAAAGACTAAAACAATAAAATCAACAAAATCAATAATAGAACCCACAATGATAGAAAATGGACAAAACCAAGGTTATAATGGTAACAACCAACAAACCTACCATGTAGTTGTACATGACTACAATAGGGTTGTAGGTCATATTGTAGGGGGTAGTGTTAATACCATCTCCATTAAGCCTAGACCAAACACTAATCAACCTAGACCAATGCTAAATAATAATATTCAACCAAATTACATGAATAATCCTTCTTTGACTTTGGAGTGCATACAGTCAAACTGGTAAACTAGGACTTCCCCTTTTGGACCTTATATCAACAACTCATCCTTGCCACATGACCACATATGAGTGCACCAGTAATCGAGACTTGTCCTATCTAGTCCTACAATATTCCCAACATTTGTTAGTAATAATGGTCCAATATTTAATCTCAATTATGAAATCATAACTCAGAGGTTAAAGATTACTATCTTAGGCCCACAGCCATTTGCCACTTTACCTATCATCCAACCAACCATTCAGACTCAGAATAAACCATTCACTACTGACCAAGACAATAAGTTTGATATTATGGAAAAATTAAAGAAGACACTAGCACAAATTTCTATTTTGGATTTACTGTGAATGTCAATAATCCACAATAACATCTTGAATGAGTTTTTAACCCAATACACTATTGTTAGTGACATATCCCCTGATAAATTTCAAGATTTGGTTGGACACCTAGCTCCAACCCAACAAGTCACATTCAACCAAAGCAATATGTCTTCCCTTGGCCCACTCCAGAATGACCTATTGTATATAGAATTTTATATAAAGTGACATAAAGTGAAACATGTCCTTATATTTAATGGATCATGCCTCAATATAGTGTCTCTAAAGCTCATCAATATTTTTGGGTACACAATGGTAGATCTCCAACTAGAAATGATAACCATCAAAGCTTATGATAATAAAAAAAGAGAATCACAAAGCATAATTAGTTTACCAGTTATCATTGGGCCTTTGACCCATGATACACTTTGCCATGTGCTTGATCTTGAGTTATCATACAATATGCTTCTAGGTAGGCTTTGGTTACATGAGATTCATGTAGTCCTATCAATGTTGCACCAATGTATCATGTTTTTTCACTCCAAGATGGAAGTGAATATTCTAGGACATTTACACCCATATAAACACTTCAAACATCTTGAGTCTGAATTCCAAAGTTATAATTATCAGTATGACATGAATCCAAGTTTCAAGCAGGATAAAGGAAAGGCTATACTTATTGAGCCTTCATTGGATAATTACATAGATCCTAATACCTTGGATTCCCTTTCTCACATACCACATCTTGAAGCTTCTAATCATTTAACTATTTTAGATAATGGATTGAGGGAGTATGTGACCCATGATACCTTCCATATTGCCAATCTTCCTCAGAATTTGAAGGCCTTTGGGTGACCTAAAGTCACCCTGCATATGCATTAGTAACAAAAGAACAAAGATAAGGGACCTATCACATTTATACCAACATTTGGCCTAGAACCTAACCCTCTTAAAGGGGATAAATCATGGTTATACAATGACAACCAATTTGATTGTTATAAAAGTTCCAAGTATCCTATTCCTAATAAGATCATGGAGCATCACAATTATGAAGGAAGAGGCCTCAAACTGAATCAACAAGGAACCATCAAGCTAATTTTCATGACTAAGTATGAAAGACCTTCTGGACTTGGATTTAAACTAGCTGGGGGTGACTCTACATATCTTATTCAAACTCCATCACTAGAGACTAGTGATGATGACGCTGATAATGAAGCAGAGTCTCATCATAGCCTCACCTTTGATGACCTAGCTGAAACCAACCTATTTGATAACAATGCCATTTTTACCTTTACCCTGGTCATTCATCACAATCCATTGCCATTATATTATCCCTAACTAATAGATTGGGACCAACAAGAATTCATTCTAACGATTGATGAATTCTAAAATGATGAGGTATTCTATGACTTCTTAGGCCTTAGAGACAATCTTTCACTAGGAGATCACAAGTTAAGATTATCAATTACATTAGATCCTATAGCCTATTTTGGAGAGCAGGTGAACACCCTTACCCAAAAATAAATAAGTAAAACATTGAGGTCCCAAAGTGAAAGCCTTTTTGATACATTTTCTAACCAAGGAAAAAGTAAAGATAACTGCTAGTCTAGTGGTGAAAACCTATTTCAGGAACCATTAGATGGGTATGTTCATTTTTATTCAAATTTAGACCAAGAGACCACCAATGATGAACTTGCCTATGGATCTAAGTTCATTTTTTCACAATAATAAGTATTTGATTAGACTCTTCAAGACATTTTGACTATTTTTGTCACATGGCTAGATCTTCCATTAGGGGACTCAGATTCATCATGCCTAAGAGAAGTTGAAGATCAAGTCCTAGTAGAGGATCCTGACATAGTCCAATAATTTAAGTCATTGCCTACTATCCTATAAGATGGTTCAACCCTTCTAGTTGAAGATAAAATAGAAGTAAACATCATGACTCCATCAGACTCAAAATGGATAAAATTAGGTGTATCCCTTACTAATGAGGGACATGAAGTCTTTACATCTTTATTATGAGAATTTGTTGATATCTTTGCATGGGCCTATTCTGACATGCTAGGTTGGACCCCACCTTGGTTTTGCACCACCTTGTGGTTAATTTTGATGCCAAACCAATCAAACAAAAGTTACTTAAGATTCATCCTCACATTTTTGTATTAGTAAAGAAAGAGTTGGAAAAACTCTTAGAAGCAGGATGTATCCAATCCATTAACTACTCATAATGGATCTCTAATATGGTACTTATTAGTAAAAAGCCTAAATGGATTAGAATTTGTACTGATTTTTGAGACATCAAAAACTCTTGTCTTAAAGATGATTTCCTATTACCTAATATTGACATGATAATTAAATCCACAATAGGTTATGAAATGCTTTCACTCATGGATGGATTTTTAGGATATAACTATATTAGAATAACACTATAAGACCAACATAAAATAGTGTTCACCACTCTATGGAGAACATTTTATTATTTGGTAATGCCATTTGGACTTAATAATGTTGGAGCTAAATATAAAAGGGCCATGACTATCATATTTCATGATATGATGCATGATATTATTGAAGACTATGTCAATGACATATTAGGAAAATCCAAAACTAGGGCCGACCATCCAGTAGTGTTGCGTAAGATATTTGAAAGATTAAAAGAATATAAAGTCAGACTCAATCTAAATAAATGTGTTTTTGATGTAACTTTAGGAAAATTACTTGGCTTTATCATGTCTCATAGAGGTATTGAAGTTGATTTGACTAAATTCCATGATATAACTGAGATGCCACCACCAACCAATTTAAAGCAACTTTTTAGTTTGCAGGGTAAAATCCAATCAATCTAATGCTTCATCTCTTAATTAGCAGACAAGTGTCATATATTTATACACCTTCTTAAGAAGGGAGTTGCATTTCACTGGGATGATCACTGCCAAACAACTTTTCAACAAATCAAGGACTATCTTGTTAATCTACCTATTTTATTACCTCCTATACCAAGAAAGACATTCTTGTTATACCTATCAACTACCAACCATCCTCTATGGGATCTCTTGGCTCAACATGATGAAAATGTAAAAGATCATGTTGTATACTACCTAAGTTGTACCTTAGTTACACATGAACATAACTATGCACCTATTGAAAAATATTGTATAGCCATGGTCTTTGTAGCTCAAAAAATACACCATTACATGTTGAATAATAATACCATGGTCAATTAAAAATTAGATCCAATCAAGTATCTACTATCTAAAATATATTTTCAAGGTAGAATGGCTAAATGGATCATGCTTCTCAGTGAATTTGACATAGACTATATCAATCAGAAGGTAATCAAGGGACATTTAGAATTCACTGAGAAGCAACATTGACACAACTCTTGAGAAACAACATTGGAAGTTGTATTTTGATGGTTCATTCACTGCACATGGATCAGGGGTAAGATTATTATTTATTACACCACAGAGGGATCTAATCCCTAAATCATTTAGAATTAGCTTTCCTTATACAAACAACATGGCCGAGTATGAAGCACTTGTTATAGGAATTTGATAGGCAATGCATTGGAATATATCTCATCTCCAAGTTTATGGTGATTCTCAGTTAATCATCAATCAGGTCAGAGATCATTTTTAGACCAAAGATGACAAGCTGGTTCCATAAAAAGCCATGGTTGACACTCTTAAGCAAAAAATTTCCAACATTTAGTTTGAGCACATACCTATAGCTAGTAATATAATTGTAGATACCATGGCTACTATTGGCTCTCTGATTCAACAAATGGATAAAGCTAGAGAGTATCAGTTGTTCGTTGAGATTTTGTTAGAACTAGCTCATGAACCTTCAACCATTGCAATGATTTGTGATATTATTGGTCCTAATTTTATCTCATACTCAAACCTTTACAACTACCTTTATGACCAATTTATACCACCTAACCTATCTAGAAAACAAACCAAAGCCTTCATTCATCATTCCACTCATTATACTCTACTTAGATCCACCCTTTACCATCATAGTTTTGATGGAACTTTGCTTTATTATTTTAATTCAGTAGAGTCTACACTAGCGTTAAGAGAAGTTCACAAAGGGGTATGCAGAGCTCATTCTAGTGGGGCAATCCTATCCAAAAATCTCTTACATACTGGTTATTATTAGGCCATGATGGATGTAGATGCCGTTACATATGTAAAGAAGTGTGACAAATGTCAATGACATGCTAATCTGATTCATGCCCCAACCAAAAGTCTAGAATTAATGATAAAACCTTGGCCATTTTCTACATGGGGACTTGAAATCATTGGGAAGATCAACCCTACTTCATCTAATGGCTATAAACATATCCTTACCACCATCGAGTATTTCAATAAGTGGGTTGAAGCTATACCCCTTACTTATGTGATTGGAAAGAAAATTTCTAAATTCATCTTCAACCATCTCATTTTTCATTATTATATCCCCTCTGACATTATATCTGATAATGGAGGATCATTTGAGAATAAGGATGTAGACCAGCTATGTACCAAATATAACATCACACAACATTTTTCTATATCATATTACCCTCAAGGTAATGACCAAGCTGAAGCATCAAATAAAACCATTGTTAATATTCTTAAAAATATTTTCAATGATGTTGGTTGTGATTGGCACCTATAGATATTTCCTACCCTTTGGGAATACTGTATCAATCATCATACCCCTACAAGAGCCACTCCATACTCACTTGTTTGTGGTACTGAAGCCATCCTTCCCATTAAGGTTGAATTTACTTCACTATGCATCTATTTCAAGCATGTCCTAGATGATCATGACTATCGAGTAGCTCATCTGAAAGATCTAGACCTACTTGATGGAAAACACATAGCTACACTCAATAATCTTCAAGCATATCAGAATCGACTCAAAGACCACTATAATCGATGTGTTAAGTATAGAACATTTTAACTTGGTGATCTTATTCTTAAATAAAACCAAAAGAATATCACAACTGAGAAGAAGCATAAAGGAAAATTTAAACCAAATTGGATAGGGCCTTTTATCATTACTATAGATTATGGACCATGAGCATACAAGTTTGCCACACTAGACAGAGATGAACTTCCTGAACCAATAAATATTATTAATCTCAAGTGGTACTATGTTTGAATTCTAAGGTGTAGTATTTGTAAGGACCATTTCAATTATGCCATTTTATCACTATTATTCTTTACACAAGTATCAGTCTTATCCATCCTCTTATCCATATTAACTTTTTTCTTCTAACCTATTAGCCTAGTGTGTTCTAAAGCCTAATCCATTTGACCTTTGTTTTTGACATTCATTATGTATTTTCAGAATTGAAGTCTCTGATCAATTTTATTAGTTGGTTCAAGTACTTCAGATGGAGATCATATTAGAGCAGTGTGATAGAAGTTTTTGGTAGTTGCATCCTTCATTTGTTCTTCTTTTATTATCACTAGTCTTGTTACTAATTATAACCACCTTTGGGAAAATTAATACCATCGATCCATGTTGTTGTGTCCTAGTTATAACCACCTATGGGAAAACTAGGGGCAATATTAACCTTTGACATCCTAACTTGCCACTTCTTATGCCACACTATGCCTTTTTACCAACTATGCTTGTTTTGTTTGAATTGACTACTACACTAGTCAAATTCCTCCACTGTAGGGTAGAACTACAATGACTTGAGGTCCTACTTTGGGACTATGTAGGCAACACTCGATACTTGTTGAGGTCAGCTTAGTCACCCTTTCTACCATGCTCTCACCATTTTTTGAGCAACCTAAGTTTGAATACTCTCACCATTTTATGAGTAACCTTAGTTTAAACACTCTCATCTTTTTTTGAGCTTGAACCATTTAGTGTCTCATCATTCTTGATCGAGTTGAGATACTTCAAAAAATTACAAAAAACATTTATAAAATCGTTAGAAAAGAACAAAAAACATTGACCATTTATTTGCCTTAAGGATTCTGGGAACCCTTAATAAGTTACAAGAAAATCACTTTTCAATTGGTTTTTCCATCCTTTTTGGCCTTTTCTCTCATGCACTTTCCATTTTGTAAAACCATTCCTCTTCTTCTATCACATCCATTCTATTTGTTTTCATCAATTATCACATTCTTCCCATTCCTTGGGAGAACTACATTTGGCCTAAATTTTTTTATTGGATATTACATCTATAAAACTATGTAGGTAGCATCTACTTGCCTAGTTCATATGAAGATAGGTCGACCACCCCCTTCCTTTTCTTCTATTCCCCTATTTTTTTTATTTTCTAAGTTTTCACCTATTTTCTAGGGGCAATGTTCATATGGTTTCTATTGAGTGTTTTTTTGTTTGCTTCTTTGTTGTTTTGTTTACCTATTTGTTTGCCTTTGGCACTGTTGCCTTGATGCAATTTATGTGTGTTCATTGGGTGATTCCTTTCCCACACTTACACTTGAATCCATCCATATGCATATGTTTACATTGTCATCATGGTTTCTATCATTAGTGCATTATTTTATATTGAATATTAGATTATAAGAGTTAGTCCTCATGTATATTTTGGTCAAGTCCTCATAATGTTATACCATGATGCTTATCAACACATGCTACAATAAACCTAAGCTTCAAGAATTCTATTTAAGAATGGAAACATCTCTTCATTACTGATGTCTCAATTCCATCCTAATAATATCCTAAATAGAGTAATTAAACATAAAAAAATTTCAACCTTTATTAGTTTAGATGAGCATCTCCCTACTAGTAGGTTATTCCAATTCATCATTACCCTCTGTGTTAAGCTATCATCATCCTCAACCATGTTTATCATGTTTTTCATAATTGAGGTCTAATGATTATAACTACCTATGGGCAAATCATTACACACCATCCCATCTACATTTCTCAATCATTATAACCACCTTTGAGAAAATCATTGTGTTGTCACCACTTCCCTTTTTTTGCCCATATAGGGGCAAGTTGTTATCTTTTTTGTCTATCCTAACTGGGGAAGCTCCATCTTCTCAATGATTATAACCACCTTTGGGAAAATCATTATGTTATCATATCACATTGTCACTAATAGGGTACAATGATTATAACTACCTTTAGGAAAACCATTGTACACCATCCCACTTGCATTATCAATGACTTTGACTACTTTTTCAATATCATTATGTTTTCACCCCATCATCTTTCCTTTCTTTGGTCCCTTTGTTTTGCTTCTTTTTTTTCGAGGGACCGTTTGTTGATCCACTTGTGTTAACCATTTCCTTGAGGTGGCATCATATAGCTAGTTTATCATCATTAAAGTTATAAGCATGCATGGCCTTTTCATTATTTGAGAAGACATTACTATGCTTATAACTTTCAATGCCTTCCTAAACATGGGAAAAATGTAGACACCTAAATTTGGCCACCAATGACCTCTAACCAGGGTTTCGACTAATTTCCACCCAAAATGTACAATTTGGCCTAAAAAAATAAAATGTATTAAATGCATTGAAACTAACATATTCAAGTGTTGATTTTGGATAGGGTATCATTAAATGGGGTAATGCACTTTATGAGCTAGCTAACTTTGATCAGTTTATTTTGAGTCAAAATGCCAATTTTGCACTTGGGTGCTCTAGATTTCTCTTTCCTATCAAATGACATGTGCCTTTGTTATTTTCTATTGGTAACATCCTAAATGGGAATACGGTTTTAATGCATTTAACATTAACTTCTAATTCTAATCCAATAAAAATTTGGACCAATAATAAGGCATTTTGATCAATTTGAGTAATTTATGCACACAGTGCTTAAACATACTTAAGAGCTAATTAACCCAAATCAATGCATAATTAATAATTACATAAAAAATTATTGAATAATTTGTTTTGGAAATGAATATTGAATATTTTCATCATTAGGTGACCTCATTTCTTGGGAAGACATCCATAGGCCATAAATGCCACAAATATCAGGATTCATGCCCTCCATGCCTCATCAATGCCTTCCATGATGCCCTTCATGTCTCTTAATTTCCCCTTATTCCAATCTCATAATGAGTATAATTATAAACTTAATTCTAAAAATTAAATTAATCCTCAACCACACATCTCAATCTCAGGATGGATGGTTTAGGTTGATTCTAGATGTTCTCAAAAATCTATAAATAAAGAGGCCATGAACATCATTTCTAAGCTATTTTTGGTGCAAAGTTATTATGCTCAAATATCTTCAAAAGTCTTGATAGTTTAAATTTATAATGTATAATTGATTACAAAGCTTCATGAAACTAGTGTACCATGCCAAATTGATTTCAAGCCAAGCCAAGCCACAAGCCAAAGGTGTCAAGGAGAGATGGAGGTAACTAAGCCTTTGTTGCCAAGGACTTCATGAGCACAAATCTGAGCAAGCCACTACAACAAGAATTTTTGAGCATCCAAGGAAGGTAAAAGAGGGTTTATTTTGTATTTTAGTTGTGTATTTTATTCATGTTTGTTAACTAAGCTCTCCTTAGTGTCTAGGCCTAGAGATGTTATGCTAGTTAGTATGTTTCTTTCATTTTATTTTCATTTTGAAACTAACACCATAGTACCCATCCTCTCTTGAGTCAAATTATTAGATCAAATAAACTAATCTTTAAAAAGTAAATAACTAAAAATTAAATGATGTGTACCTTGACTTACCTTTATCATGGGATGGTTATCTTTTATGTTGTTAGTTTTGATTATGTAGGACACAGAGATTGCTTTTGACAAACCTAAGAATACAAAACTAAAGAGCAAAAACAAACAAATGCAAGAAAGCCAAGATAACTGGTGCTATGTTAATGGGATGCACTTGGGAGATTTGGCAAGTTGGGGTGACAAGTGCTATGTTAGACCAAATGACCAAGTCAAAAATAACAAGAGTAAATCAAGTAATCAAAAAGCTAAGGCTACTAAATACTGACAAACTCAAAAAAGTAAACCTCAATCAAGAAAGGTAAATTCATCAAATCAAACCAAGGATACATATTTAAAAAGGAATGATAAGAAAGACAAATCAATTGTTAAAGGAAAAAAAATGGTAAAACAACATTGATGAGTGAATATTAACAATCCATATCTCACTCAACAATGGAAAAAGGTACATAAAAGGAAAAACAACATTGATGAGTGAGAAGTAACAATTCACATCTCACTCAATAATGGAAAAAAGGTATGAACTCAGGTGTTTGTAATAGCATGACAAAAAAATCATGATAAATGGTAAAAGAAAGGTAAAGTAAGTCTAGTAGTGTAAAGCGATGGTGTAAAGAAAATGATCCATAGTTGCTCAAACATGTCGTTCACTTCTAAGGATAGATAAAGATAGAATAAAGTAGTGTTATCATGTTTTTAAGATATGGAGAAGAAGGAATTAAAAGAATAAGAAAAATAGATTCAGAATAATAATTTGCTATCAAGGGGGGAAATGAAATGGGTGGAGAAGAGAATGAAAGAAAAACCAAGGTAGAGGAATGTTTTATTGAAGTCAAGACACTCAAATTTATTTTGTCAAAACAAGAGGACTGTCAACCTTAATAACTATGAACTTCTGTTAGCCACACAAGTCTGAGGTAAACAAATGGAGTATATAGATCATCTATGAAGTTTATGTGCATGAAAATTAAAATGGACCTACCTCCACACGATGTATTCCCCACTCTTCAAGACCCCTTATAGATTCATCTGTCTACTAGAAGATTAGGTACTTGCATGAGAAATTAGGTAGCATCATAAATTTATTTGAATTCTCCTATTCCAATCTACTGGCCTACTACACCCCAAAGGACTTTGGCTCTATGTGAAGTTGACTATGGAGTTTGAGCTTTGATTGAAGATAGGAGATGTGCTTGTAATCACATCTTTTAGTGTGATTTGAATTTTTATATTTGTATGTTGCCTTTTTTAGATATCATGAATTGTCTTTTGAATAATTTTGTTAAGAATTTTATTGTTGGCCTCAACTTGATCATTACATTGTGAATGATAAGGCGCATGGAAAACTTATGATTTATTTTAAATTTGGTATAAAGTTATTTGACATGTTTATTTTTGAAATTATCACCATTATTTGAAATGATGGTATGAGGAATGCCAAAGTGGAAAATAATTTGGATATGGTAGGACTGGTAACATTAATAAGGGGCATGACTGCTACCCACTTATTAAAGTACTCGATAAAAATGATGATAAAGAAATGCCCATCTTGGGAATGAGGAATTTTACCAATGAGATCAAATCCCCATATGGAAAATGGCCAAGGAGATTTGATTGTTTGAAGCTCGCTAGGAGGTGAATATATAATATCATCATGAAGCTAACAAGGATTGCACTTTTTAACATATTTAATTACATCCTTTTCAAGAGTATGCCAAAAGTAACCCATACATAGGCATTTGTATGATGTATCATGTCTGCTATAGTATCCACCACAATGCCCCTATGTGCTTGTTCCTGAAGAGGAGGGACCTCATCTTACATAACATAACAAAGCAAGGTACCTTTAGCATTACAATATTAAAGGATGTTATGTCAAAATACATACTTGAAAGCTTGTTTATGAATGCATGTATTTCCATGAGAATCTAGATCAGGAGGATAAGTTTGATGTTATAAATATAGGATGATATATTGGTACCATGGGCTTTGTTGAATGGTCATAGCCTCAATGTGATAGATAAGTGAATCAGATGGTTGGGTATATGATGGAGATTTTATGATTGGTATAATAAAGGATCAAAAATAACTTGATGAGGATGAAAGAGAGAAGCTAAATAGGTAAGAGAATCAGCAATGGAATTTTGGTCTTGAAGAATATGCTTGATAGTGAAAGAGATAAAGTCCTTGAAAATAGTGGCTGTAATTTAATGATATGTGATAAGGTTCTCACTTTTACATTGATAATCATCATTAACTTGATGATACATGAGCTAAGAATCTCTTAAAGTATGAAAATACTAGATGTCTAGATCAAGAGAAGCTCTTATGCCTAAGATAAGAGCTTCATACTTAGCCATATTGTTGGTGACATAAAAAATGAGACAAAATTCTAAAAGAATAATCTTACCAAGAGGATTTGTGAGAATGCAACCTACCCTAGCTTCTTGAAGGAAATTAACACCATCAAAGTGAAGGGTCCATGTATCCTCATGCAAGTCAATATTAATTTTAGGGAGCTCCTCGATAACTACCTTTGGTTTTGTAGTACTAGAGGGAGGGGAAGATTATTCAAGTTGATTAGCTTCAAGATCAATAGTAAGGCTATAAAAATAGTCTTTAAGGGATATAACTTGATTTAGACCTTCAATGTAAAGGATATTTTCATCAAGAAGTTCATTTTAAAGCAAAGAAGTGGATGAAATGGGAGCTATGGTAAGTTGGTCAGCTATGACTTGCCCTTTGATATATTTTTGTGTGACGATGTGGAGATCAATTTGCATGAGTAAAACCATCAATTTTCCAATTCTATCTTCAGGAAGAAAGGCTTTAGAGAAGAAATAATGAAGTGGGTCAGAATGAATGATGACATAAAACATAATTAGTTTGGTATAGTGTATAATGATGATGCTTTTTAGCTACAAAATAGATAACAAGGCAATCATGTTAAACTTTGGTATAACATGTCTCATAATCAATGTGGCCTTGGCTAATGTAGTAAATAACATACTCTCTTCCTATATCATCTTGTTGGGTAAGTATTGACCCAACTTAAAAAGGTGTGGAAGAAGTATAGAGAATTAATGGTTTATCATTGGAAGGTAGACAAAGTGTAAGTAGATGAAGTAATGACTCTTTCATATTATCAAAGGATTTTTTACATGGATCCATCCATTCAAAAGTTGTACCTTTCTTGAGAATGGAATTGATAGAGTGAATGCAATAAGACATTTCAAGGATAAATCATCTAACTACCCCAAGTTTGCCTAAATAAGTTTGAATATTAAGAATAGATCGAGGAATGGACAAGTTAAAAATATCACAAATTTTGGTTGGGTCAACATCAATGCCATGAAGAAAGAATAATAATCCAAATAATTTACTAGATGTGACTCCAAAAACATATTTGAAAGGATTAAGTCTAACTTTGTATTTAAGGAGATGGTCAAAGATAAGAGCAAGATCAAAAAGATGATTCATATGATGTTTAGATTTAGTAATAAGATCATCCACATAATTTTCAATAATTTTGTGGATGAGATCATGAAAGATGTGAGTCATGGCACATTGATATGTAGATTCAAAATTTTTAAGTCCAAAGGGCATTTTGACGTAATAATAGGTGACCCATTCCATGGTGAAAGTAGTCTTATGTTGGTTCTCAAAAGAGATGTGACTTTGATTGTATCTCGAGAAGCCATCCATAAGAGACAACATTTCATAACCAATCATGGAATCAATGATGGCATCTATTGAAGGTGAGGGGAAGTTGTCCTTAGAATAAAAAATATTAAGGTTGTAGAAATCAATACAAATATGGATGACCATAGTGACCTTCTTCCAAATGGGAATAATGTTAGGAGCCCATTCAGAATAATCCATTGGTTTAATGAACTTAACATCTAGTAATTTAATGATTTCCTTATGACATAGATTAGTGACTTTAGGTGAGAATTTTCATCACTTTTGATGCACAATGTTGGCATCAACATAAGTGATGATGTTATGAACCATAATACTAGGGTTAATGCTAGGCATTTCTTGGTAGGACCAAGTGAATGCCTCTTGATATTTATCAAATAATAAGATAAATTTGTCATGTTTAGATGGTGAGAGTTCTCAAGAAACCATAATCGGTCAAGGAGAAGATGGAGTAACATATTATAGATTAGTTGTCTCTTTGATAAGCATGGCATTGTTGTATTGAAAGTGGTAAGGTGCATTGGGTAAGGCTGAAATTGGATTTGTTTAAGGATCACTACTAGCAACAAAATTGTTGAAACACGGATTTTGATTTTGAAAATTTCTAAGTTTATGATGTTGTTTAGGAGGTTGGGGTTCTCAAGCATGAAGAAACTAAAGAATATCTTTGTCATTAGGTAAGGTAGGAAGAGGACCATAATATTCAACATCCACTTCAATATCTAACATTTTATTGCCACGGTGATCATACTCAGAATTCATTTGATGAACATTGGTTACCTTGGCATCAAGCATAATTTTGGAAGTAGATGAAGAGGATGGATCTGAAGAGATGGGAGTGTTGATAGATTCAATGATGGGAAAATAATCTAAAGAAATAATAGGATCCAAGAGAGGTATAAAATATGTAACAACTTCCATAGGTTCAGAAGGTGTAATTTTTTCTACCACCCAAAGAGTATCGATAAGTGGAGAATTGGTGGGATTTACATGACCCTCAAGATCTAAGTCATGATGTGTAGATATGGTATATACATTTTGGTTGAAGGCATAAATTTGGGCTAAATGTTTTTGATAGTGCTGGACATCCTAAGCTCAAGAGTGAACTTGTGCTATGATCTAGTTATCATCATATGTGGGAGAAATCATGCATGCTTAAGAATCAGGGGGATTTTTATAAGGTGAAATCCCAATGTTGATAAATGTATGAGGGGACATGGTGAGATGATCTTGGAATAATTTAGACACTTTAAAATCATTGCAAGTGAAGGCATCTTTAGGTAAAGATGGCTCCTGAGTATTGCATGGAGGGCGAAAATTGGTAATCTCATCCATGATAGGAATAGTATGATCTTTGGGTAAGAGAGAAGGAGGAAGCCAATCCAAAATATATGGAGGTAGCTTCTTGGTATTGAAAGTGTGATAAAATTCATTGGGATCATCATCATTAGATTCCAAAAGAGTAACTTGAAGATCAAGATTCATATTGATGAACTCAAGTAAAAGAACACTATTGATTATATGAATTGTATGAATTTGATATTGAGGCTTAGGATTTGAAATCCAGATGCTATATGGGTTGGGATCAGCTTCATGTTTATAATGTTTTTTGTTATGTAAGAATTTAATACATTGACTACCAAAATAAGTAATGGCTCTCATATGATGAGTTTATGGATGACCAAGAAGAATGTTATAAGATAAAAGAAGATCAAGGACTGTAAGCTTGGTTCTAACAGTCTTAGGTCTAATGGTCAATGGAAGCTAAATACAACCAAGTGGATTTTGATTAGTCTTGTCAAAGCCATGGAAAGTAAGATGGGTGTGTTTAAGATTATATTTGTTATAACCAAGTTGTTGAATAAGCCATAAAGGTATGACATTAATAATATAAACTTCATCAACTAGAAATTTTTGGATAAGGGTGGTATTAATAGATACTTTGATAAATAAAGGTAGATCATTGGTGCAAAAAATATTTTCATCATTGATCATGTGCTCTTAAATAAATTTTATGGAAGGTTTGGAAGGACACATAGTCTCAATGGTATTGACACTAGTTGGTTAATAATCGATAGAAGGTGGTTATTCGTCTATGGAAGATGGATCTTAATTTTTTTGAAGTTGTTGCATAAGAAATTTATGATGATAAGGTGAAGTATGAACCAACTTCATAAGTGGAATCTTAAAAGGAATAGAGTTGAGTTCTTCGAGAAAATTCTAATGTGATTTAAAAGAACCAACATGAGGTTTAGAAGGCAAATTAGATTTAAGAAGTATAGATGTGGTGGGGGGATTAGAAGGAGGAAGTTGTTCCTTAGGTGCTTTTAAATCATCATGAGTGGTAATAGTATATTTAATCAATTGTTCTTCTAAATATGGTTTCTTAGGCTTGGTAACATGATCTTTGTGAGCTAGTTTATGATGATAATTAACCTTAGTAGTGTTGAAATATTGAGATTTGTTATAATATAGGTCATAATAGGCATCAATGGTACAAACATCCTTGACATTTCATTGATTATTAGAACTAGAAACTTTAAAGGTTTGTCATTTTTGAGATTCGGTAGTATACTATTGATGAAGAAGTTTGATCATAGCCTCATGATTTAATGAATCACCAAGCATATAAGAAATGACACATTTAGTGAGACCTATATAAGATTCATGAGAACTCCCAATGTTGGCATGGAACCAATAGAATATATTGGGATCATACCATTTAGGAGTAGCATTGGGATAAATCAAAAGTTTAGAGGGTGGTAAAATTTGTTAAATTTATTGAACTGAAAGAGGTGTGTGAGATCGTAAATGAACATCAGATTTAGAAACTCCATGTTTGGTTGGGGAAGTATTACTAGTGATAACATTAGATGTTTGAAAAGATACTGTAAGAATTTTATGATTGGGTTCAAATTTAATGAAAATAAATTCTTGATGCTTAGCTTGATCAAGAGCTTCATTAAGAATTTGAGGATAAATGGCTCAAACCTTGTGTTGAAGAGTGGAGTCAAAGCGGTAACAAAGAGTTTGAATAAATTACCGCTAGTCATATTATGATTAGCTTTATGAGTTATAGATTTCCATCTTTTAATAAAGTCATGAGCTGATTCATTAGGATATTATTTATCATTTATGAAGTGACTAAGACAATATTGAGGAAAATCATTGTGTTGAAACTATTTAACCAAAGGATTGACAAAATCTTCAAGTTGACAAATAGAATGTTGAGGAAGTTGATTATACCATTATAATACATCACCAGTGAAAGTTTCCTAATAGTTTAGTTGTGAAAAATGTATTAGTTTGGATCCACTCTTTGTAAAAGTTGCTAAAGGCTTTGAGGAATGAAATGGGGTCTTTAGTCCCATCATATTTGATATTTGGAGCTATGTTACCAATATCAATGGATATGATAAAGGGAGTTAAAGGCTCATTTTGAATGGTTTGAAGCATTTTGTTATTTATTATGGGTTGAGGAATAACATTGCTTGAGGCATCCCTAAGAGGTAGAGGAGTTTAATTAGGATTAGCTTGAGGATGCATAGTTGGAGGTTGATTAGTCACATTGATTAGATGTTGTTGAAGTTGCATCATTTGGTTGGTATTATATTTTTGCATGATGTTAATTTGTTGAATAACTTGAGCTAAGAGTTGGGTTATATCAAGAGGTGAGTTAGTACTGGTTGGATCATTCCATAAATTAGTGTTAGGGGGAAGATTATTAGGAGGGTTATTAGTGGGATTATTGAATAGATTTGTGTCAATTACTCCCACATTAGTTTGGAGATTTTGAGAAGTGTTTTGATAAGTATGGAAAGGATCGGATCCATCAACTTAATCCTGAGGTGCTATTTGCACCATGTTATAGTTCATAGATGAAGGAGGAGAAGAGGTGCCCCAAGAGTGATGGTTCTCTTGGGAGGAAAAGAGAGGAAGGAATGAACATCCCATATAGTATATAAATGGATTTAGGTTTCCTAAAAAGATTTGGATACAAGACCTAATTCTGACTAAAGAGAGATGAAAAAATGCAAAATTGGATAAATGGGAAACTAGATTAAAAAATAGGAAAATCAAGAAATAGTACTAGGTCAACCTAATCAACCTAGTGTAGGGAATAGGGCTTGTAAACTATTCAGGGTCAACTACGTCAATCTAGTGTAGTGCATAAAAGAAAAATAATATAGGGTCAACTAGGTCAACCTAATACAGTGAATAGGGAAGAGGAAAATATTGAATAACAAACTTGAAAATGAAACAAGACAATTTTATAGCTAATCTAATAAAGTAAGTATATAAAGGAAACACACATTCAACTGAATTGACATTCGCCAATCCAAATTTATACACACAAAGAAAAATCTTGTAATAACATTGGCTAATGCAAGTTTTTACACATATTGTTGATCAAAGAAAAATCAAACAACTTGAAACTAAATCTAGCTACTTGGTCAAATTAGAATGTTGATTAGATTATTAAGAATGATTTTAAATGTAAAGGGAGATTGGCTAAAATCAAGGTACTAGATAATAATTTATGGATAGTATTAGGTAAGTTTATGATGAAATGGAATATATTGACAATGATACAATCTTGGTATTGGGTCCTACCCCCTCAATTTACACACTATAATAGTAAGGGTGTCAGGTGCTTAGCCAGAATATATCATTAATCATGCTTTATACTTGACTAGAGCATCAAGTTGGCTTGCCCCTTGGTGATGAAAGCCAAGTTATTAGGCCTGGGTAGTCAAATGTTTAAATGATTTTTGATGTTTATGTGGTTTGGCTATTTATGTATAAAATATAAATAGTACAACTAAGTGATTGATTGAAAATCCCCTAATTAGACTATGTGAACTATTCTAAACATGCAAGCAACTTAAAATAAAGATGTGATTAACACATATGGTTAATTACAACTTTAAAATAAGGTATAGTTAAGAAACTATATGGGTAATCATACAGAATAGGGTAAAACCTATATTTCAAAAGCAAATTTTGAAATTGAAATAGGTTTATCAAGTCAACCTAGTTATCTTAAAAAACATAGAACACAAAACTAGGTCCATAGGGTCGACCTAGTTGGTCGTTTGGAGGAAAATTTGAAGACTGCAAACTTGAAAGGAAAGTAAAAAAAGAAAGATAAAAAGGAAATAGAAATTGACTTGAATGGTTCAAAGATGAAAAGGAAAAGATTTCTAATTTGAGACCTTGGAAAAAATTGGTATTAACCAACATACTGGGTCAAGCTGGTCGATAGAGCTATATAAAAACCTGCTAAAAAAGTGTTGAAAATGCCCTAGGTCAACCTGGTCAACATAGTAGGCTAAACTAGAAGACTAAAAACATAAAAAACTTGTACTAGGTTGAGATAGTTGATCCAGTTGTCTGAACATAAATATGCAAGTCTAAAAACCTATACTAGGTTGATTTGGTTGATTTAGTTGCCTGTTATTACAAACTTACGTATAGAGATAAATAAACTAGGTCAACACGGTTGATCCAACATAGTAAAGATATGATAAAAATAATGATGAATAAAAATGAAATAAGTGAAAGAAATCTTGTAAGGGTTTGATTCATGTTAGGTTCACTAGAATGTATGCAATCAAAAATATATCATGTCCATAAATCAATCCCAGATTAGATGGGATAGAACACACCTACACTTTCGATTGGGGGCATACAATTATTAAGTGGGAGCATGAGTAATGTGAGAATCCACTAGACCTAATAAAGGGAACACTTATCACAACACACCATGTGAGATAGGGTTCCAAAGCCCATAGTTTAACATAATTTCACAACCCTAAGAGAGTCCTATGATTTAATATTACACTAATCTAATAATAAGAAAAGTAAGTCTAATCTAGTGCATACCAAAACTTGTAGAAAAAATATGAGGGGTTAGTAAAGCAAATAAATCAAAAAATGATAGGAAAATCAAATAAACTAAGTATGATTAACTCCCTAATACATGAAATATGAAGAGTAATATTATTCGAGCCAACACTTATGCTACTTCTATCTACTAAAAGAAAAGAGAACAAAGTAAGAATATACTTACTTGAATGTGAACCCATCGAGACTCAATCTCTCCTTTAGACACTAGGGATTTGCAAGAGATTGTTGTGGTTCATGAGGATCAATTTATTAGGCCAAATCATCCAAGACCTATTCACAAGACTATATTTTCCAAAATAAGAAACCTAAGCCAAGTCTCCTCAAGTAGAATGGTGGAAAAGAAGATTGTGAATAAGAGTGAGTGAATAATAACTCTTGATTTCATATATGAATAATGATTGAAATGATCTTATATTTATAGGAAAAACTTACCCTAAAATCATTTAGATATTTTATCTATGTTAGGTTGACCTAGTCGATCTAGCATGTTTTTGGGTCTAACTCATTAGGTTTGTGCTAGGTCGATCGGGAGGTCAAAAATCCAAAAGAGTTAAAATGTCCCTAAAATGTACTGGGTTGACTAGGTCAACCTAGTCTATTAAACATGTCAAAAGGGTGTTAATCAAGGAACTAAAGGATGGGAAGAGGAAAAATACTAGAATACTATGAAAGGGAGGAGAAACAACTTAGGGAAAAGTTTTAGGACTAGTTGGATTGGTAATAATGTGGCAATATGGGACACATTCATGTGAAGCACCAAAAGTCTACCCACCCCTTTCTCGATGCACCCCTTAAGGCATGCACTTAGAGAGATTGTGTATACACATAACATTTTTAAATTTTATAGATTACCTATGCTTTATATCTTATAGGAACCCATCATGACTCAATCTCTCTGAGTGCATGCCTTAAGGGGTGCATCGAGAAAGGGGTAGACAAACCTTTGGTGCTTCATAGGATTATTTCCCATTATTACCACATTATTTCCAATCTATTCATCTCCTAAAACCTTTCCCTAAGCTATTTCTCCTCCCTTGCACATTGCTCTAGTTTTTTCCTCTTTTTATCTTTCTTCTCCTTGTTTTACACCCTTTTGACCTATTTAGTAAACTAGTCAACCTGGTCGACCTAGTGTGTTTTAGGGTCACTTTAACTCTTTAGGCTTGTTTAACTTCTATTTGACCTAGCATATACTTTAGACATTAACCTAAAAATGTACTAGGTTGATTGTGGTTGACTTAACATAGCCAACATGTCTGAATGATTTTTAGGTGAGATAATCCTATATATACAAGGTCATTTTGATCATTATTAATAATATGCAATAAAAGAGTTATTATTCACTTGTGATTATTCATAATCTACTCTTTCAACATTTTACTTGAGGAGTCTTAGCTTAGGTTTTTTATTTTGGAGAATCTAGTCTTGTGGATAGGTCGTGGATGCTTTGGCCTAACAAAGTGAACCTTAAAAACCACACCAACCTCTTACAAAGCCCCATTGGCCAAGGGAGAGATTGAATCATAATGGGCTCACATTTAGGTAATTATATTCTAACTTTATTCTTCTCTCTTTTAGTAGATAGAAGTAGCATAAGTGTTGGCTCGAATAATATTACTCTTCATATTCTATGTATTAGGTTGTTACTCATACTTACTTTATTTGAAGTTACCTATACATATTTGATTGTTTTGAAAATAACCCCTCACATTATTCCACAAGATTTGGTGTGCACTAGATTAATTTACTTTTCTTTTTATTAGAATAGTTACTTTCTTGTTTACACTTATAAGTGAAAAATCAAATCATAGGACTCTTTTAGGGTTGTTGTGTGATTGTGTTAGACTATGGGCTTTGAAACCCTTCTTGACATGATATGTTGTGACAATTGATACAAGTGATCCCCTAATTGGGTCTAGAGGATCCCCATATTGGTCATAATCTTGCTTAACAAGTGTATACCCAATCAAAAGTGTAGGTGTACTCTATCTTATCTGATCCATGATTAATTCACGTGCATCATGCAATTATGATTGCATATGTTTTTGTGAATATAACATGAATCAAATACTTGTAGGATTTGTTCACTTTTACTTCATTTATTTCATTCTTTTTTTCATCATTTATATCATATATTTTGACTCACTGGTTTGATTCTATTGACCTAGTTATTTTTATCTGTACATAGGAATAAGAAACTAGATCTATTAGCTTGACTCAACCCAGTATATGGTATTAGCACTTTTTAGATTTCCAATTCAACATACTAGGTTGACCAAGTTGACCTAATACATTTTAAACCACTTTTTAGTAAATTCCTATATATCCTGATCGATCAACTTGACCTAGTATAGGTTTCAATTTTATAGACTTATAGATTAGCCTAATAGGTAGACCAACTCATCCTAGTGCATTTATAGACACCTTATTCAACCTAATAGGTTGATTAGGTTGACCTAGTGCATTTCCAACACTTTTTTAGTAGGTTTTTGTATTGCTTAGTTGATCAAATCGACCTAGTTTATAGATTTTTTATACATTTCTCCAAGGTTCCAGATCAACAATCTTCTCCTTTCCATATTTGAATGATCAAGGTCAATCTATTATTCTCTATTTATTTTTATTTTGTACTTTACTTTTAAGTTTGTAGTCTTCAAAATTTCACTTGCACAACCAACTAGATCAACCTGGTCTATCTAGTTTTGTGTTCTATGTGTTGTTTGAAACAACATTGACAAGCTCAATCTATTAGGTTTTCCAGACCCTATCTTTAATAGTAATAGCTCGAACCTACCAACTTAGTTCTATATGTCGTGCATATTGTGTCTTCACTATACCTTATTTCAAATTTGGAATTTACCTTATATGTTAATCACATATTTCCTTTTAGTTGTTTTCATGCTTATAATAGTTCACATAATCTAACTAGAAGGTTTTTAATTAATCACTTAGCTTCACTATTACTATATTATGCACACATGGTCAAATCACATAACATCAACAAGCATTTTAACATTTGACTACCTAGACCAACCTACTTAGATTTCATAATCAAGAGGAAAGCTAACTTGATGCTCTGGTCAAGTATAACACATGGTTAATGGTATATTTTAACTAAGCACACAACACCCTTATCACTGCAATGTGTGAAGTGAGGGGGTAGGACCCAATACCAAGCTTGTATCATTTCCACTACAGTCCCTTTCATCCTAAACTCATTTAAAACCATCTATATATTTCTATCTAGTACCTCACTTACAACTAACTCCCTATATTTAAAATTATTCTTAATAATTTAATTAACATTCTACAGTTAACTAGCTTTAATTTTCAAGTTATCTGCTTGCTCTTTGCTCAATTATGTGTGAAAAAACTTTCATTATTTAGTTTGGATCAAGATTTTGCTTTGTGTACATTAATTGGATTGGCTAGCGTCAATTCAATTTATTGTCTATTTATTTTCAACATTTACTTTCCTAGATTAGCTACAAAATTATCTTTTTCTATTTTCCATCTTGTCATCAATATTTTATTTTTCCATATCTATTATACTAGGTCAACTTGGTTGACCTAGTATTATCATAGACCCTATTTTATACTATTGTTCACTGCACTAGGTCAACTTGGTTGACCCAGTAAAGTCTGTAGGTCCTATTTTTACACTAGGTCGATCTGGTCGACCTAGTTCTATTTCCTGCTCTCCCCATTTATCAACCTAATTCTTCACCTCTTCTAATTTGAATTATGTTCATTTACCTTTGGTTAGAATGAGGTCTCCTATCAGAATCTTGTTGGACAATCTTAATCCATTTATATCCTATATGGGATTCTCATTTCTCCCTTTCTTTTCCTCCCAAGAACACCATCACTCTTGGGGAATTTCTTCTTCTCCTTCATCTAAAAATTATAACATGGTTCAAATAACACCTCAAGATGAAGTTTATGGATATAATCCTTTTTTCACCTACTAATAAACCTCTCAAAATATTCAAACTAATGTAGGAGTGATTGACACAAGTTTATTTAACAATCCTACTAATAACCCTTCTTCTAATAATCCTCCCCTTAAAACCAATTCAGGGAGTGTTCATTCTAACACCAACCTACCACTCATATAACCCAATTATTAGCCCAAGTGATTCAACAAATGAACATCATGCAAAACTCTAATACCAATTAAATGATGCAACTTAAACAACACTTGATCAATGTGGTTAATCAGCTTCCAATCATAAATCCTCAAGCTAACCCTAACTATATTCCTCCACCTCTTAAAGACACCTTAGGTAATGTTATTCCTCAACCAATAATGAATAAAAATATGATTCAAACCACTCAAAATGATCCTATATCTCCCTTCATTATATCTATTGACATTGGTAACATATCACGAACTATCAAATATGGTGGGACTAAAGACCCCAACTCATTTTTTAAATCCTTTGGTAATCTCTACATAGAGTGGATCCAAACTAATACATTTTCTACTACTAAAATTTTATTTGAAACTTTTACTGGTGATGTATTAGAATGGTATAATCAATTACCTCAACATTCTATTTGGCAACTTGAAGACTTGGTCAATCCTTTAATTAAAGAGTTTCAACACAATGATCTTCTTTAAAATTGTCTTAGCCATTTCATAAATGCTAAGAAATATACTAATGAATCAACTCATGAATTTATTAAAAGATGGAAATACATAGCTCATAAAGCTGATCATAATATGTCTAATGATAACCTATTCAGACTCTTTATCACTGCTTTAACTCCCACTCTTTAATACAAGGTTTGAACCTTTGTTCTTCAAATTATTAATGAAGATCTTGATCAAGCTAAACAACAAGACTTTATTATGAAGCAATTCAAACCTAATTCTAAAATTCTTAAAGGATCTTGTAAAACATCCAATGCTATCACTAGTAACACTTCTCAAACAAAACTAGGAGTTTCCAAAAATGAAGTTCCTTTACCATCTCACATACCTCTTTCGGTACATTAAATGAGACAATTTTTACCACCCTCTAAACCTTTTATATATCCTAATACTCCTCCTAAGTGGTATGATACCAATATCTTTTGTTGGTTTCATGATGACATTGGACATTATTATGAATCTTATCAGGGATTTCTAAATGTGTTATTTCTTACATGCTTAGTGATTCATTCGACCATGAAACCATGATAAAAATCATTGTCAAGAATACACTAATGCTTCTCAAAAATAAAAATCCTCTAAATGTTCTACATCTAATAAACAAACATATTCTTCCCATAATTAATCAACTTTCATGGATGTTTGTGTAATTGACATTGACTATGACCAATACTTTAACAAATCTCAATATGTCAATACGGCTAAGGTCAATTATTTTTGGAAATCAACCTACAAAGATCTTGTTACCAAGCCTAAAAAACCTTCTTTAGAGGAACAATTACTTAAAAATACTACCACTATCAATATTTAATCAGAAGCACCTAAGGAACAACTTCCTCCTTTTGATCCTCCAACCACATCCATTCCTTCAAAGTATAATTTATCTTATAAACCTTGTGGTTCTTCTTCTCAATATCATTGGAATTTTATTGAAGAAATTAAATCTATGCCATGTAAGATTCATCTTATGTATTTGGTTTTTACTTCACCTTATCATCATAAATTCCTTATGAAACAACTCTAACAGATTGAGGATCCATATTTTTTAGATGAAGAATCACCTACTATTGATTCTCAACCAACTAACATTAATTTCATCAAATATTTGTGTCTCTCTTCCAAGCCTTCCATTGAATTCATTTAAGAGGATATGATTAATGATAAAATTATCTTTCATGCTAATTATGCACCTCTTTTTATTAAAATAACCATTAATAGCACCCTTATTTGAAAATTTATAGTTGACAAGGGTTTTGGTATTAATGTGACCTCTTTATGGCTTCTAAAATAACTTGGTTATAACAAAGGTGTCATGTCCCCTTTTTAGTTGACATGTTCAGAGTTGATGGTTAGCCTATTATACGACCCTCATAGGCTGATAAGATGGATAGAGGGTCATAATGGAGCTTGGCTTGGCTTCGATTAGCATAATTTCTATATTTGGTTTTCATTCAGGCTCTTTCAGACAAGTTTGCCTGAGCTCCTATTATTTAGGGACCTCTGACATGCAGTGGAGCACCCTTATTTTGGTATGGTCATGTGCAGAATTACTCCCTGATTCACTAGCTTTAGTCGGTTCAAGGATCAGACATGTATTAAGGAAGATATTAATATTTGATTGATTTAATTAAATATTAATTATTTAGTCTAATTTAAGAAACCCTAATTCTAATTTAAGAAACCCTAATTAGGGAAAGCATACCTTTTTGAGGGTATAAGGGTTTCTCATGGGAGAGAGTTGGAATTATTATGAATGATTATTGATTTTGATATTGAAGAATTTTGCTAAGTTTTTTTGAGAAGGAGCCAAGGGTTTCCAGTATTCCAGTTGCATTGGAGAACGCCCACTCTTCAGTGTGTGCAATTCAGAGGTTGTGAGAGATCAGCCGATCTATTACCAATTTAAGAGATAACTTCATACATAAGCTATCACAGAGGTTTACATGTATTTATTTCATTAGGTTTTATTTGAGTAATTGTTCATAATAAAGATCTTTTGTATTAGGCTATATTTCTTCAGATCTGGAGTACAACATACAGGCCACACTATTTTCCATTAACTTTTGTATGGGATCCGTACAGATCTATACAAATTCATACCATTCTACATCAGGTTGGAAAGCACCGTAGGAAGCACAAAGACCGACATCAGTAGTCCAGTGACTGACATCAGTCGACTCAAAAACTGACATCGACTGACATCAGCTGACCTAGGTTGTCAGAGACCGACGTCAGTGATTTTCACAGTGTTATACCACTGATAGCAACATAATAATTGACGACGGTGACTGTGTTTTTAACACAACAACCCAAGATGGACCAGATCTAGGGTTTATTTCTAGTTTGCAAAAAATTCAAGTTTTTAAGATAGTATTTTAATATTCTTTTTATATGTATGATAGAGGACTTCTATTGTAATCATTTGGATGAATAATACGATCAGTGATTTTCCAGTTAAGAGATTATATTATGGTTTATTTATCTATTTGGAGATATTTTACACAAATAAATATAAGCAATTCAATAATATTCAATTTCAAATTTCAAGGGAAATAGGGGATATTACAGTGGTATCAGAGCCAAATTCTTACCATCCTGAGGGTTTAGCAATCTCATGCAGCCACAAGAGTTGGGACCACACAGGTATAACACACGCAGTAGAGCCTTACTTAAAGGTACCTAGGTTTTAGATCAGCCACTGATCATCATGAGTGACAGACGTGAGGGTAGCCCACCCAGGGGCCACATGTATGATGATGATCAGGGCACCAAAGAATTCTACCATGTTATGATGATAGGCCAGTAGTAGATGAATCAGGCTATATAGGCACTCACTACTATGGTAGAGAGGATGAACCCACCTGTTAGAAAGAATGGGGTACAAGGAGATAATAAGACCATATCTGACCTACTCCAGAATAGCTGATAGACCTACACACCCTACATTTGTTCAAGAGGAACCAGAGGCTCCAACAGAGGAGGAGGTAGAAGATTCCCTATTTGTAGATTTTCTCATGGCTGCAAATGATGAGTGGGACTTATTAGCTCCTCAGGTTTAGGAGAGGATGTCCTTTGATCATTTTTTTAATCAGAGGAGAGAGCACTATAGATTAGTTAGACAGGACAGGAGGCCTAGAGGTCAACACAGTGAGCTGAAGAAGGCTACTGGCAAGCTTTCTTTGACTACTTTTGATGGCAGCGGCAAGATGATAGCTCAAGCTTGGGTTCATAAGCTTGACACATTCTTGGCATTAAGGCCAATGATAGAGATAGAGGCCATCAAATACACCATTTTGAACTTGGATGGAGTAGCACATGATTGGTGGTACCATGGTATGGTAACACTTCAACATAACTAGGTGACGGAGTACTAGGACTTGGTGGATAGATTGGTTGAGCGGTTTGATAGGAAAGATCTTGAGGTTTACTTTTAAGATCTAGCACAGTTGAAACAAATAGGTAACTTGGAGTCCTTCATTGGTGAGTTTCAGAGATTGGCAGTCATGGTGCCAAATATTTTAGAGCGTAGGTTGGTAGTTCTCTTCATGGAGGGATTGATTGAACCATTGAGAGGTTGGATCAAAGCCTTTGATCCTCCTTCATTATAGATAGCTATGAAGAAGGTGTGCAGTATGGAGATGGCAGCCCCATCCAATAAATCTAACTCAGGAGGTACTTCTTCATCTAGGGACAATAAGGGCTTCAATAATAATAGAGAGAGACCAGATTTTAACATAGATAAATTAGGTGTTAAGAATGATTCAAAGGCAAATCTAGTAGCACCACCTTTGGATCAAGAGGCTCTTAACGATCTATGCAGGAAGAAGCTTTGCTTTTACTACAAAGGTCCCTATGATGCCAATCATGATTGTCCTTTGAGGCCTAAGGGCAAGGCCAATCGAGTGATGTGGGCTTATTATGAGGATTCAGATTCAGAGGATTTTGAACAAGATAGTTTTGAGGGGGAAGAGGCAGAGGCTTTAGAGCCTAAGGTAGAGGCAGAGTTAGAGCTTCACATATAGGAGGCACGCCTATCCAAAATTTAGTTAGATGATTCATTTAGACTCCGTGGAGTATTGGTAGGACAGAGGGTCATCACCCTTCTTGACATAGGAGCCACACATAATTTTATAGATGCTAGATTTTTGGAGAAACATGGACTCAATACCAAAGATTTCAAGGGCATTAGAGTTAAGGTAGCCAATGGTCACACTCTTAGGTGTGAGCGTATGATTAGAGACCTCCCATTACGCTTGAACAACTATGAGTTCAAGGCTGATTATTATGTGGTGAACATGGGGGATATAGACTTAGTCTTGGGTATGAAGTGGCTTCATTCATTTGAGGAAGTTACTCTTCGTCTCAAGGACATGGAGGTTCATTTTGATGTTGATGGGAAGACACATATTCTTAAGGCAATACAGGGCAGCAACTTCAAACATATGTTTTTCATCAGATGGAGAGGCTCATACGACATGACATGATAGAGGGAGCTATCGGGTGCATGTTGGCACCAACACAGGAGAGACAGGTGGATGAGCTTTGTCTTAAGGTGAGTTCAGTTTAGGAGTTATCACATGTGGTAGGGACTCAGCTTTCTTTTATAGAAGGGTCACATGTTTATAATGATATGAGTATGTCTAGCATTCACACTCCAGATTAAGATATTGTAGCGGGTACAAGAGACAGGTGCATGTAGTCAATTGGTATTGTTCACATTACTCAGGTGAGGAGTTTACTTGAGTTACCAGTTGATTTTTGTTTATGGATTAGATGTTGGGATCCTTATCTTGGTACTTGAGATGCTGTGACGCCATTGGATGAGAGTTGTGATAGACATGGCATGGAGTTTGTGTTGATTGATAACAAGGTAGATCATGACTACATTTGGGATCTAGGTGGATTGATTGGTTTACCATTTATCGATTGCTTGAGGGCAAGCAATTTTAGGAGGGGCAGATTGTCATGTCCCCTTTTTAGTTGACATGTTCAGAGTTGATGGTTAGCCTATTATACAACCCTCATAGGCTAATAGGATGGATAGAGGGTCATAATGGAACTTGGCTTGGCTTTGATTAGTAGAATTTCTATAGTTGGTTTTCATTTGGGATCTTTCAGACAAGTTTGCCTAAGCTCCTATTATTTAGGGACTTCTGACATGCAGCGGAGCACCCTTATTTTGGTATGGTCATGTGCAGAATTACTCCCTGATTCACCAGCTTCAGTCAGTTCGAGGATCAGACATGTATTAAGGGAGATATTAATATTTGATTGATTTAATTAAATATTAATTATTTGGTCTAATTTAAGAAACCCTAATTCTAATTTAAGAAACCCTAATTAGGGAAAGCATACCTTTTTGAGGGTATAAGGGTTTCTCATGGGAGAGAGTTGGAATTATTATGAATGATTATTGATTTTGATATTGAAGAATTTTGCTAAGTTTTTCTGAGGAGCCAAGGGTTTACAGTATTCCAGTTGCATTGGAGAACACCCACTCTTCAGTGTGTGTAATTCAGAGGTTGTGAGAGATCAGTCGATCTATTGCCAATTTGAGAGATAACTTCATACAGAAGCTATCACAGAGGTTTACAGGTATTTATTTCATTAGGTTTTGTTTGAGTAATTGTTCAGAATAAAGATCTTCCGTATTAGGCTATATTTCTTCAGATCTAGAGTACAACATATAAGCTGCACTATTTTCCATTAGCTTTTGTATGGGATCTGTATAAATTCATACCATTCTACATCAGGCCAAAAAGTGCCATGAGAAGCACAGAGACCGACTTCGGTAGTCCAGTGACTGACATTGATCAACTCAAAAATTGACATCGACAGGATATCGACCGACATTGGCCGACCCAAGTCGTCAGAGACCGACGTCGGTAGTTTTCATAGTGTTATACCACCAACAGTGGCATAATAACCGATGACGGTGACTGTGTTTTTAACACAGCAACCTGAGATGGACCAGATCTAGGGTTTATTTCCATTTTGTGGAAAATTCAAGTTTTTAAGATAGTATTTTAATATTCTTTTTATATGTATGATAGAGGACTTCTATTGTAATCATCTGGATGAATAATACAATCAGTGATTTGCCAGTTAAGAGATTATACTGTGGTTTATTTATCTATTTGGAGATATTTTGCATGAATAAAGATAATCAATTCAATAATATTCAGTTTCAAATTTCAAGGGAAACAGGGGATATTACAAAAGGTCATCTTAAAAAAACCCATCTTACTTGTCATGGTTTTGATAAGACTAATCAAAATACACTTGGTTGTATATGGATTCCCTTAACCATTGGTCCTAAGATCATTCAGACCAAACTCATGGTTTTTGATCTTCCTTTATCTTATAACATACTCCTTGGTCATCCATGGACTCATCGAATGAGGGCCATTTCTTCTTTTGATAATCAATGCATTAAATTTTTACATAATGAAAAATGTTATAATCATGAAGCCAATCCCAACCCATGGAGTATCCAATTACCTAATCCTAAACCTCAATATCATGTTCGTATGATCCCTAAAATTAATAATGTTCCTTTACCTAAGTTCATCAATATGAATCCTGATTTACAAGTCACTCTTATGGATTCTGATGATGATGAACCCAATGAATTACAACATACTTGCAACACTACCAAATTACCTCCATATATTTTAGAATGGCTTGCTCCTTCTCTTTTTTGAAGAGATCATATTATTCCTCTCATGGATGAAATTATCGATTCCCCCTCCATACAATGTTCAAGATCCATATTTACCTGAAGATGCTTTTACTTGAATTGATTTTGGAGTGGCTAAATTATTTAAATATCTTCTCACTATGTATTCTCAAACATTAAATAATCTTGGGATTTCACCTTATGAAGATCATCCTAAATATCAAACATGCACAATTTATCTCACATATAATGACAACTATATAATGGCACAAGCTCAATATAGAGACTTGGACATCTTACACTATCAAAAAACCTTATCCTAAATTCATGATTTGAATTGGGATATGCATACCACTTTTGTAGATAATAACTTAAAACTTGAGGGTTATGTGCTTCTTATTAATCCTCCTCTTATCAAATCTCCTTGGGTGGTAGAGCAAGTCACACTTTCCAAACCTTTAAAAATAATTTCATCTTCTTTACCTGCTTCAAATCCTCCCATTAAATCTAATCCTTCTATCAAAGAACTCATCAACACTCCATCTACTTCTTCTACTCCTAAAATTACACTTGATGCTAAGGAAATTGATGTTCATCAAATATATTCTGAATATGATCACCATGTAGATCTAGAAGTAGATGTTGAGTATTATGGTCCTCTTCCTACTTTGCCTAGAGACAAAGCTATTTTTGAGTTGTTTTTTGCCCAGGAATCTCAAATCCATTAGTAGCATCATAAACTTGTAAATTTTAAAACTAAGACTCCTTGCTTCAACAACTTTATCGCTAGCATTGATCCCAAAAATAATCCAATTTCATCCTTGCCTAACACACCATACCAATTTCAAGATGGTAATTCCATTCTTAACAAAGAAACAATTCATATCAAATATGGTACTACTTCATGCCCTCAATCGATCATAGTTTCCAAATAGCTTTCACCTTCTGAATATGATAATTTTAGCCTATTTTTTGATAACTATCAAGAGGTATTCTCTTGGTCTTACCAAGACGTGCCTAGAATTGATCCTAGAATACTGGTCCATAACATCATTACCTATTGTAATGCCAAACTTGTGCATCAAAAGCAACACAAATTTCCTCTTGAAGTTACCAACTTATGCCATAAAGAAATCATTAAACTACTCAATGCTAAATTTATTAAAACTATGGATTATTTTAAATGGGTTTATAATATTGTTCCTATTCAAAAAAAGGTCACTATGGTAACTCATATTTGCATTGATTTCCACAATCTTAATCTTGCTTGTCCTAAAGACGAATTTCCTTTACCTTCAATAGATGCCATTATTAATTCCATGACTAGATATGAAATGTTATCTCTTATGGATGGATTTTAAAGATACAATTGGATTCATATAGCTCCTGAGGACCAATATAAGAGTAATTTCATTATAGAATAGGGCACCTATTGTTATGTTAAAATTCCATTCTGTCTCAAAAATGTTGGGGCCACCTACCAACATGCAATGACTCATATCTTTCATGACCTCGTCCATAAAATTGTCAAAACATATGTGGATGATCTTATTGCCAAATCCAAACACTGTATAAATTATCTTTATGATCTTGCCATCATCTTTGACCATCTCATCAAATATAAAGTCCATCTTAATCCTTTCAAATGTGTCTTTAGAGTTACATCTAGAAAAAGTTTAAGATTTTTAGTCTCTCTGTGGCATTGATTTTGATCCAGCCAAGATTAATGCTATTATGAACATGCCCGTTCCTCATTCTATTATTGATATTTGTACTTATTTAAGAAAACTTGGGGAAACTAGATGATTCATTCTCAAGATGGATTAGAAAATTCACTCCAATAATTACCTTCTCAAGAAAGGTACAACCTTGGAATGGATAGATCCATTTCAAAAAGCATTTGACAATATGAAAGAGTCATTACTTCATCCACCTACACTCCATCCTCCTTCCAATGATAAAAATTTAATTCTCTATACTTCTTCCACACCTATATCAGTTGGGGTAATGATTTCCTAATAGGATGATATGGGCAAGGTGTATGCCATCTATTATATTATCCTAGGCCTCATTTATTATGAAACATGTTATACCAAAGTTGAGCATGATTGCCTTGCTATCTATTTCACAGCTAAAAATATTCATCACTACATGCTTTACCAAACCACTTATGTCATTTTTTATTCTGACCCCCTTCGTCATTTCTTCTCTAAAGCATTTCTTCTAGGAGATAGAATTGGCAAATGGATGGTCTTGTTTATTAAATTTGATCTTTGCATCATCATGCAAAAAACTGTCAAAGGGCAAGTCATAGCTGACCAACTTTCCATAGCTCTTATTTTGACCCCTTCTTTCCTTAAAGATAAGCTTCCAAATGATAATATCTTTTTCATTGAAGGTCTTAATCAATACATTTTTGTTAAAGATTATTTTCATATCTTTATTACCAATTTTGAAGGTAATCAACTTGATGAATCTTTTACTTCTTATGACACTAGTAAACTAGAGGTAGTTATTGAGGAGCTCCCTAAAATTAATGTTGACTTACATGAATATAATTGGACCCTCCACTTTGATGGTGCTAAATGCCTTCAAGGATTTGGGGCAGGTTGCATTCTCACTAGTTCTCTTAGCAAGATAATTCCTTTAGCTTTCTATTTTACCTTTGATGTCACCAACAAAATGGCTGAGTATGAATCTCTTATCTTAGGTACGAGAGCTGCTCTTGATTTAGACATACAATATCTTCATGCTTTGGGTGATTCTCAACTCATTTTTCTTCAAGTTAGTGGTTCCTATCAATGTAAAAGTGAAAACCTTATTGCCTATCATCAAATTGTCACCACTCTTGCTAAGATATTTGTCTCTTTTACAATTGAACTTATTCCTAAAGATCAAAATTTCATTGCTAATTCTCTTTCCTCTTCAACTTCTCTTTTTCATCCACAACAAGTTCTTTTTTATCCTTATTTTATCATATAAATAATTAAATCTCCATCATCTACCCACCATCCCAATTCACTTATTTGTCACATCAAGGTTGTGACTCTTAGACAAATCCCATGGTATCAAGATATCATTCAATACTTAGAACATCAAACTTATGCTCCTAACTTAGATTCTTGTGAAAATACATGTCTTCACAAACAAGCTTTCAAGTATGTATTTAGACATAACATCCTTTATTATCACAATGTTAAATGTACCTTGCTCCATTATGTCATGAAAGATGAGGTCCCTCCTCTACATGAACAAGCACATGGGGGCATTTGTAGTGGTCATTATAGAGGACATGCTATAGCTCATAAATGCCTATGTATGGGTTACTATTAGCTTACTATAAAAAGGATGCTATTGAATATGCTAAAAAGTGTAATCCTTATTAGCTTCATGATGATCTCATTCATTCACCACCAACTAAAATTCAAACTATTGAATCTTTGTGGTCATTTTCCATATCAATATTTGATCTCATTAGTAAACTTCCTTGTTCCTAAGATGGGCATGCCTTTATTATCACCGTTATCAAGTACTTTACCAAGTGGGTTAAATCCATGCCTCTTGTTAATGTTAATGGTCCTACCATATCTAAATTCATTCTGAACCAAATCATTTTCCATTTTGGCATTCTCCATACTATCATTTCAAACAATGGTGGTAATTTCAAAAATAAATATTTAAAACAACTTTACACCAAATTCAAGATCAATCACAAGTTTTCCACTCTTTATCATCCACAATGTAATGGTTAAGCTAAGGCCAATAAAAATATTATTAATAAAATTCTTCAAAATATAATTCATGAAACCTACATGGATTGGCATCTTCATCTTTATCCTACTCTTTGGGCCTATTAGACTAGCATTCGCACCGCCATTGGGGCAACTCCATTTTCTCTAGTCTATGGTTTTGAGTTGGTTATTCCTCTTGAATTTGAACTTCCTTATCTTTGCATATATCTTCATGGCATAATTCCTAATGAATAATTATGTGAAGCTCACCTTCATGCCCCTAATCTACTTGATGAACATCATCTTTTTACCTTACAACATAATTGTTAATACAAGGCTTGTATTTTATGACAACATAACAAACATGTCAAAGTATACACATTTAATGTTGGTGATCTTGTCCTTAAATTATATTACACCAATGACAAATAAGGTAAATATTCCCAAAAATGGTGGGACCCATATTTAGTTAAATATATCTTTGGTCAAAGTACTTACCGCCTTCAAACCAATAAAGGCCATGTTTTCAAGGAGCCCACTAATGCTCAATTTCTAAAAAAATACTTTGCCTAATCATTTCCTTCTTATCATGATTTATATCTATATCTATCCAATACTTTTTATAGGTTACTTAAGCATAGATCTCTCCCTTTGAAGTAATTCCCTCTTGTTCACAAATCTTTAGTCCTCCCTTTTGGTCTTTTGGTTTCTCGATGTACCATAGTCTTCATTATCTTATTTTTTTCATTATCCTTCTATTTACCAATTTTAATTAGGTACCACTTGGTTTTTATTTTGTGAGTTGCTTTGTAATACCATGCATAAGACCTGACATCCCTCATAAAATTACCATCTTTTTCTTATTTTCCTTCTCTTGTTGTTTCTTGCCAATGTTGTTTTGTCATCCTTTGGGTTTTTCTTTGTGATGTGCTTTATCCTAGCACCCTCGTGGTTATCTCTTTTATGAGTTACTTTGTAAGACCATGGATAGTTACCGTACCTCCTCATAAAACTATAATTCTTTTCATGTTCTTGATCCTTGTTTTTAAAATTTAGCGTTTGATTTTTTTGCTAGATGGAATTTGCACAACAATCTTTGTTAGCATGTTTTCCTCCATTTCCCTCTCTCTTAAGATAAGGAATCACACCTTTGTTATCATTGTATCCCTCATTTCTTTTTTTCACATTTTTTAATTATTTGAAGCAATTCAAATTATTCCATGTGCCATTTCTCTTGATTTCCCCTTTCCCTCACGTCTGCATTAGATAAAACAAGGTCAAAGTTAAAATAAGACTTTTATTTCACCTGTATTTATGAGACTCTTAGACCCCATGCTCTTTGAAGTTTCTTTCTCTTAGTAACCTTATCCCAAGTTTTTAAATGAAAGTCATTTTTAGCATCCATGATTGGTTATTTCAAATCCGTATGGAGGAGGAATAGAAAAATCCATCAAGAAAGTTAAAATCCAAATCATTTGAAATAAAAGGCAATGATATATAAAAGGTAACATAGAGCTGAAGTGTTTTATGGTGTGATAGGCTAGTAGATTGAAATAGGGGAATTAAAATAAAAATCTATGGTGCTACCTACTTTCTCATGTAAGTACCCAATCTTTGTAGTAGACTGATGACTCTGTAAGGGTTTTTGAAGAATGGGGAACATGTCATGGGGAGGTAGGTCCATTTTACTTTTCATGCATATAGCCTTCATGGGATGATATATATACTCCATTTATTGACCTAAGACTTGTGTAGCTAAGAGAAGTTCTTAAGAGTCCCTAAGGTCGACAGTCCTCTTGTTTTGAAAAACCAAATTTGAGTGTCTTGACTTCGATAAAGAGTTTCTCTACCTTGGTTTTTCCTTCATTCTCCCCTCCACCCATTTCATTTTCCCCCTTGATAGCCAAATTGTGATTCCAAATCTATTTTCCCTCTTCTTCTAATTCCTTCTTCTTCATCTCTTAAAAATATGCTAGCACTACTTTGTTTCAGTTTTATATATACTTAGAGCAAAACAAAATGTTTGAACAACTTTGGATCATATTTTTTACTTTATTTTACATTTTCTAGAGTTAATTTACCTTCCTTTTTCTTATTTATCATGATTTTGATATCCTACTATCATGAACACTTGAGTTCATACCCTTTTTCCATTATTTAATGATATGTGGTTTGTTACTACTCACTCATCAATGTTATTTTCCCTTTTATGCACCTTTTTCCTTTGTTGAGTGAGATGTGGATTGTCACTACTCACTCATTAATGTTGTTTTACCATTTTGTTTTTATTTTTACCATTGATTTATCTTGCTTATCATTCATTTTTAAACATGTATCTTTGGTTTGAATTGGTGAGTTTGCCTTTTCTTACTTGAGGTTTTCTTGTTTGAGTTTTTTAGTTTTTAGTAGCCTTGGATTTTTGATTACCCAATTTACTCTTATTTGACTTGTTCATTTGTCTAACATAGCACTTATCACCCAGCTTGCTAAATTCTCAAGTATGTCCCATCCACATAGCACTAATTATCTTGGCTTTTCTTGTGTTTGTTTGTTTGTTTGTTTGTTTTTTCTCCTTAATTTTGTATTTTTGGGTTTGTTGAAAGTAGTCTCTACACCCTACATAATCAAAACTAAAAACACAATAGACAACCATCTCACAATAAAAGGTAAGTCAAGGTACGCATCAATTTTACTTTTTAGTTATTTAATTTTTAGATTATTTTCCCTTTTTTTCATTTTCTTTTAGTTATTTTATGCTTTTTAAAATACTACAATTTTTTTTAGCATGAGTGTCATGTGTGTCCTTATGTTCTTTCTTGAAGCACCATCCCCTATTATACCTTAGTGAAATGTGATGAGCTTCGAATGGGGCATATGTATACACCTAACATTTTTAAATTTTAATGATTACTGACACTTTACATCTTGCAAGAACCCATCATGACTCAATCTCTTTGAGTGTATCCCTTAAGGGGTACACTAAGAAAGGGGTATGTAGACCTTTTGTGCTTCACAAGATTGTTGTCCCTTATTGCCACATTATTTACAATCCATTCATCTCCTAAAGCATTTCCTTAAGATATTTCTCCTCCCTTTCACATTCCTATAGTATTTTCATATTTCTATCCTTCTTCTCCTTGCTTTACACCCTTTTGACTTGTTTAGTCAAATAGGTTGACCTGGTCGACCTAGGACAGACTTTAGCCATTAGCCCAAAAATGTGCTAAGTCAACTAAGTTGACCTAGCACAACCAACATGTTCAAATGATTTTAGGGTGAGATATTCCAATATATATATATATATATATATATATATATATATATATATATATATATATATATATATAAAAGGTTATTTCAGTCATTATCAAGAATATGTAATAAAATAGTTATTATTCACTCAAGGTTCTTCATAATTTT
This sequence comes from Torreya grandis, assembly GCA_037957365.1. Lineage (NCBI taxonomy): Eukaryota > Viridiplantae > Streptophyta > Pinopsida > Cupressales > Taxaceae > Torreya > Torreya grandis. The sequence goes on from JARHVA010002524.1 coordinate 2,454,660, forward strand.
CTCTTCCACCATTTTAATTAAGGAGTCTTAGCTTAGGTTTCTTATTTTAGAGAATCTAGTCTTGTGGATAGGTCTTGGATGATTTGTCCTAACAAAGTGATCCTTACAAACCACAATAACCTCTTGTGAAGCCCCATTGGCCAAGGGAGAGATTGAATCATGATGGGTTCACATTCAGGTAAGTATATTATAACTTTGTTCTTCTCTCTTTTAATAGATATAAGTAACATAAATGTTGGCTCAAATAATATTACTCTTCATATTTTTTGTATTAGGGTGCTACTCATACTTACTTTATTTAAAGTTCTCCTATACATATTTGATTGTTTTGAATATAACCCCTCACATTGTGATACAAGATTTGGTGTGTAATAGATTAGTTTAATTTTCTTGTTATTAGAATAGTTTACTTTCTTGTTTACTAGTATAAGTGAAATATCAAATCATAGGAATCTTTTAGGGTTATTTTGTGATTGTGTTAAATTGTAGGATTTGGAACGCTTCCTAACATGATATGTTGTGAAAAGTGATACAAGTAATCTCATAATTGTCTCTAATAGATACCCATATTTGTCATGCTCCCACTTAACAAGTTTATACCTAATTGGAAGTGTAGGTATGTTCTATCTTATCTAATCTAGGATTAATTCATGTACATCATACAATCCTAATTATATATAGATTGAGTCTTGATGCATTCTTACAAGATGTAAAGTGTTAGTATTTGATAAAATTTGAAAATATTATGTGTATAAAACATTTGAGCCATGAGTAAAACTGACCATTGACATCCTTGTAGTATACATACCTAAAGGCTATAGACTTTTGTTGAGTAAGAACTAGTCTAAGACACTTAATGTATATCTATCAATAGATTTCTCTGACATTTGGCTACCATGCAGAGGCATTACAAAAAAAATACATATTGAAAGGGAACCAAGGATGAAGTATCCTATCATAGAATATAATGTCAAGAATGAATATGTGAGTTAGGAATCCCCTAGCCTTGGTATTTATACTTTCACTACACAAAATCAAATACAAGAGCTAGAATTTGAGGGCCCCAAACAACTATGGACTCTCCACTTTGATGAGGCCAGATCCAAATATGGATCAAGCATAGGAATTAAATTGATTGATACATAAAGGAATAAGTTCTTAGCAACATAAAAATTATAGTTCCCTTGCACCAACAACAAGGTTGAATACAAAGCATTGATTCTAGGATTGCACTTTGCACTCAAGAATAATGTCAAGTAGTTGTTAGTATTTTAGGATTTGGAGCTGGTAGTTAATCAAAGTAGAAACAAATATCAGTGTAAGCTATCATATTTGAAAATATATAAACATAGATCATGGGATTTGATTGAAATCTTTGAGGCTTTCAATATAATGGTTGTTCCTAGGGAGTAAAATTAAGCTACAGATTCATGAGCTACTATTTATACCAATTTAGAGCCACTTTAAGAATCCAAGGTAAAGAGACTTTACATTGATATTGTACCTTGTCCTTTTATTTTTGAAAATGTGGAGAATTTCCAAGTCTTCTATGATGACCAAAAGATCATTTAGTTTCTAACTAATTCTAGATAATTTGAGTCCCAAATCATTGATGATAAATAAATTAGTTGCCCCTCCCAAGAGGAGTCAAATGAGGAAGGTGCCCTCTAGCTCAAAGAGAATCATCTCCCAAATGGTTTGGTCTCCTTAGAAATACTATTTGATATACATCCACAAGTTCAATAGAAAATGCAACCAAAAGTTAATGAGTCTAACTTTAAAAGGGAGAATTTAGGAGATCAAAATAACCCACACTATGTTAACATTGGCCTCAGTTACACTCTAAAAGAAAGAGAGTGGGTGAAAGATTTACTCACCCAATATAGAGATGTGCCATATGAGGACTTGAAGGTTTATGATCCAAATGTCATCTCTCATATAATTCCACTAAAACTAGACCACAAGCTACTTAGACAAAGATAGAGGCTAGTGAATCCTATCTTGGAAACTCACATTTAGAGAGAAGTGGAAAAGTTATTAAGTGCAAGAATAGTGTTTCCAATCAGACACTCTACTTAGGTGGTCAATTTGGTCCTAGTCAGAAAGAAGAATGGAGAGATTAGATTACGTGTTGATTTTAAAAACTTGAAAAAAGCTTTTGAGAAGGACAACTATCCACTACCTTCCTTGGATGAGGTTATACATATAGTTAGTGGCTCTAAAGTGATGTCCTTCTTGGATGGATTTTTAGGCTATAACCAAGTGTTGGTATAATTAGAGGATAGAATGAAGATTGCTTTTACCATAAAGTGGGGTACCTATACATATAAGAGGATGTATTTTGGCCTAATAAATGTAGGATCCACCTTTTAGTGATTCATGGATCACACTTTTAAAGGATTAATAGGTAAATGTATAATAATCTATATGGATGATCTTACTATGTTATCCAAGAATAGGAGTGATCATGTAGGCCATCTATAGTCAATATTTGAAATATACACAAGGTTTGGCATCATGCTAAACCCAAAGAAGAGCATATTTGGAGTTACTTAGGGCAAGCTCTTAGGACACATCATTACCAAATAAGGAATCATCATTGATCTAGATAGAATCCAAAGGATTTCATATATTGTAAAACTTTATGATTTTGTGTCATTCACAAATTCTTGGATTTATTTCTAGTATTCTATCAATCCATTTTAAACTAAATTAAAATAAAACTTAGAATAAACAAAAAGGAAAAGTGACAATAGAATTGACAATAAAGTTCACCTATAATTTGGGCTACGTCTCTGATATTGCTTAACTAAAATCTGATCCCTTATAAAAATGATGTAAATATACACTTTTCAACTTACATCATAATTGGATTTAAGGAACCTGAATTGTGATGTTGAAATGGAATTTTCAAGATTATAATTCATTCAACAATTGTCTTTCCTATGTCTGTAGCATTTGTTCATCCTTCTTTGTATATTTAGGAAATTATACATTTTAGTGTATCTGTAAACTCTTAAAATGGGCATAATAATAAATAGGAGTACCTTTACCTTCTGACAGACTTGCAACATTGATAATCTCCCTGTAGCTATATATATACATCCCTCATAGCCAAAGGCCTTTAAAAATAGACATATTAAAAATATAGCTTACATGCCTCTGTATATCAATACAGAGTTATAGAATTACATCCCTTCCTTATCTATCAAAATATATTCCCACTATTTCTCTTCCATTAGCTAAATCCATACAAAAATAAGTAAATATAATGATACTCATATGTTTCTTATGAGATTAAAGGATTCAAAAATAAAATAATTCATAAACTTATATCTAACATGTGTGTCTATGTTTTAGTTGATATGTAGTTGTCCATACTAATTTATTACCTCTTCCATGGCTAAAAGGCCATAAAAAATAGAAGAGAATAAAATGAATTGACATAGGATTGTATTTATACCTATGAAATTAAAGTAGTAGATTGAAAAGTCATTCCAAAGATCCATCCTTAGTTCATAGGCAATAGATGTGATCTCCATTCATTAACTCAATTTTTTTTGTCATATAGATACTTTTTTTGAAGCTTAAAAACTTTTATCCTTCACTAAATAGGACTACATTTACATCCCCATATAAAGGATCAGGCTTCTTCCTTCAAATCCTTACAAAATAGGTGTTTTGAAACATCATTAAATGAACCATTTTTGGCAAGGATCAAAATAAAAGGACATGACCCATATATAAAATTGATCTGATCTACATACATGCATGGCTCACCATTATATCTTTGCCTTGGTCCACATACTTGACTTAATAAGTGAAGATGTACCTTGTATGTCATTCCATGTTTAATGATGACACCAAGACCAGAACTATTCTCCATCAAGTCCTAATTTCACCACCCATGCTTAGATTTCATTGACATGCTCATATTTAGGCTTGTATTTTTACAAACCCTTCATGGCCTCTTCACTAGCCTGATGCAACATCAAAATAAAAAACCATTCTTAGGGAATGATAGTCAAAATGTTTAATAGTATTATTCTTCTATGAATAAATGATGGCCACTCGAATGGAATAGGTTACAATCCTCCTTTAACAATGGTGATCCCCCATACTCGGTCCTCGATGGAACCTCTTCTATTCTAGTTTGATAAAACTAGACCCATCTTTTATTTAGGCTCCAATATACTATCTATAATGCCATAGCCTCCTCCATTTGGGGTTACATAATTCCCATATATGCAATCCTCTACATTTTACCAATGGATTTATGACATGATTTTGTATTACCTAATGGTATTCACAAATAGGCATCATCTTAGTAAAATATATAAACAAATCCCTTTTAAAGACTTGGGACCCCAAAAATGCAGTCACTCCATCAATATAACCATCTAAACTTCCACCTTTAAGGAGTGGGGAAGGGTTTTTCTCTCCTAATCAACCAACATTTTAAAAATCCTCCAACTTGAGACTATGTCATAACAACTCGATCTCATCATTTTGGCTGATAGGTCCTTCCTCCAATCATGGCAAAGATTCTTTAAAGGAGTTCAATCCTATATTCTCCATGCTTATGGGATCTAATTATATCCACATTTTGCATTCTATATTGTAACCTTAATCTCACATTCTTTGGATATCCATTAAGTAAGGATTTTGAATAATCTTTGATGGAGCATTGTAATTGTGGCTTTGGCCACATCTAAACAACCTTTTCTTTATCTCAGTTTATATGCTTATTAATCTAACTACAATTTAGTTGTTATTCAATTTGATTAGAATATTTGAATCAATTTTAGTGATAAACATAGAGTAGTGAGATATCATATAACTTGGGTTGGGTTGGCATGCGAGTTGGGTTAGCATACAAGTTGGGTTACCAACTTGGCAAATAGAGGATGTGGTGGTAGGTCATGTGGTGGCTTGAGGACCCACCACATGGGTCTCTCTAATTACTCCCCATCCTACCACATGTCATAACTAGATGAAAAAAAATAGAAATAATGGTATGGTAAAAATAGTGTAATCACAGAATTAATAAAACACTATTACCATACATGGTGGCAAAGCCCCCTTCATCATAAAAAGTGGGCTCCACTAGATACAATCTCCATAGTCAGACCCTTTTTAAATTACCAATGAAAATGGTGACCATAGTCCTTTAGATCAATCTTCCCCACAAAAAATCTTTTGTCCTCAAAAGTACCAATAATCTAATTGAACTTGCTACTTAGGTTTTTGCATCACACCAATCTTATAAAAACCTACAATAAGTAAACTATCTAACTAAAATTATTACCTGTATATGGAGAGTAAAAATAAACTTCGTATCCATTCTGCCAAATGACCTATTACCCAAAATAGTCATACTATCTAGCAGCTTCTCTCAACCCTTAAACTGCATGAAGGTTAAGGTATTCTCCCTGTTATCAACATACACAAGGAAAACAACATTGTGCTACATAGACTTGTAGGATTTATAAATAAATTACATGCATGTATACTTAAATTTTACAAATGTTTCCCATCTATGGGTCTTTTGAAAGTACACTTATATGATATGACTAAGAAACATACATGTGTGTATAGAAAGTTTGTAATACAAACATTATCCATATTACCCTGGGACTTAGACATATACAATTTTAATTATAAACATGTGTAATGAATTTGTCTATCCTAAGATGACTAATACACAATACTTAAAAACATAATCAAGGGAAATAAAAATAACATAATCAACTACTATGTCCCTCAAATCTTTCCCTATACTTGTCAAAATCCAATGTTATCTTGGAGAATCTCCATAATAAGAGCTTCTTTACAAACTCCCAAATTTGCATGTAACTATAATCAAATATCATTTAAAAGTGAGAAGAAATCAAGTATTTTAAACCTATCTCAAGGTTTCCTTCACCTTTTAACTGCTCCCTGATTCATATCTCCATAACTCATCCAATTGAGTTAGTTTCCAAAATTACATCACAATGGAAAATTGAAATAGGAGATTATATATATATATATATATATATATATATATATATATATATATATATATATATATATATATATATCCTTTCAAACACAAATTTTACCAAAAATTCCTTCCCTGGATCCAATAGTTAGGAGTACTTAGAATATAATGTGTTGAAGAGAATAAAAGCATACTAATCGAATTCTATAGTTATGCTTAGCAAAACTGTTCAAATGAACCATATAATCCACAAGGGTTGTTCCCTCTTGATGGTTCCAATCAATTAAATAGCAATAGGTTTCATATTTTATAAAAATATATCTCAATAAGAGTTAGATGATCCATGTTGATATTCAAAAGGATTTTAAAAACAAGTTCATATAGAGGTATATTTTACTTTCAAAGAAAACTACACAAAGGTTATCCAGATTTAAACCAAAATTATGCAAATATAGTCACTGAAAATAACTCATACATCTTTGATAATTATGAAGTGTATCTGTTGAGTAATGGATAACATACTATTGGTATTTTAAATAGCTTCTTGTTTGCATACTACAACTCTTAACAAAGCTATGAGACATACCAATCCATGAACCAGATAAAACTCATAACTCAAAGTGTAAAAGCTTGTCTAATACTAAACAATGCCTTGTCATTTCTATATCTACAATAGAATTGGTAGTTTCACTTGTTACTATAATCAAGGATATAGGCATACATAGTATAATTAATTATCCATAATAATAAGGTTACACAAAGGATCAAAAATATTATGTCCGTACCAATATTAAATCAGACCATAACCATACCATAATTTTCCCTCTGTGTAAGACTAGTAATCAAACTACAACTAATTCCTCTTGGAGATGCATTATTGAGAATGATTTGCATTTTATCTAAATTCTTCTTAAAGAATAAAGGTTATTCCTTTCACAAAACCATCTCACACCTCAAGTGTCAAAGTTATATGTTCTTCATTTATGTTGATCTTACAGAGCTAGTGGTTCTAGAATCTTGGTTATCAAAAGCTTGTTTTCTTCCAATGAATTGGAACACCTTCAAATTTCCCCTTGTACTAGCCTCCCTTCATGGTCAACTCAAATATAAGAATAAAAAACCAAAATTTGATATTTAAAAACTCCAAACACAAGTATATCACAACTGAAGCAAGGTCCTATAATAACTTGTTCTGATACCAAATTTGATCCATAAACCTGGGTTTATCTCTTAGATAAAATAAATAGTTTCTATTTCTATATCCATTTATAGAAACTATTTGTTTTATCTGAGAGATAAAATTGTTTTTACAGATCATGGATAGCTGAGGCCTAGAAGTATTTTCAAGACATCAATGATGTTATATCTTAGGCCCTAGTATTCATTAATCCAAATTTTACAAAGGATTGTTACTTGTACTCATTTGATTTAGAACATAAAATTACTATTATCATAATGAAAAATAAATATGAGACTGAGCATCCAATTACATTCATGAGCATAAATCTGAAGGATGTAGAACTTAGGTAGTCCATAATTGATAAACATATCTTTGCCCTTGTCAAAGTGGTGAAGAAATGATGAGTACATAAAATGACTCATTATACTATATTTAATGGCCTTAAATATGTCAAATGGTTGAGCATTGTATGTGATCTTGATATTTGGAACTAGTATAAGGTAGGAAATAGATGATATTATCTATATAAATTCATGTAAAGTCTAAATATATCTTATTTGCACTATGTTCTGATCATTTACATGTTTTAGGCTCCACATTTTGATATGTATAGGCAATAGTAGAATTAATATGAGTTTTGATTAGATTTCATGAAGATAAGGAGGATCTAAGACAAAGAAAAAATAATCAGAGACCTAGATATGGATTCTAAAGATTGCTACAGATTTCAACAATCAACTATAGATTTTGATAGTCAATTACAAATTTCAATAATCAACCACATATTCTACTTATTTTGCTATGGATTGACCCAACTTGTTTCAAAATTGATTTTATTATGTTTCAAAGGGTTTAGATAACTTCTCCACCTTATTCATGATGTTCTAGAAGACTCCTTTTGACATTTATATTTCCATGTATGTATAAAAATAGCTGTCTATTTATGTTTAATCTTTCATTTTTGAAAGTTGTTATTTTAGGTTGCAAAGATAGGAGATATGAATATTATAGCTGTACAGATTTAGTTTCTAAATAGATAGGTGTAGTAATGATTATTTGATATGGATATATTGGATTCCTTAAATATCTCATTGAAATGACCTTCTATTTTAACTATATCACCTAATCTATCTAAAATATCTTCCTATTTCAAATCAGTCAAGTTGTTATGTAGAATGTAGGGATAAACATTTTCTTTGTATATATTAAATAGATATATCCATAATTGGATCTATAAATTTTATGCCTATATATAGACATATTGTAATTTCTAGTTATTTTTTGAAATACAAAAACATTGTAGTAGTTCTCTTTTTTAATTCATGTGTCAAAATAATATCTTAGAGTTGAGTTGATTTGAACTTGGATTTGAGGGTGAGCAAGGGTCCACTCCCTAAGGAGATAAGAGATTTATTTTGGTATTTAAAATCTGATTTCTATTTAATTTAATTAAATATTGATATAGATATATGTTTATATAATTAAGACTGATAATGTCCAAGGTAAATTGAATAACTGATTTGTTATTTTCAGCATAAGTATTTGATTATTTCATTTTTATAAATTTTTCAAATATAAATTTATGATTACTTTTAATTCTACAAGTGTGAATTTGAACCTAGCTTGAGTGAGTTTATTTTTTAGTTGTGTGAAGCATTTTTAGATTCTTCAATTTATATCAAATTGGTTTGTTTATATTTTTTTCAAGATTATTTCCTTTCAATATTAGCTTAGGAGTTATAAATAGACATAGATTAGCATAACATAAAAAACCCCAAAAATAGTATTGTTAACCTAAAATTAATAAAGTACCTTACTGCAAATAGATTTAGACACTGCCTTGGTAAGAACTGACACCAACATAAGTTGGTTAAATGAAGGGGTAATAATGACACCCATCATTTTTAGCAACATTACCAGGGATTATTTTAGATGTCATTTAGGTGAAAACTTAGGCTAATAGTCCATAAAACATAAAAAATATAAAAATAGAATAAAATCACTCTCTTGTCAAAATCAAGTATATGAGTAGTCCATGAGATTCATAGGGTAGGTTTGTTCCAATTTTTTTAATCCTTTACAGGAAAAAGTCAAGGTTGTTACAGACAAAATAGATATCTTGTAAAAAGGGATAAAATAATCTTTCAAAAATATCTCTAGCGAACCTGAAGAATCTTTTTCTAAAAAAGCTAAAATTATAGATATTGAATAACTAGAATCCCCTCCTCTCAATAGAACTTTATTTGACATGAGATAAAACGTATGCCATATGGAGAATCCTCGAAGGAATACTCTTGAGATGAATTTATCTTATCCTATTAAATATGATGAATGACCAATAATGAAAAATATTTATCCAACCAATCTACCTACTTTCAGAGGTCTATCTATTAAAGACCTAGATCAATTTATTTTTGAGTTTAAGGTCCTCTATCAAACTTATGACTACACCTTAGATAGCCAAAAGCTGAAGCTTTTTACTTATACTTTAAAGGAATGAGTAATGATGTTATTCATGGGGCTAAAATGGAAATTTATTCTTGGAAATAAATGGAAATAATATTCTTTGATAAATATCAAGATTAATGTAGGGTCAAGGATATGAAATAAGAATTTTTCAAAATCAGACAAAATGAAGATGAAAACCTTAAGGATTATTTAGATCACTTTGCCTCTACCTTTAATAGATGTGGTTATAAGCTACCTGTAGAAGTGATCAACAATATTTTTCTTAAAATATTGGATGATTCCTCTAGGGATTCCTTGGATCTTATGGGGAAGGGAGATATTACTAAACTGGATTTCCAAGAAATCACATAGTTATGTACCAACTACTCTAGAACAAAACCTAGAATTAGAAGAGGGAAATTATGAAAACCTAATGATGTAAGCCAACTCATGGAAGAACTAGAAAATATCAAGATAGACATACTGGTTCAACTAAATTTAACATTAGATGGTTTGTAAGCCAAATCCAAATCCAATACTCAACTATTGGAGATTTATTTCCCAAAATGTAGATTGAAGCACGCACTTAGGGATTGTCCTCTGGATAAAATTTAAATATATGGAATATGTGATGCTAAGGATCATGAAATAAATAATTTTAGTCACATCTAGACTCAAGAATTAGTTTAAATAAAATACACAAACCATAAAATAAATTAACTATGTTCAAAGACAAAGAAATACCTTTCAATAAAATTAATAGTTTGGTTCAAGAATTCTTTATCAACAATGGCATGGAACTCCACAAGTGTGGGTTATACCACAATGGGGCATCCAATATTGGATGCCATAATAGTGAATGATACCTTAGCATTTTCAACAAACATGGATACCCCAAGTTCATAATAACCATGGATAAATCAACATTAGAATTCTGGTCCAAACTATAACCAATAACAATAAAGAAGGTATCCATAAAAAAAACAAAAAAAAAACAAGCATTAATGGATCCTCAAGGAAATTTGGAAACCCCTATAGAAAAATTAAACCAACCTTAGCTATCATCTCAGCTAGTAGTAAACCCAAAAAATAGACAAGTCTTTGTAAATGAACAAGGTGAAACAATGGGGGTAGGAGCTATTGAATGTGTAGACATTCATCTCAAACTAGGAAGAATAGTGTAAGAACCTCAAATAATCATCACAAAAGTGTCATAGGAGAAAAAAATTCCATAGAATCAACTAGAGAAAGAAGAAGAATCTAAAAAAAATACTGGAAAAATAGAGGAAGTTATTATAACACCCTATTTCTCTTAATTTTTGCTCATTTCTTAATTTTTGCTCATTTTTTGAAGCTAGTAATAAAGGTGTGGTAGAAATAATTGGTTGGTGATGCATGTGTAATCTATATGATGATGGAGAACTTTTCTATGACTAGGAAGTAATAAATTACAAATAAAAAATAACTAATAAAGGGGATCATTAGTAAGATAGTTAAGTGGATTGCCTAATGTGAGCTAGATCCAAGAAGCATATGCTTGCTAGGAGGCTATCAATCCATTATTGATAATAATAAAGTTGTAAATGATAAAGTAAGGTACTTACATAATATAAATGAAATGCAATACAAGAAGAAAGTAGAATGCCTATTAAATAAAATGACTAAATCTAGCAAAAGCTAATCAATACTTATATTAAAGAGGGTGAAGTCAGGCTCAAAAAATCAAAAAGGGTTTGTGAATAGGTAGAAACAAAGAAAGTTAGGTTTGGTTGGGGTTAAAGGGATGAAAATAAATTGATATTATTTTATACCATAGTGATCATCAATAGTTAGGTGAACCATCGATGGTTAAGCTGACCACTACTATTGGGTAACCGTCAGTGGTTAGATAACAATTGGTGGTTGCTTGTGTTTTTTTGAAAGTGATTGAAAAAGAGTTGTAGAATATATATATATATATATATATATATATATATATATATATATATATATATATATATATATATATATATGGTTGGGGTTAAAGGGATGAAAATAAATTGATATTATTTTATACCATAGTGATCATCAATAGTTAGGTGAACCATCGATGGTTAAGCTGACCACTACTATTGGGTAACCGTCAGTGGTTAGATAACAATTGGTGGTTGCTTGTGTGTTTTTGAAAGTGATTGAAAAAGAGTTGTAGAATATATATACATATATATATATATATATGTATATATATGTATATATATATGTGTATATATATATATATGTATATATATATATGTATGTATATATATATATGTATATATGTATATATATATATATGTGTGTATATATATATATGTGTGTGTGTGTGTGTGTATATATATATATATATATATATATATATATAAGAAAACAAAGTTTATATTAAGGGTATGGTGGGGAGTAAATAAGGTAAAAATAGGTTTTATCAAGTTAAGGAGGTCAAAAATCTAAAATAATAATGCTAAAGTACTGATATACCTGTAGCTTGATAATTGATTGATGATTGAACGTTGAAGCAATTTTGCCAAAGTAATAGTACTTTGGCCTCAAAATAAAATTTGGTAGAGGTTCAAGTCTCTTTTACTAATGTTGAGTTGCTAAATAATATTGGCTACTAGAGATCTTGAATACCTATGTTTAAGAATATTTGATAGCTTGAACATGAATCTTTTTCACCTCCCACTCCCCTCTTTTTATAAGAAAAGAGAGATGAAGGATGGAAGGTTCCCTAGTGGGTGAGGTTATTGATCATGATGCTTGGAATTTTTTTAGCACCACATAAGACAAACATATTAAATTATGCCTCATTATCTTGCACACAGCTAGTGATGTGTTAGGAAGGAATGTGAGAAGGTGAGGACCTGACTGTCAATGATCAAGCTAATTATTGATGGTTAGGATAATCATGAGTGGTTGAGTATCTAAGGGTAAATGGGTCAATTAAAAGGGTTTAAAGTTTTATTAAATGTTAATTTAGTAAGTTGATGAGTTAGCTAACTAGGTGGTTAACTAAACTTAAGGTCTAATAGGGGTCCTAAGGTGTTTTAACTACTAGAATTGTTGTGTGTAGTTTTCTAGTGTCTATATTTTATCTCATTTTGGTATATGGATTTTATTTAACAAGATGTAAAATAAAAATTGATTTTTTGTTGAAGTTTTTATTACCTCAATTATGGGAGGATTTGTTCCCCTTCAAATTGAGAGTCAATGAGGTGAAACTAAAATTGAGTTGGGGTTTGATAAGCGATAAATGGTGTGCCACTAAGTGGTGACAAAGAGGTTGGAAATTTGAAACATAAACATGCACACATAATAAAATTGAGTGTGATATATAAGATTATATAAAGACTAATATTACCATTTTTGGTAAAAATAAGGTTGGTTCCAAAAAAACAAGTGATAGGGTAACCAATCCAAGCATTGGTCGTAGCTAATCGGGTGATGTTATAAGTATCCTAAATATGGTTAGTGTTTTCATAGGTATCTAAAGTAAGAAATAATCCTATGAAAAACACAAATGTTCTATTTTTGCTTGAGGTGGTGAAAAATTCAAATAGTCAACATGGCAAAAATGGTCAATGTAGTCAAAAGGACCAATGTGAGGTCATCACAAAACATGAAAATAGTTTAGGTCAAAAATGACCAACATAGAGGTAGACATGGTATAATGGTTATGTTAAAGAAGATTAATCTCAAAATTTTCAAGTTAGTTGTGGTGGAGATGAGGTGATCTCAAAAATTTGGCATTTAGGTGTAAGTACTAAAAATGGAAAAAGTGTGTGACCCTGATCGTCAACAGTCAAGGGTTCCTAGGGTTGATCATCAGGGAAACCCTAAAAAAATAGAATATAAAAAGTGAAAATGAAATTTATTTTTCACTTTTGACATTTTGACTTTGTGTATTATTTATTATGATGATTTTTTTAGTTTGACATTTAGTTGGGATATTATTTGAATGAGGGTGTTGGCTGAGGTGAAAGTTAGTGATTGGTTGAGTTTGATTGATGAAGTGGTCAGTGGAGTCCAGTAATGTAGGGTGGATGAAGGCATGACTGAGTAGCTAGACATGGGCTCTAACCTAGATAGTGATCAAGGGATGAGGTAGAAAGTGTATTACCTTCATAGTTTTATTGATTAGGTCTATTATGTTTGTTAATTTGGTTATTTTTTTATTGTTTGGAAATTGGGTTTGGGGTTTTTTTGCCCTAATTTAGGTTATAGGTAAAATTAAAAAATGTAATGGGTGAATTTTGATTTTAAAAGAGGATTTAGGTTAGGGTGGGGATATTAGATAGTTTTAAGTAGTTTATCTTATTATTTTTATTAATTTTAGTGTCTTTTTATAGGATAGGAATAGGGTTTCACCATTGGTGATCACACATAGTGATTGTCAATGGTTAGACCTAACTGTCAATGGTCAGGTATGACCATCAATGGTTGACCACTAAAGGAATATGTTCACATAATTTTTGAAAGTTTTAAGGACCATTGATGGTCAAGTATTTAGGAAATATGGGTTTAAATGATGTTTAAAAGTTTTAAAAAGGGGTTAAGGGTGTGATCTAGGAATTTGACTCAAGAGAGGATGGTTAGTATCATGTTAGTTTCAAAATGAAAACAAAATAAAAGAAGCACACTAACTAGAATAACATCTCTAGGCCTAGACACTAGGGAGAGCTTAGTTAAAAAACATTAATAAAAAACACCAATAAAATTAAAAAGAAACCTTTTTTTACCTTCCTTGGATGCTCTGAAATGCTTGTTGTAGTGGCTTGCTCAACTTGTGCTCATGAAGTCTTCATCAAAGGAGGCTTGGCTATCTCTTCTTCCCTTTGGTACCTTTGGCTTTGTCTTAGCTTGGCTCAATATTTTGGCATCATAACTTTGGCATGTGAGAGCTCATGGAATCAATTTGACATGGTAACTTTGCACAAATAAGCTTAAAATGATGTTCAAGGCCTCTCTATCTATAGATTTTGGAAAATGGGTGAAATCAACTTGAACCATCCATCTCAAGATTGAGATGTGTGGCTAAGGATTAATCCAATTATGAAATTAAAATTTATAAATAGGATCATCAATATTTGGTATAAAGAAGCAATTAATAGGTATGGAGGGAATTGATGAGGCATGTGAGGCATGAATCCTGATATTTGTGGTATTTATGGCCTAGGGATGTCTTTCCAAGAAATGTGGTCACCTAATGATGAAGATATTCAATATTTATTTCCAAAAATAAGTATTCAACAAGTTTCCATGTATTTCTTAATTAGTCTCTAACTTGGTTTTATTAGCTCTTAAGCATGATTAACCACTTTATGCACAAATTACTTAAATTGATCAGAATGCCTTATTATTGGTCCAATGTTTGACTAGATTAGAATTAAAAGTCAATGTTAGATGTGTTAGATATGTTATCCCATTTAGGATGATTCTAACACCAAATAAAAAAGGCACATGTCTTGTGAAATATTTTTGATAGAAAAGAACAATCTAGATATTTTAGGTGCATAATTGTCATTTTGACTCAAAATGATTTGATCAAATTTAGCTGGCCCATAAATTGCATTGCCTAATTTAGGGATACCATAGCCTAAATTTACACTTGAATACATAAATTTCAACTCATTTAATGTGTTTTAGTGTTTTTAGGCCAAATTGTGCATTTTAGTGGAAATTGGTCAAAAGCTTGATTGGAGGTCATTGGTGGCTAGATTTAGGTGTCTATAGTTTGCCCCTATTTTGGAAGGCATTGCAAACCATAGGCAAAGTAATGTCTTCTCAAAGAATGAGAAATGGCATGTATGCCAAAAATAAGATGGTTGATGAACAAAGCTCCAAATGGTTTTGGGAAGCCTATGATGATTCCCCCTTGAGGGAGTGGCCATTACATTTATTGATGGATGATCCCTTGAAAAGAAATAAAAAGAAAGGTGAAATGAACCTATGGTTGAGATTAATACAAATGAAAAAATGATTGCACGCATTGATTTAAAAAGGATGTTGATTTTCCCAAAGGTGGTTATAATAAAAAATAAAAGTCAAAATAATGATTTGCCCATAGACAGTTATAATCATTAAGAGGACCTAGATTGGCTAAAGATGATTGTGCCCCTGTTAGGGATGATTAAAAAGCATAACTCAAGGATATAACCTAGAATATAGATTAAATATGAGTGGGTGTAAAGTGATGAAAGAGATGGATAGAGGATAAATGATTTAGTTATACCTTCCAATGAGGCTATGTTCATCCTTATTAGCAGTGATATAAATAGAATGGCCAATGGGTTAATTTGATCAAGGGTGGGATGGAAGGATTTATCAATGTGCCAAGAAGAAAATTTTGTGGCTACATTGATTGTGGACCATCTTGAAGCTAATTTTTGTTGTAACATGTGATGGTAGGCTTCATGATAGAACACCATGAAGACTTGGCCAAAATATACATAAGGACTAACTCCTAATCTAATAAAAACTTGAAAATAATGCACCAATGATAAAAATCATGATGATAATGTTGACTTATGAATATGGATGGACTAAAAAAAATGTGCTCAAGGAATCACCTAACAAACACATATAGACTGAGTCAAGGCAACAGTGATGAAAGCAAACAAATAGGAAAACAAATAAATAAATAGAAAAACAAATAAATAAAAATCTTGAAAATAAAAGAAAAGTAAAGCATCCTAAAAATGACCATGCCCCAGTAAGGTGGATTGAGGATAACTGACTAGGCTTAGACAAGACAAATATTTTTGGATTTTGAAATATTATGAATGTTTTTAGCATTTTGAGGTATCTTAACTCAATTGAGAATGACAAGATACCTACTCACAAAATGGTGAGAGTGTTTGGCTTAGGTTGCTCACAAAATGGTGAGAGCGTATGGAAATGGGGAATAAGGTGACCTCAACATGAATTGAGTATGACCCACATAGTCCTAAAAAGACCTCAAGTCATAGTAATTCCATCCACACAAAAGGTATGGAAAAACCAACTAGGTCCTAACAAGTTCTCAAACTAAGCAAATGGTAGCCAAATGAAAACATTAATGGCAAGGTGATGCAACAATGCATGATAAAAAAATGTTGCCCTTAGTTTACCCATAGGTGGTTATAACTAGGATACAATGACATAGATCAATGATACTAATTTGCCCATAGGTGGTAATGACTAGTAGCAAGACTGGTGAAACATTGATTTTCCCATAGGCAGTTATAATCAGGCTCACATAAACAAACCTAATATAGGATGTAAAATGAAAGATATCTTGATAGATCAACTATCACACTAATTTCATAGACTATCATTGTAAACATAAATTTGATTAATTGTTTAAATTTGATCAAAGTCCTCTCACAAAAGGTGTGGGAAGAAACACATAAACCAAGATCAAAATAGGATTGGGTAGGATGATAAAAAATAAGATTTGGTCTAGATAAGAATGGAATGATAAGATGGCATGGTATTTCTAAAGATAATGATGGTTTGATAAATTGAAAAAAATGGTAAGAGGGTTACCCCCAAGTAAGAAGGTGATTGGTTGGGATATGCAATAATGATAAAAAGATATGTAACAATGGCAATGTGAAACGGTATGGTGCATATTTTTGGCCTAGTTGTGTTAAGTGGCATATGATTTTATTGTTCCTACTGAAGTGAAGATGCACATCCTAATTAGCAAATGATATAAATAGAATAATCGATCATGTTAATTGTTATCCCATACCTTGTCTAAATAATTACTCCATTAATAACTACCTACCAATTTTGATGTCAAGAATGCTTTTGTGATCTTCATTGGTCATTGATTTTAATTCCTTTAAACATCGAAACAAGGTATCTTTATAGCCTCTACAAATGAAAGTACAACCATGGATGGTAAATAAGGACAAATAATAGATGGTAGGTTTGATTGTAAAATGGAATGGTAGATGATAATGGAATGTGGAATGGTTGGGAAATAAATGAAGATCAGGATGTTCAATCACATGTAATGTTGTTAATGTTAAATTTGACATAATTTTGGATATGATGGGGTCAAAGACTTGTTCTCTCGATAAGACCACCAAATTTTTCTTTTGTTTGATCTTGAGAGTAGCTACCCTCTGATTAGGTTATAGATTGGAAGCTATTTTGATTTGATCTTTGATTTTGTCTTCATCAAGTAGTGAAGAACTTTTGTGCTTAGTTATTGGTATCTTAAATAGGTTTTCACCAATGAAGTTGTCTTGATTATCCTGTAGTGCCTTCAAGAAGGTTTCACTAAGGAATGTTGACTTTTGACTTTGATTGTCTTCTAGCACTTCTAAAAATGTTTCACTAGAAGATGACGAGTTTTGACTTTGATTGTCTCCTATCACCTTTGAAAAGGTTTCACTAGGAGAGTGCTATTTTTATACATGAATGTGGTCTTGGCCTCCTTGATCTTCTTTAACTAATATGTCACCATGGATGTAGTTCAACAAAGTGTGATTTTGTCGATCCCAATTGACACTTGTGGGAGATATAATGTTAATGATATGGATATTTTGGTTGATGGTAATGCCCTATAGAATGGTAATGGAATGGGGAGAGGTTAAAAAATCCTCATAAGAGATACTAGGATAACTTTTGTTGAAGCTAAATTGCTCTTCCTCAAAAACTATAGAAGGATCAAAAATGTATTCAAATTTATCTACAAGGCATGTGTAACCAATGTTGTAACAACCATGAACATATTCTTCTTCTGAATCTAATTCTAACTCAAAGGGCTCTGAATATGATGTTGAGATTGATGTGGATTCAAATTTTGATGGTAAATCTGATGTTTATTCAAGAATAAAACTTGAATCTAACTCTAATTCTTTATTTGATAGGTACTCTATTACAATATTGTCTTGTTGAATATTTGGTTTTGGATAAGTAACAGCTTGTGATGGCATAATAGAATCCACAAAAACTAGTTTTTTAGAGTGGGACTCTTCTAGGATGGGAACAAGGTCAAGAGAAAACTCTTCAAAGACTAGCTTTCAATAGGAGGCTCTTGAAAAATAGGCACATGGTCAAGGTAATGATTTACCCAAAGGTGGTTATAATCATGGTAACTTGACAAAGACTGGCTCATTAGTGTGAGACTCTTTGACAAATAGTATAGGATCAATAGGTGATTCATCATAGGTTGACTTATCACAAGTGGTTGATTCAACAAAAACATCTTGGATTCATTGGTTGTCTATGATTTAGTTTCCAATGAGTTGGAAAATACCAGTTTTGAACATAGCTTGGTCTTCAAAGGATTAGATCATTTGTGGTTTGGATGGGATTGGTTTTGGATGAGGAATGGCTTGTGATTGGATAATGGTAGGGAATTAGGGAGCATGATTTATTACATGAGACAAAGGATAAAGACCTAAATGGTAATAATAGGGAATTATGGGGCTTGATTACCTACATAAGCCAAAGGACTAGGTCTTGGAATGATGAAGGGACATTGTGGAGCTTGATTGCTTGTACAAAACAAAGGATGAGGTCTTGGTATGGGAATGGTATGACATTATGGTCTCAAAATAGAAATGGTATGATGTGGTGGATCCTGATTACTCATATAAGCCAAAGAATCCAAGTCTTCCTCATAAACCATATCATCCCAGTCATGAGTTGGATCATAAGTTGGTTTTTGATTGTGTTCCATTTACTTATTATTATAAAGAGGGCATGGATCTATATCCCAAATAACATTATCTATAGTTGGGTAGTAAAAGTCCTCTTGATAAGCCTCTTCATTCCAATCAAGGTCTTGATTTAGATTTTGTGTATTTTGACAATGTTCCCCATATGGAGTATTATAGGGAGAAAAATAAAAATCCTTAGAAAATATTCTCTCTAGGGATTCTTAGTAGGATTTTACACAACCATTCTATCATGAGTTGGATTGTATATGACTCCACCATAAGTGTAGCTAGACATATCTATGAAAATGATGAAAGCTCTAAAATTAAAAGGTTTAGAGTTTTACAAACTCTAAAAAAAAATTCAAAAGACAAATGATTCAAACTTGATCTAACTTATTCGAAGGGGTGGAGATGTATCTCCAATGTGGTCTGAAGGTGGAGCTGTATCTCCAAAATGGTTGATGCTAAAACTTGGAATAAAATAGTCTAACATTAAATGTCTAATATCAAATGTCATATGCATAAAAGGTCAAGCATTTAAATAAAAAATAACATGTCAAATTTCTAGGTCAATTTTTTCCAAATAAGGTCTAAACTAGGAAAGGGAAAAGTTGAGTTACTAGGTCTTTTATCCAAATGCGGATCCGATAAAAAGTTAGGCTAAAAAAATAGGCATATGCTAGGACTTTTAGCCAAATAACATCAGAATCTAGACTTGAAACAAAGGTTAATGTGATTTAATTTAATCTAAAAAGTTTAAAAATAACTTTGACATAGACCCAACAATAGAATCAAACATAAACATGATCAATTGGCATAAGGCATAAGACAAAAGGCTCTTTGAAGAAAGACTATGTTTTTCCAAATAAAGGCACAAACAATGCTAAGGATAGGTACTAAACAAAAAAACCATCAATAGTTTTCAAATTTGGGTAATTTATTAATCAAAGTTATGCAACCCAAAAGAGAAAGATCTATGTATCAGCCCTATGAATTGAGGCTTAAACATAAAGCAATCAATGTTTGGTTCTAAACTTAACAGGGTTAATTAAAAACTCAACTTTGAAAACTATGATTTGACAAAAAAATATAGATAAGATTAGATATCATGATGGAATAAGACAAAGGTTTAAATGGTAGACATGACATGGTTTGAAATAAATGGTTTTTGGCACAAGGTGAAACAAGTCTTGAAACAAACTGAGTAGCTTAATGGTGTAAGCATGCTCGAATGATGTGATCTATATTATGATTTAAAAGAATTAAAGGAAAAATGGTTTTGACATGTTTTGGGAACCATAACACTACCCTCCTCAACTCAAATACATTGTTTTGACATGGCTTATGAATAAAAAAACAAGTTTTAGTCTCAAAACATACCAAGCAAAAATGACCAAAATACACTAAGTATAATCATCTAAATCCTAGCAAGGGTATGATAATATGGGGTTGAATAAAATAGAAATATTTCAAAAATTTATAAGGGAGTCAATTACATAATTAATTTCATGTCAAATGATGGAAAAGACAAGTACAAAAATTGGGTAACCACGACATTAGTTATTTTAAAAAGGTCTAGTCCTTTTTACAACCACTACATCCTATTTTTCACTCAATGTAGTGTGATGTCTAAATATAGATACATCCTATGTGAAAATCAGAAGGAGTAAGTGAAGTCCATGCCAGGAGATGAAACCTCAGGTTAAAACTTCTCTAAATAACTCATGGAAGGTAATAATGTCCCCCTCGCAAGCCAAGTTTTCATGAAATAAAAGACTAATAAAAAGACGTTAGGGTCATTTTCAAGGTCACCCAAACTTTGATGAGTTTTTGGGGAGTGCTTTAGAAAACACTATTTCTAAGCCTTGGAATAGGCAATTTGTAAATAAGGAAAGTGCTTTTGATTCCAAGGGTTCCCTAAAGGGGACAAATGGAAGAGCATACACACAACATCCTTGTATTTTGCAAAAACAAAGTGCTAATTGAAACAAGTGAAAATAAGATTGACAATTATGTTCAATTTTAAGCCCAAATGAAAGATTTGGTGGTGTTCATTTGACCCCTTGGTCTTAATTTATAACTTTGAAAGCTAACTATAAGATTTAAGCAATAGCACCCTAAATGAAAAGTTTGATTCATTTTAAAACACCCTAAAATAAGTTTTAAAGGATATATTTAAGCATGCTTTGATTATTTTTCAAGTAAAACCTACAAAAAAATGTTAGCAAGACATTTAGCTTAGAATCACTTTTGAAGATGAACCAACCAACTTAGAAAAATGAGCTCTTGGGTTTGTGTAAGAAAAATAAACATAATTACCATCATCGATTATACTAACCGATGATGGTGACTTTTATGTAGACCGACGATGGTTTTAATGACTAGTGATGGTTATGTAGATTGATGTTAGTTTTACTAACTTAACTGATGATGATTATATAGATTGATGATGGTTTACTCAATCGGTGATAGTTGCTGTGTAAACCTGTGACAAAGAAAAAATGGGCAAATAAAATTAGAAAATCATTTAAAAAGAGTTCTAAGCATCCAAATTAAAATTTTAAAGTTTTCTCATGCTCTCCTTCATATGTGGGATGTGTTATGTCCCACTAGGCATGCCATTATGTGATCTAGGAATTTGAATCAAGAGAGGATGGTTAGTATTATGTTAGTTTCAAAATGAAAATAAAATTAAAGAAACACACTAACTAGCATAACATTTCTAGGCATAGACACTAGGGAGAGCTTAGTTAACAAAAATGAATGAAAAACATAACTAAAATGCAAAATAAACCTTCTTTTACCTTTCGTGGATGCTCCAAAATGCTTGTTGTAGTGGCTTTCTTGGCTTGTGCTCATGAAGTCTTCATCAAAGGAGGCTTGGTTATTTCCTCTTCTTCTTGGCACCTTTGGCTTTGGCTTGGCTTGGCTCAATATTTTGGCATCATAAATTTGGCATGTGAAATATCTTGGAATCAATTTGACATGGTAACATTGCACAAATTAAGCTTAAAAATGATGTTTATGGCCTTTCTATTTATAGATTTTAGAAAATGGCTAGAATCAACTTAAACCATCCATCTCAGGATTGAGATGTGTGGCTAAGGATTAATCTAATTATGCAATTAAAATTGATAAATAGGGTAATCAATATTTTGGATAAATGAGAAATTAAGAGGCATGAAGGGTATTTATGAGGCATGGGAGGCATGAATCCTGATATTTGTGGCATTTAAGGCCTAGGGATGTCTTGCCAAGAAATGAGGTCACCTGATGATGTAGATATTTAATATTTATTTCCAAAAATAAGTATTCAAAAATTTTCCATGGAATTCTTAATTAGGATCTAACATGGTTTTATTATCTGTTAAGCATGATTAAACACTTTATGCACAAATTAATCAAATTGATCAGAATGCCTTATTATTGGTCCAAAATTTTACTAGATTAGAGTTAGAAGTCAATGTCAGATACATTAGATCTATTATCCCATTTAGGATGCCACCAACACCAAATAAAAAAAGCACACATCTTGCTCAAGAGTTTTGATAGAAAAGAGCAATCCATAGCACCTAGGTGCAAAATCGGCATTTTGACTCGAAATGATTTGATCAAAGTTAACTAGCCCATAAATTACATTGCCTGTTTTAGGGACACCCTAACCAAAATTGGCATTTGAATATATCAATTTCAACTCATTTAATGTGTTTTAATGTTTTAAGGCCAAATTGTGCATTTTAGTGGAAATTGGTCAAAAGCCTGGTTGGAGGTCATTGGTGGCTAGATTTAGGTGTCTAAAAAGGGTAGTGAAAATAGCTAGGCAAGGTAGTGAAAATAACTAGATAGGATAGATGTTGGTTTTGATGGGTTTAGGTTGGTTGTAGGAAAATTTTATAGTTTTTAGACTTGGGTGTTGTTAGGTATAAACATGATGTGTTTGATTTGATATGTTTGGGTAGGTCATGAAATATGTGGATGTTTGGTTATGAAATAAGGTTGAAGTTAGGTGAATCTAAGTATAATGATTGAAAATAAAATGTGTGAGCTAATGTGATTATTTTGTAGGCATAAGACTAGATCTAAATGAGGGATCAAGTCCCTAGGATTTTCATGGAGAGCTATGATGGGATGACCATGGATTAGTGGAGGCACATGGAGGAGGTCGACCTTGGTGCCATGGTTCATTATCAACACTTATCATCAAATGTGGCTATGATCATGGCTTTCATTGAAAGATGAGACCCAACCACAAACATATTTTTGTTACCAAGAGGAGAGATTATCATCTTACTAGAAGATGTTCATATGATTACATAGATTTCTATTTGAGGAGATTAAATTTACCACATTGAGAGTGAGGAGAGGGATGACCATGTGGAGCTAATATATGGTGAGGATTAGGTCCATGCCAGGTGGCATTCTGGTGGCTTTAGCTATAATCCATTATACTATAGGGCTCACTAGGACTGATGTTTGATGATGATGATGATGATGATGATGATGGTAGTGTCTTGTTTTGCTTTGCCTAATTTGATTTGTGGATGATTACCCTATCTATTATTGGGAGTGTTGGTGGAGATGCTACTAGGTAAGATAGTGTTTAGGTGGGCTCTTATTTTGTTAGTCCAGATATATAGGGAGCTTTGGGGATTCTAAGCTCATCGATGATATGGTATTAGTGTTAGGTTTATGCTCCATTACTGGGAATATGAGCACATTAGGGTACTAAGGCCACTGGGGCTACCATGTGATAGATACACCTAGGTACATTTCACAATGGGTTTCTTGAGATAGAGAGGAGACTATGATTTGACAAGTGGTGGAGGTGGTGCTAGAAACATTGAGTGGTTCAAAAGATGCTTTGGAGGGCCTATTTATTGGTGACATCATTTAGAGGCCATATATGGGATGGCCTAGCTAGGCCTAGTATAGTTACTACACCTTATCACTATAGAGCTGGAAATGGATATATGAAAGAGAGAGGGGGAGATGAAGCTTATCCCCTTATATTAATTTTAGTGGTAGTTTGGTCTTATGTAGGGGATTTTAGATCCTTCTCAGAGGTATAAGAGAGGGGATGTGGAGTTTTTACTTTTGAAACTGTAGCCATAGATGTAGTATTGGACCATAAGGAGCTACCAGCTAGAGTAATGATAGATGATGTTAGTTTTGTTGATGGATATGTAACATGGTATCTGGTTTTATATGTAACATCCAATTTTGGATGGGGTGATGGGGGTTAGTAGGCCATGGATGTGGATCCCACTAAGGCATTGGTATAAGGTTGAGGTCAGGATGGGTAGGCATAGGTAGTAATGGCAGATATATAGGCTCAAATCATAGGGTTATAGGGATAGGTGGCCACTCTATAGGTCCAAATTATTATTTTACAAGGCTAGGTTACCACCTTGATAGGAGAATGAGATCAAGTGAGGATCTCTCTTGGTTTAGTGACCTAGGAGAGAGATACCTTGAGATAAAGGGTAGGAGTGGTGGGAACACCAGTAGGAGGACCACTTGATATGATTATAATGACATATTACTTAGCTATAGTTGAGGAGTTGAGATACTATGAGTTGATAGTATTGGCATAGTGTCTATTAGAGCCCTAATGGAGCAAATATAGAGCCAATTTAACAGGTGGGGTAGCCATGGTGATTCCAAGTTAGTAGGCCTCTACATTGAGTTAGGTAGGTAGATTAGGGGGTCTAGTACCAAATGGTAGTGTAGGTGGAGGAGCATGAGGGGCTAGTGGTAGTGGTGCCCTAGGGGCCTGATCATATGATGTGTATGTTTTTGATACTAGCCTATGTGTTGATGATGTGAGATGTATATGAGAGAGAGATTTCATACATTGTTACATGTATCTTTATTTGGTGGACATGATGTATATAAATATGTTTGGGATGGTTTATATTATGTATGTTCATGGTTGCATGTTTTGATGTGGTGTTTATACTCATGTTATGGTTCATGTTTTGATGTCATATGATGTTGTGATGATGGTGATTTTGTTTATGGTTATGTTGATGTGGTTTTTTGGTAAATGGATAAGATGATACATAGATAGATAGTGTACGGTGTGTTTCATGATGTTTTGATCATTGATTTTGTTTGTGGATATGATGATGAAAGGTTTAATTAGGTTTTTTTATGATATGATGTATGTTAATATGATGTTTTGATTCTAGATGGATATGATGATATTATAGATAAAGAGATGATGTGATTCATGATGCTTTGATATAGATAGATAGATGATGTGGTCTATAGATATAGTTCACAATGTTGCATTCATCATTGATTTTTGTTGTTTATGATCATGGAGATATAATTTTATTATGGTTAAGGAGGTGATGAAAATACATAAATCAAGTTATATAAAAAAATAAAAGTAAGAAAAATAAATGAGAATCATGAGACGTATGTCTACATGAACTAATGATAAGAGAGTAAATAAAAAGCATGATGCCTTTTCATTGGTAAGGACCTAAAAAACTGAAGTTAGATTGGCTTAATGAACTTAAGCCTTTCAAATGCTTTGCATTATCATGCTTAGGTTGATAAACACGTATCTTGATCACAATTGTGTCAAGTAAGCTCAACATCCCTTGATTAAAAGATGGTATAAAGAGAAGATAGGTGGTAGGTGAAAGATAAATGGGTGGATAGGTAAGGTAACCTTATGTGGGTTGGTTTTCACCTTATATAGGTGACATAATAACCAAACTAGACAAGTCCATGTCTTAATGATAGGTGTAGATTGATTGATGCGAGCATTCTATTAATGCTAGATATGAAAACTGATTACATCTTTCTTAGGATAACTGATTTTGATATAAAACCTTTTTTTTTGATAGTTTTTGAAGTTGATCAATGTGAGAAGATTTAAATGATTTATTTTGACCCCTTTGAATTAGCCATCCTTCAAGGGAGTGGTCTAAGTTTGGTTTTGTATGTTTGATAACTATCCTTTAAGGGACCAGTCTATCTTTTAAGAAATTTAGTATTATATAGTTGTCCTTTAAGGGAGTAGTCTACCATGCTAGAAATATGTGACCCAAATGATATTTGTTTTGGATTGCAAGGTTTTAGACATGGACAAGCCAAATTAGGCTTAGAGGTTTACTTTTATGAGGGCAAGACTTTTAGCACAAAGAATTTAATGGTAGGTGAGAGGAATGGTTTGGGGAACAAATGATAATGGGATTTCATCTTGTTAGAGATGAAAAGTATCCATGAGAACCATGCCATGGATAGAGCCATAATACCCATATTTAGGTTTAGGCTATAACTATGATAATTAATTACATGGTTCTATGTTATAATTAGTTTTGATAAAAGGGAGAGGGATATGTAGATAAAGTTAAAAATCTCATAAATTAAGGGATGAGCTTAAGTTAGACTATAAAATGAATTTGATTCTTATTTAACAAAAGAAAAGACATAGATGCAAAGCATTGAGATGTTTAGGTTCTAGTTTAACTTCAATAGAGGACAAATTATAAGCTCCTAATCTATACTTATGGTTGACTATGTAGGGTCAAAGCTAATTAAAAAAACAAATTGCCCCTTTTGCTTTTCTCCATGTTGGTGACATGTTTATTTTTCTTTAAGATGAGGTCTCTGATATTGAATTCTTGCTCTTTTAGGTGTTTTTTATAGGTGTTATTGATTCATTCTTGATAGAAATAAATGTGGTTAAGTGTTGTGAAGTGATGTTCATCAAGTAGCTCAAGTCATGTGAGACATTCTTGAAGATAATCACTCTCAGAAATGATTTCTTGCAAATATATGTGAAGAGAGGGAATCTATACTTCAAGAGGCAAGACTGCCTCTACTCCAAAGATTAGAGAGAAAGGGGTAGCACCTATAGAGGTTTGAATGTTAGTGTGATAGGCTCATAAATCAAAGGGGATGTGTAAGTGCTAATCTCGACTTGAAGCACTCACAAATTTGGTCAAATTTTTTTTAAGAATTTTATTAGAGGCTTTTGCCTGTCTATTTGCTTATGGATGGTAAGGCAAGGTAAATCTTAACTTAATTCCAAATTAATCACAAAGACATTAGACTTTCTTGTTATTTAATAATTTACCATTATCAGTGATGATCTTATGGGGAACACCAAAATGATAGATGGTGTGGTGGTTGATGAAGTTGACAATTTTTTCAACTTAGGTAGAGATTAGAGGAATGACTTCCACCAACTTGGTGAAATAATTAGTGGTGGTAATGATGGATTGGTGACATTGTGAAGAATGAGGATTGATTTCCCTAATGAGATCAAGTTCCTATTGTGAGAATGACCAAAAGTCTTTGGATACTTGGAGGCCATGGGAAGGTGTGTTATGTAAATTAGCATGTTGTTGACATTTGACACAGTTCTTTAAATAATCATAATAGTATTGGTTAAGGGTTTGCCAATAGTAGCCAAGGTGAAGGATGTATTTAGTGATAACTAAACCACTAAAATGTCCCCCACATATCCCATCATGAGTTTCCTTGATGGCATGGGAAGTTTCATGACTATAAAGACAATAGAGAAGGAGGCCATCGAAGCCATGTTTGTAGAGGATTCCCCATAGTATGGTGTAACAAGAGGCACTCTAAATAAAGGATCTTCAAGAATTATTAAAGATGTTGGTAATAATGATACCGAGGTTGAGGTAATCAAATGTTTGTTTATACCATATGTCTAATGGAGATACTTCCACATTAAAAATGGTAGGTAGGTCAGAATGGATATAAAAAGGTGTGATAAAATGGTGGATGGTAACAAAGAGTTTAGAGTTAGAAGGTTGAGATGGGAATTGGGAAGCAAGGGAATCCATTGTATCCATGAACTTGTTGGTACATTGTGGAACTGACTAGATAAGGTAATGATCAAATGATACTTAGAGTACATATACGAGTTTTTTGTACTTTATTAAGACATAATTTTTACATTGATAAGATCTATTAACCTAGTTGACCATAAGTTAATAATCTCCAAAGACTCTGGTAGTCTTGATTCCCAAGGCTAGAGTGGTTTGGAGACCTATGACTAGGGATTCATACTCAACCATGTTATTGGTTCTTTCAAAGTCAAGCTTAAAGGAGAGGGGAAGAGGTTCACCATTGAGGGAAATGAGAATAAATATTGCACCCCCACCATGTTGGAATTTGGAGCCATAAAAAAACATGGTTATTTGGTATGTGGGGTCCTCTTGAGAAAGAGTTACAATGGATTCATCTGAAAATGCAAGAGGAAGAGGTTGGTTATTTGGTAGAGGAGATTAAATCAATTGATCAGCAATCACTTTCCTTTTAATTGATTTTTTTAAAAGTAACTCAAGATCAAACTCAGCTAAAAACATGCGTCACTTAGCCATTGATCTCAGCTAAAAACATGAGCTACTTAGCCATATGCTAGTTTTGGTATGGTTTAGAGTTCATGTACTTGAATGGGTTAGTGTTAGTGATGATGTAGGTTTTATGATTGAGAAGGTAGTGATGAAGCTTGGAAGCTCTGAAGATGAGGTCAAGGCAAAGTTTCTTAGGATGGGTGTATCGAGTCTCATCATACTTTATAAGCATTTAAATTATGTAGTAGACAACTTGCTCTTTTTTTTGTTCATCTTGATGAGTGAGTATTTCCACTAAGGATTGGTCAGTGGTGGAATTTAAAGGTAGACGGGTTGATCTTATTTAGGAGGGGTCAAAATAGGTTGAAAAATAATTTATTTTTTGAGTGAATCAAAAGCTTGTTAGTAGTCTTTAGTCCACTTAAAGGAGGTATTTTTATTGAGGAGATGGTGAAAAGAATAACATCTATCCAATAATTAAGAAATGAACCACTAGATTGATTGGAGCTTCCCTTACAACTTACAAAGTTACTTAAGGTGGGTTGGAGTTATAATTTTAAGGATTGCTCTGAATTTAGTAAGTTCTACTTTGATTCCTTGAAGGGAGATAATGAAACCAAGCATATTTCCCAAAAGGACCTCAAAAATGCATTTCTTGGGGTTAAAGTAGACATGGAAATGGATAAGTCATTATAATATGATTTTGAGTATAAATAGGTGATCCTTGTGATGTTTATATTTCCCAAGGAGATCATCCACATAGTCCTCTATAATTTTATGGAATAGGTCATGAAAGATATAGGTCATGACACACTGGTAGGTTGCACCAATATTATTTAAACCAAAGGGTATGAATCTATAGCATAAATTTCCCCACCGGGTGGTGAAAGAGGTTTTATGTTGATATTTGGGAGAAATCAAGATTTGGTTGTATCTTGAGAAACCATCCATGAGAGATAACATCTCGTGGCTAGTTGTAAGATCAACAAGTTGGTCAATGCTAGGAAAAGGGAAGTCATCCTTTGGATAAGCAAGGTTGAGGTCATGAAAGTTAATACAAAGGAAAATTCCCCCTATGGGCTTATAAATGGGAATAATATTAAAAACCCATTGTGGATAATCAATGGGTTGGATGAAGTCGACAGATAAAAGCCATTGAAGTTCCTCTTTGATTAGAAGGGCAATGTGAGGGTGCATCCTGTGAAGCTTTTACTGAATAAGCTTAGCATCAAGATGAGTGAAAATTTTATGGAGAGTGATATAAGGGTCAATTCTAAGAATATCTTGATAAGACCAAGTAAATGATATGCTATGGTCACGAAGGAAGGAAGGTTAATCCTATTATTTTATGGATTTCAAGGATTGACTAATCTTGACAATGGGGGGGTTATCTTGAGTACCTAAGTTGACATTGATGGTAGATTCATTCAACATGGTTTGGTTATTAGGAGGAAAATATTTATGGATAGAAGAATCCCCCACATATAGGTATGTGAGAATGGAATCGTCATCTTGATGTTGGATGGTATTGATGGTAGGAGAATTATTCTCTACCATTTCAAGATGGATGAGAGGGAGAGTTTTAGTTTGACCATCCTTTTGATAGGTTAGGAGGACCAAAATAATGGTATTGATAAAAACATTATATGGGATTATATCAAAATCCTCACACTTTGAGGGAGATGGGGTTGGTGAGGATGGGATATCTTCATCGATGGCGGCGATGGGTTTTGGTGAGATCAATTCTTCTAGTGGTGTGAAACAAAGGCCAAATAATTCATGAGGTTTTTGAGCTTTGATTATGGGTATTTCTTGAGGTCCTTATTCATAAAATCCAAGGTCAAACCCCTTCCAAGCACACCTATAAAGGTATGATTTATAAAATGTAGGTTTGTTGAGATATGAAAATTCAGAGGTGAATGGTTAGATATGAGGGGTGGTAGAGGTAGAAATAAATGGATGGTTGAGTCACCCATAGATGAAATTGGTTTGATGATTGGGTGGCCCAAAAGGGACAATGGTGTCAATGTTAGGGTCATAACTAGGATCGTGGGTGAGATTCCCATACTCTTAAGGAGTAGGGAAAGCATCCAAGGCTAGAAGATGGTACTCCCCAAGTGAGAGACATTGTAATGTGGGTTCTAAGGGGTCCTCTACAAGGATATGTGAAGAAGGGATGGATTATCTTGTTGAATCTTCATCAATTATAGGGGTGGAGTTATTGGTAGTTGGTGGTGAGGTAGATAGATGAGGAAGAAAGACATCATTAGGTCAGTATGTCTTATTATAAGATGAAAAATGACTAAGGTAAATTCTTATGGTGATGACATGACCTTCATGCTCAAATTTAATGCAATGATGTAAAATGGAAGGGACACAACTCATAGCATAGATCCAAGGCCATCCAAGTGCAATGTTGTATTAGAACTCACCCTCCACAACATAAAATATTTTTGGAATGGTGTGAGGTCCCAAATTAATGTGGATAATAATTATTCCTAAGGTAGTGTCCATAGTGTCATTGAAAGAGAAAAGACTTTTACAATTTTAGACATGATGTTCTTTAGCAAGTCAAGTTGGTCATAGGCATGAGAGGAGATAATATTGATACTAGTCCCTCCATCAATCATCACCCATTTGATGTGGGTTTTATTGATGTATCCCATGATAAAGAGGGGAGGATTATGATCCTCAAGATACACAAAAGTTATTTTTGAATCCTTAAAGGTGATTAAGTAGGAAAGTTGAAGGGCTCTGACAAAGGCTGTAAGGGGTTAAGGATCTTTGGTTTGAACCTCTATGGATTGTAGTATCTCTATCAATGTTTGATGGTGAGGAGGTGAGGTGTTGATTAATTCATATAAGTTCATCTTCACTGGAATTTGGTGAAATTATTTCAACACTACACATTGAATGGATTCAAAAGGGTTGGAAGGGGATGTACCCAAGATGGATACTTTGGGTTCTATTGGAAGGTTAAGGAGTTGAAGGGTATGTCCATGGTATGGACACTTAAGCTTTTCCCTTATATTTCTTTTGGGCCTGAGATCGGGTAACCATATGAATGGTGTGGATAAGAGGAAGTGTTAGTTTGGATTGTTGCTTTGATTCCTCCTTAGTTTTTGGTAAGAGTGGGGGAGTAGGTAAATGTTTGATGGTTTGGGTTGGTATTTGGGTTGGTAAGGAGATCAAGGGAGGTTCATCCAATAACAAATAATCCTCATCCCATAGGTTATGGACAAGTGTTTGGAGAGATTTATAGTTCTCTGTATCTTTTCCTAGTGTTCTATGGTATAGGAAAATCAAATTATCATTAAACCATGCTAGTTTAAGATGTGAAGGGTTGAAAGGTTTGATGGGTGGTAAGGTTATAAAATAGGTTTACAACAAAATTTTTAGAATGGTCAAATAATATTTGACTAAAGATGTTTAGGGTGTTAGGTTTTTGGTTTTAAGAGTGGGAGCCTTCTTGGGAGTAGGATTTACTATGAAAGTTGGAGGTGCTGAGATGGTTTTGGTAGGTGGTTTTGGTTTGGATTGTTTGGTTATGGTTGGTTTGAAGGTAGAATATTTAGAGGTGGAGGATGAAGGTTTGGTGATAGGTGGGAAGGTAGAGGTAACAAGGTTAGTTAATAATGATGGAGGTTTTGTTGTTTTGGTGGAGGTAGGTGTAGGTAGAGTAAAAGGGGAAAGTTTACTAAATGAGGAATAGGTAATGGGGACAATAGATATATGGAGTCCTAAAATTAAAGGTAAAAGAGAAGGGGTGGTATGGGTCTAGTTTAAGATGATTTGGGTGATTCCACCCTTTTGATAGGTTTAGTCAAAAGTTTCTTTGGTAGACTTGATGTGGTTAAGTCCAACTTGAAAGATGGGTGAGCCAAGCTAGGGGTAGGAAGTACTCTTAGATTCTTGATGGGTTTGGTTAAAAGAGTATAGGGTGATTTGACAATTTTAGATTTAGGTGGGTTGGATGGTTCTCCTATGGTTTTTGAGGAAGAAGTATCTAAATATGGGGTTAAGGTAATGATGGGTTTGAGGGTAGATGTAAGTGAGGTTAAAGGTTTTTGTTTGTTTTGGTAAGGTATCCCAAGATAGTGCCAAAAAGTGTCCCTATCTAAGTTGGGTTGAGAGGTAAATTGTAGACTTTGGACCAATCTAGAAAAAGGTTTATAGATGGGTTTAATTCCTTGGTTATTGGTTTCAAATATTAAACCCATAGGTTGAGGTGAGGGAACAACTTCTTCACCTTTATCTTGGGTAAAAAATTCAATGGTTGAGGAAGATGTTGTCTCTATGGAAATAATAGAGGAGATGATATCTTCCTTTGGAGTGGTTGGTTCTATGGTAGGTAAGGAGGTTTTGGTTTATTCAAATGGAAAAAGAGAGGTGGTTGTTTCCTTTGTTTGGATATCCAAAGGAAAGACTAGTGATTCCACCACTTCCATAAGTGGATTAGAGGAAGAATTTATTGAAATGATAGTTGGCATAATGGTGGCCTCCTCTAGGATTTCTATCAAAGGAGAGGTGGGTAAGTCAATGGTCTTAGAGATTGAAAGAGAGGAGGTTTCTTCCTTTGTTTGGTTGTCCAAAGTAATAGAAGAAGATTCCACAACTTCAATAAGTGGGATAGAAGAAGAGGTAGTTGATGTAATGGTTTCCTCAATAATAGGTTCAATGGTGACAATATTAACCATGTACACCTCATGAGTGTGAGATGATTTTGATTGGATATTATCATGGTTGGTGGAAGGTGCATGGTTAGGAAAAGGTTTCTAGAAGATGGATAATGATTGGTTTAGGGTGCATTAAGATTATCTAATGCGAGTTCACCCTTGTCAATCATGTTTTGGATAATAGTTTTAAATGTATTGCACTTACTCACATCATGTCCAATAACATGATGAAAGGCACATAGATCATTTTCATTGTACCATCTAGGTGTAGGGTAAGAAGAATCAAATTATTAGGGTGGTTTGATAGGAGGAAGTTGGATGAGGTTATCTTTAATTAGTTAATCCAAAACTGAAGCATATGATTCCCCTATAGGAATATATTGCCTTGGAGTGGTTCAATTTTGATTGTGAGTTTATTGGTTGGATGGGTTAGAATAATTGGTTTGATTTGGTTTGTTGATAACTAGAGGTGGAGTGGATTTTAAGACAACTATGTTTGTGGTTGCTTTAAAGGTCTTAGTGTTGGGATGGCTAGATGGGTTGGTGGTTTTGTTTGAAGAAGGGTCATTGGATTTAAAATTAGAATTCTTGATTCTCAGTTTCAATTTCCCTTCATTAATGGCTCTGATTTCAAATTTACATGCCATGTTAAATGCCACATCAAAGGTTCTAAAAGTTTGAACCTAAAGAGTTGGAGCAATATATTTGACACAACCTTGAGAAAAGAGTTCAATCAATTCAAGTTGGGGTAATGGAAAAGAAAGTTGGTTAATGAGACCTCTCTACCTAACTACAAAATCCACAATTAATTCATCATCAAATTGCCTAATGGAGTAAAGGTCAGTAGTGGAAATTTTTTTAGATATGTTGATTTAAAAGTGATTTAAAAAGATTTGTGCTAGTTGAGAAAAGGAGAAGATAGAGTGATTGGTAAGAGAACTACAGTAATCTAAGGTTGGTCTAGATAGGGATATGGAGAAGGTATGAAGAAGGAGAGCATCATCATATGCGATCAAATAACAAGAATGGAAGAATTCTCTTAAATGTTATTGGGGGTCCTCCTTGCCTTGAAACTTGGAAAACTTAGGTAGTTCCCATTGAGGAGGATAAGGTCAAATAGGACTAGATAGATGAATGGGCTCATTGTATATTTGATCATAAGATAGAAGGTTATAAGCTCTAGAAAATGATTATTTAATATTAGACATTTTATCCATCAACATCTTAACTAAATGTTTGAGGTTAGGGAACTCCATAGTTGGGTAGTAGGTTTAGTTGAGTTTGGGTGGCTTAAATGTATGGATAAGAGGTGGGAGGTTGAGAAGATACCACACATTTGTATGTAGTCATGGAAGGTTGGGATGATGCCCCATATTGGTATGTGGGCACAAAAGTTTGGGTAGAAGGTGGTATGTATCCTTGTGGATTAGGAACATATTGGTAAGATGTCATGGGTATTTTTTGAGGGATTGACAAAGGTTGTTTTGGAGGTATGGCTAAAGTGTTAGGTTAAGGTTGGGTAGTGACTCTAGTGCTAATGGGTGGAAGGGTATGAGGTATGGAAAGTAATAAATTTTTAAGAGGGGTAGAAATTGGTTGGTT
Source organism: Torreya grandis (assembly GCA_037957365.1). Lineage (NCBI taxonomy): Eukaryota > Viridiplantae > Streptophyta > Pinopsida > Cupressales > Taxaceae > Torreya > Torreya grandis. The sequence continues at coordinate 2,489,564 of JARHVA010002524.1, forward strand.
GGTGGTGATAAGAGGAATGGTGGAAATAGGGGGAGAATATATCCCCATGGTAGGTGGGGTATAGGTAAAAAGAGGTAAGGTTACCCCTATATTGGAGGTGTTGGTTGGTGTAGGTGGGGCTTGGTTATAGGTTATAATGTTGGATTGGGTTTTAGTGGTGATGGTGGATGTGATATTTATATAAGAAGAGGCTTGGGTGATCAAAGGTTGGTTGGAGGTAGCACCAACCATAAAAGGAGAAGGCATACCAAAGGGTGGATCCATGGGGGGAATTGAAGTAGTATGGGTTCATCAAGATAAGGTATTAAAGTAATGTTGGAGGGTTATGAGGTTGTTATCAAGGAATATGGAAAAATTTACATCACCCTCAACGACTATCCAAGGCATGGTAGGAGGGAGGAATGAGGAGGATAAGCCTCAACATCTGAAGTATAATCCATAGATGAGGAAAAATATAAGGAAGGTGGTCCTTGGTTGGTTTGATTTATCAACTAATATCTAGTAAAGACCATGTGAGAGAATAAGAAAGGAATTATGAAAAATCACACCTCAAACAAAATAAATCAAAATAAAATAACTCAAGGAAATCCAAACATACACTACAAGTGCATTTAAAACTTAGGATTCTTTTTAGATCACTTTTGTCTTATGCCTTAGAAAGTGTGAAGAAGAAAGTTGGCTTGTAGATTAGGTACTAAAGAGAAAATTTAAGGTGGGTTTCAAGTTGTGTTTAAGTGCTCAAGAGAGAATCTATATTGATCTTCAGTATGTGGCTTGGTATTGGGGCCTACCCCTTATTTCACACATCATAACAATAAGGGTGTCAGGTGCTTAGCCAAGATATACTGAATTTTAGAGTTTATATTCAACCAGAGAGTTGAGTTAATTATTCCCTTGGTAATGACCTCCAAGTAGGATTTACAAGAAAGGGTAAGGTTGACTGTTAGGTGATGAAATCTGAAGCTTTATCTCAGGTCTTTTTGATGTGTTGATTTTATTTCAATTTATTTTCTTCATTTCTTAGTTTTAAAAATAGATAAAATAAAGTGAGTATTAAGGGTGTGGGGATGGGTACCTAGTATAATTATGCATGTTGATATCTATATGAAGTGAGAAATCCTTCTTTGGCTAGGGAAGAATGACTTGTAAATCACATTAACTTACAAAAAATGGATTAATAGAAAGATAAGTGGACTGCTTGGTGACAAACTAGTCCCAAGAAAGGAATACGCTTCCTTCAATGGATGTCAACCCATGTTTGACATTAAAGTTTATAAATAAATAATAAATTACAAAAAATATATATGGAAATGGTGCCAGATAAACAATGTCAAAGATATCTAGTTAATAACATAATTAATATGATCAAAGTAATTATTCCATAATTTCATAACTATGTCAATATCCTCCTAAATTATAGTTATTTGTTCATTGACATCTTCATAATTAGATGTGAAAACCATATCACATGGAGATAACTTGAATGCAATGTTACTTTGACTAGTGAAGAAGGGTTGTGGGAGAATGGGGAGGTCAAATATGTTGTCAACTTCCTATGTTAATCTAGGAAAGGTCATCTACATGCAAGAGATAAATTATAGTCAGGTCCAAAGAGGTTATAAAAGGGGTTATGCACTGGTTAGAAGGCTAAATTAGATCTGGTAAGGTACAAATAGAGTAAAAATAAAAAACTATTATTATGAAATGATAATGACTGTCAGCAGTCAAGGTGATCATCGATAGTTATCCTAATCAGCGATGGTTACTATAACCATCAATGGTTATAGTAATTAGCTATGATTACCTATCAAGGAATTTATAGAATCAATTATAAAGGGTATTTTTTGGATAAAAGGGGGTGTATATGGATGAAAGGGTATTAGGTGGGTATTAGGAGTGCAGAAAAAGGTTTAGATTGACTGATTAAGAGAACAAATTAGGAGTAAAAAATACTAAAAATAAAACAAAGTTCCTTTGTTATGTTGAAGATTTGATAGCTGAGTGTTGAAGATATTTGTGTAATGTAATGGTACTTTGACCTTTGATAATCATATGGATAGGGTTTCAAGATGTCATATGCCTACATAAAGAAAATAAGAGAGCCTGTATATATGAATTTGAGATATCCATAACTCTCCCAAGAGCCCTACATTTATGTCAAAAACTTGATAAGTGAGGAGGGAAGCTTTGAGGGAAATTTTCTAAGTTGGGAGGATAAATATGCTCATTTTGGAAGAAATAAAGCTATGAGATGTGCAAGGGAAAGTTTTTATTTTGCTTGTGCAAGCTCATCCATAGTGAGATAATTTTTGTGTTGCAAGGGTGGAGACCTAATCATTGATAGTTAGGGTGACTATTGATGGTTGATCCCTTGGTGAAAAGTGGTTAAAAAGAGTCAAGGAGAGCACATTAAAATGGTTGGTGTCTAGGTGTAAAGGGTGTTTAAGGGTGAGCTAACTAGCTAGATAGTTAACTAATGGTCAAGAATAGGTCCAAGGTGATGTGATACTAAAAATGTTCAAGGGGAAGGTTTTAGGTGTCTACAGATTTATTATGTGGTTTGGATAATTATGTAATAACAAGAGTGAAAACTATGATTAAGTAATTTTCTTTTAAGTTACTAGATGAACTAAAATAAACAAGTAGTTAATGTAATGCAAAGGGTTTATTTTATGCCAAAATAAATTTCAAATTTCATTCAATGAGAATAAAACAAAGGAATAAAGAATGGGAATCTAAATGATGCTAGAGTCCCATTGGGTGTGCCAAAATATTTCTCTTAATTTTGAAAGAAGATAAGAAACTAGTAATAAGGGTGTGGTAGAAATACCTAGTTGGTGATGCACACGTAATCCAGATGATGATAGAGAACTCCTCTTTGGCTAGGAAAGAATAACCTACAAATAATATATCACTAACAAAAGAGATCATTGCCAAGATAATTAAGTGGCCTACCTAACATGAGCTAGATCCAAGAAGCGTATGTTTTTTAGGAGGTTATCAATCCACTGTTGATAACAATCAAGTTAGAAATGATAAACTAAGGTACCTGCATAAAAATAGATGAAATAAAATATAAGAAGAAAGTATAATGCATATTAAAAAAATGACTAAATATATCAAAAGTTGGTTAATACTTATGCTAAAAAGGGTGAAGTCAGGCCCAGGAAAATAAAAAAGGGGTCTATGATTGGTAGAAACATAAAAGGTTAGGTTTGGTTGGGGTTAAAGGGATAAAAATAACTTATTGTCATTATATACCATAGTGACTGTCAATGATTAGGTGAAACATCGATGGTTAAGATGACTATTTTTAGTTGGGTAATCATCAGTGATTGGGGGTTACTATTGATAGTTGGATAACCATTGATGATTGTCTGTGTGTTTTTTAAGGTGATAAAAAAAGAGTTTTAGAATAGGTATATGGGCAAATAGAGGTTTTACTAAGGGTCTGGTGGGGAGGAAACAAGGTGTAGATAGGTTTGATTAGGTCAGGGAGGTTAGAAATCCAAAATAACAAGGCTAAAGTACTAATATACCTGTAGCTTGCTAGTTGATTGATGATTGAAATTTAAAGCAATTTTGTCATAGTAACTTTACTTTAGCCTCAAAAGCAAATTTGGTAAAGGTTTAGGTCTGTTTTATTGATGTTGAGTTTATGAAGGAAGACTAGCTATTAGAGAGCTTGAATACCTATGTGTAAGAAGAATTGATGGCTTGAACATGGATCATTTTCACCTCCCACTCCCCTCCTTTTATAGGCAAAGAGAAATGGAGAATGAAAGTTTCCCTAGTGGGTGAGGTTGCTGATCATGATGCTTGGAAGTTTATTAGCTTTGCATAAGGTGAACATATTAAATTATACCTCATTATCTCACACACAATTGGTGATGTGTTAAGAAGAAAGGTGAGAAGGTGAGGACCTGACCATCGATGTTTAGGATAACTATCGATGGTTAGGCTAACCATCGACAATCAAGTGTTTAAGGGTAAAGGGGTTAATGAAATGGGTTAAAAGGTTTAGTTAAATGTTAAGTTAGTAAGTTTATGAGTTAACCAACTAAGTGGTCAACTAAACTCAAGGTTTGATAGGGGTCTTAAGGCATTTCAACAACTAGATATATCATGTGCATTTTTATAATGTCTACACACCCCAATTTGTTCCTTTTCTAAAAAAGATTAAAAGAAGTGGAAAAGAAAAAGGAATCTAAATTGATCCAAGAACTCATAAAATTAAACATAAAAATTCCATTATTACAAGCCATCAGGGAATTTTAGAAGTAAATAGGGTGATCAAAAGTTTGTGTATCAAGAAACCTGGTAGAAAAAGACAATGTCTTAAGACCATTTAGGTTGATGGTAAGCTTATTGATTTATTAGCAGGGAAGTTTCTTTTGCCTAAATATGGAGACCCAAGAAGACATGCCATTTCTATAAAAATTGGACAACAAGAAATACCAAATATATTGGTAGACTTAGGAGCTTATATTAAGGTAATGACTATAGACACCATGCAAAATCTCTCTTTGAAGGACATGCAACCAACTACCACAATCCTATAAATGGTAGACCAATCCACTACCAAACTAGAAGGTGTCATTGAAGATATAATGTTGATTATAGAGTCATGGGAATATCCTGTTGACTTTATTATCCTTTAGCCTAAGAATGAATAGATTGGATACCCATTGATTTTGGGAAGACCTTGTTTAGCAACTGTAGTAGCATTGATTGATTTTATATCAAGAGATATGACCATCTCAAATGGTCTTAATGCAAAATGGATTTATTTATATCCACTTGCTCAACCATAAGTTAATACTATTAAACAATTATGGGTTGACCAACCTAATGAAAAACATGATAGCATTTACTCTCTAGCTGTGGTCATAATCATTGATCAAGTAGAATAAGTAGATGATGAGTTATTAATAAGTATTGAAACTACTACGAATCTTGATAGTCTAACTACGGATCTTGATAGTCTAGCTACGGATTGTAATAGACTAGCTACAAATTGCAACAAACTAGCTATAGATTTAAATAGATGACCCTTTCAAGTTAGCACTTCCTATCCTTTTGATCATTCATCCTCTTCTACCTCTTCAAACATGTTGTATGACCATAAAGACATTCAAAATAGTGTAATTTAATGGGCATATGAAGGCCAAAACTCATTTTTAATAGCCTTCCATTGTCCTCTAACTAAAGTCATTGCCATAAGAGAAAAGTTTGTCAAAGATGTGATTACATTTCATGCATTGATACCACATCCTTGTCTTCTCAATTCATTTATGATTGAATTCAAACAGAGAGACTCTTCCCATACATGCACTAAATAAATTATAGTATCACTAGGGAAGACACTCAACATAAATAGTTGGTTAATAGATGATCAGGAAAAGAATATTTTGATGTACTCAAAGATCACACTCAAGATGTTGATTGGGAATATCAAGACATAAAGGGAATCCATACAATAATATGTACACACCATATTTACATAGAGAACATTAAGACAATAAGGCAACCTCAAATAAGAATTAATCCTACCTTGAGAGACATTATGAAAACTGAAATTGAGAAGGTACTAGAAGTATGATTCATTTATCCTATTTTAGATAGTCAATGGGTATTTCCCTTGGTCATTTTTCCCAATAAAATTTGTAAATGAAGAGTATGTGTAGATTAAAAGGAGTTAAATAAATAAATAATGAGAGATTACTTCCTTCTACCCTTCAATGATCAAGTACTTGACAATCTAGATGGAAAAGGATATTTTTTTCCAAGATGGCTTTAGTGGATATAATCAAATACAAGTGGCACCTGAGGATCAAGACAAAAAAACCTTCACTTATCGATGAGGGAAAATTTTATAGAGTCTTGCCCTTTGGCTTAAGCATTGCACCTACCACTTTCCAATGAGCAGTTCTAACCATATTTTTAGACTTGATCAATGACCATGTAGAGGTTTATATGGATGACTTTACTGTTCATGGAGAATATTTTGATGAAAGTTTGAGTAATATTACAAAATTACTAAAAATATGTTAGGATCACCATTTGTATTTAAGTCATTAAAAGTATTTGATTATGGTAGAATAAGGCATAGTTTTAGGACATCATATTTGTGCAAAAGGAATCTAAGTAGATCCAAAGAAAATTGAAGTCATTTCAAACTTGTCTATTTCTCAAAATCAAACTAACATTAAGATTTTTTTAGGACATGTAAGGTACTAAAAAATAATCATAGAAAACTTCAACAAGATTGCTACTCCAATGTTTGCTCTGCTTATAAAGAAGAATGAATTTTTCTAGAATTCAACCTATCAATAAGCATTTGAAACCATCAAAGAGAAGCTCAATACTGCACTAGTCTTGAGAGGACCCAAATAGTCACAACCATTCCATATTTATACTAATGCATCTAATCATGATATGAGATTTGTTTTGGGATAGAAATATGAAAATGGACACATGCATGCTATCTACTACATAACATAGAACTTAACCTCAACTGAAAGAAATTATACAACCACTAAAAAGGAATTCATTGCTATGATTTATGCCATAAATAAATTTAGACGCTATATTATTGGTTATAAAATCTTTGTATATACTGATCATGTAACTATTAGGTCTCTAATGAATAGTCTAGTAGTAGGAGGAAGAGTTATCAAGTGGCTATTATTATTGTAAGAATTTGATATAATAATTGTTGATAAATCAAGGAAATTTAATGTGGTTGCTAGTTTTATTTCTATATTTCAAAATAAATATGAGGATGAACTTATAGAGGACAAATTTTTGGATGAAAAATTATTTTTTGTTTCAACACAAAGACCTTGGTTTGATAATAAACAAACTTTCTAGCTACAAGGAAGTTTCCTTTTCAATGTACCAAAAAGGAAAATAAATGTTTAATTAGAATTAGTTCTTATTATAAATGGATTAATGGTATACTATTTAAACTTGGATTTGATCATGTTTTTTGTAGGTGTGTATAGGAAAATAAAATGTATGATATCATTTGTACATGTCATGATGAGCCTAGAGGAGGACACTATTTAGTGAAAAGAATGATACATAAAATCCTTAGAGCTGGATATTTATGGCTAACACTTCACAAGTAGGTAAATACATATATTTGACAATGTGATGCATGCCAAAGAATGGGGAAACCTACATTATCTTCTAAGATGCCTCTTCATCAATAGGTAGTTATAGAACATTTTGAGAAGTAGGGTATGGACTTTGTTGGGCCCATAGATCCACCTTCATAAGATAGAGAATACTTTTTGGTTTGTATGGATTATGTTACCAAATGGGTTGAAGTACAAGATCTATCTTCTACAAGAGAAGAGGTAGTAGTAGACTTTATCTATTCTAAGATCATGTACCATTTTGGAGTACTAAAGGAGATGGTATCTGATCAAGGGGCATAGTTTATGTCCAATATGATCGAAGCATTTATGGAGATCTACCAAGTCAGCCACAAGAAATATTCTCCATACCATAAAGTAAATGGATAAGTCACTAATAAAGAATTGGAGAACATCTTTACCAAGATAGTTAGTAGCAACAATAAGAATTGGGCATCTGAACTCCTAAAAGTTGTTTGGGTATACAACACCACATGGAAGACCACTGCTAGTTTTTCACCATATGAATTGGTTTATGGTAAGAAGCCTCTCCTTTTAATTGAATTTGAAATTAAAACTTTAAGGATTGCATTATAAGTAAGAATTGATTTAGATGAAGCATGGAAATAAAGAATATTGTAGTTAAATGAATTGGAAGAGATGAGGATAGAAGCCTTGCAATAAACAGAGATGAAATAGTATCAAAGGAAGTAATGACATGACTTGCATATCAAAAGAAGGAAATTCAAAGGAGATCGGGCACTTTTATATGATTTCAAATATCATCATTTCAAAGATAAACTATGAACTAGATGGTTGGGACCATTTAAGATAACAAATATTTTTTATAATGGTTTAGTACAATTATTACCTATAGATATAAATTAGAAAACATTTCAATTAATGGACATAAATTGAAGCTATATGGTAAACCTTATAGCAAAGAGGAATTCATACAATTAGTACAAAATGAGTTTAGAACCATGGAAGAACTCAAATCTTCAATTGTAATTAATATTTGAAGACAAAATTGGCCTAAATAAAGGAAGAGGATTTCCTTTTTCTCAAAAAAAATCTCAAAAAAAAAAATCAACAATGAAAATCTTTCAAGACATTACTGACAATGATGTTTAGAAAACTAGCTTGTTGGTTATTCATGTACTAAATAGTTAGCTTTGACCAAAAATCCAACAAATTAATGGTCAAGGGCAAAAAACCAAAAAAAAAAAAAAGAAAAAGAAAAAGAAAAAGAAAAAAATGAGTTCAGAAATTGAGTTGGTTTCAAAGCAATAAATTTAATGTTATTAGCTATTGTACTATTTTTCATGACTAATTCATGCAATTCTCTATGTAAGAGCAAGTAAGGAAGACTGACAAAGACAATACTATGATTTTTAATGTAAAGTATTTATCTTTTTGCTAAGTGTTAGTTTTAGATGTTTAGTTGTATGTATTTACTCAAACCTATTGAGATAAAAAAATTCTATAATGAAATATAAGAACATTTCATGATGTTAGCAAATGATTATTAAAAAAATTATATTTTAAAACTTCAAAATATAAGCTATGGATAATATCCCTTTTAGCTATAAGAATGCTTCATAATGACACAACACTATAATCATGTGTCATTCATTAAAAACAAAAAGTAGGGGGTTTAAAGGTTTTGGTTGCTAAATATAGTTATGCACAGTAATGGTTATCTGATATGGATTTATTGGATTCCTTAAATATCTCATTGCAATGACCTTATATTCTAACTATATCATCCAATCTATCTAGAATATCTTCTTGTTTCAAATCAGTCAAGTTGTTATCTGGAATATAGGGATATATAGTTTTTTTGCATAGAATAAATAGATAGATCCATGATTGGATCTATAAATTTTATGCCTATATATAGACATTATAATTTCTAGTTATTTTCTAGGATACAAAAGCATTACATCAGTTCTCTTTCTCAATTCATGTGTTAAAATAATATCTTAGAGCCAAGTTGATTTGAACTTGGATCTGAGGGTGAGCAAAGGCAAACTCTCCAAGGAGACATGAGATTTATTTTGGTATTTATAAATTGATTTTTATTTAATTCAATTAAATATTGATATAGATATATGTTTGCATAATTAAGACTAATAACCTGTAGGGTAAATTGAATAATTGAGTTTTTATTTTTATCATAAATATTTGATTATTTCATTTTTATAAATTCTACAAATATAGATTTATGATTGATTTTAATTCTAAAAGTGTGAATTTGAACATAGATTGAGTGATTTTATTTTACAGTTGTGTGAAGCATTTCCAGTTTCTTCAATTTAGATCAGAATGGTTTATTTATATTTTCTACATGATTGTTTCCTTTTAGTATTAGCTTAAGATTTAAAAATAGACATAGATCAACACAACATATAAAAATCCCCTAAAAATAGTACTGTTAACCTAAAATTAATAAATTACCTTACTACTAATAGCTTTAGAGATCGCCCTGGTAAGAATTGACACCAATATAAATTGGTTAAATGAAGGGATAATAATGACACCCATCAAGAAATTTTGACACTACATATTAAGTAATAAGATTATTGTTTTCATCCCTAATCCTATTGTTAAGCTTACCTTATCATAGAATTAATTGAGAGAACATAAAGGTAAATGGATGGCAAAGCTATAGGAGTTTGATATATCAATCAATCTTACTAAAATCATCTTGGGTCAGGGCATTATCCAACTCATGATTGAGCCTAACCCACATATTATTATTGAAGAGGTATGTGAAGCCCAAGTATCTAGAGGGGAATGGTATACTGACATAATCCAATATCTACTTATAGGTAATTTACCCCCAGAACTCAATCGAGAAGAAAAGAGAGATTTAAGAAAGGAGTTTTATATAGGAAAAATAATGAAGGAATCTACCTTAGACATGTATCTATTGAAGAAACTCAATAGATTATGGAAAACCTACACCAAAATATAGGTAGTGATCATCCACTTGGGAACACCATGGCTCACAAGATCCTAAGAATGGGTTATTATTGGCCAATAATATTTAAGGATGCTCAATCCCATGTAAGGACATGTCATAAATGCCAATATTTAGCAAAAAGAGAAGTATATGCAATAATTCCCTTGAAACTTATTATTGAGGGAAGGCCATTTGCCTAGTGGGGGTTGAAATTCATTGGTGTCATTAACCCAAACTCTTCAATAGGTCATAAGTTTGTACTCACTACCACAAACTATACACCTAATGAATAGAGGTAGTGGCCATAAAGATTTATAGAGCACAAGATGTGATTCACTTCTTGGAGGAACACATCACAACTAGATTTGGTACCCATATTTCTCTAGTTTGTGATAATTGGCTAGTATTCATATCATCTTCATTCAATAAATAGGCTCATGACAATCAAATCACCATTAGGTCATCTTCTAACCATTAACTTTAGGAAAATGGATTGGCTAAATCAACAAATATGAACCTAATAAAATCAATTAATAAATTGAATGGGGATAATCCTAGAGAATGACATAATCTATTGAAGTATGCCCTTTAGATAGATTGAATGAGATATAAGTAAGCCCTTAAGGCCTCACCCTATCTGTTGGTTTATAGATGCAAGCCAATATTCCCAATCATGCTGAAATTGGTGACTTATCAATTCATGCAAGAATATATGGAAACTAATGACAAAGAAGGATATCTATTACTAGATATAATATAAATGGAAGACTCAAATATTGGGTCCATATAGACTTTTAGTGAACACCAAGACATAGACAAGAGAAGGCTTGACAAAAGGGACAAATTCAAAACATTTAGAATTTTTGATCTAGTGCTTCTATGGGATAAATCTCATGAAAATAAAGTACAACATGATAAATTTTTCCCAATATGGATTAGACCATATCATATTTTTGAGATCTTGGGCAATAATTCATTTTGTCAAAGGGACCTTCAAGGTAATAAACTCACATATCTAGTCAATGAACAATTTCTAAAGCATTACTTTGTGGTTGTACCATTTGAAGATGCCCCTAAATAATAAAGAAAATGTGGTAGAGGTAGCAGTAGATTAGTTTCTTTATTTCTTAGTTTAGTTTCCTATTTTCTTAGTTTAGTTTCCTATTTTATTAGTTTAGTTTCCAATTTTATAGTTTAGTTTCCTTCTTTCTAGTTAAGTTTCATGCTTTCTTAGTTTAGTTTTCTATTTTAGTTTCAAACTTTTTAGGTTAGGCATTTTGTTGTTTCTTGTGACAATCTGAATTGGTTTATTCTAACACAACCAACCTAACATCCAACTAGTTAGGCTCTTATTTTATGTTTATATATATATATATATATATATATATATATATATATATATATATATATATATATATATATAAATATATGGAAAAGGTAAATTACAATAGGGATTCAAAACTTGGGGCATGTTCACAAATCGGTTATACTTTTGTGTTTGAGGTTTTTAGGATTTAGGTATGTAATCATAGTCATTTAGGGTTGTGTCATAATTTAATACTTGTATTAGGTATGTAAAATTTTCTCTAGAATACTTCATATGAATTTAGAAAGTTTTCTCACTCCATTAGAACAAGTAAAATTTTCATATTAATACTTGTTTGGAGGTGATAATCACTAATGCAGATGTAGCTGACAAGGATGTTCTGATAATGATTTGTTTTATAACTACACTAGATCATAGTGGTTTTGGAACTCCTCTTTCCATTGAAAAAAAAGAACCAATGTGTTCAAAAGAGTGATCAATAAAATCCAAATAAGATCAAACACTCACATGATGAAATAAGGTCAATGTAGCACACATCATGATCAAAAAAAATAAAGGAAGAGGAGAGAAGAAACCAAAGGTATCTCTATTAGGGATATGGACACCAGACTGATAGTAGAGCAATGTTTGAGCTTCCATAATTTAATAAGCTTTAAAATAATCAAACCAAATCATACAACTACTCCAAACCTTTTAAAATATCCTCACAACAAGGGTTCAATGAAAATAAGTTTAGCACACATAGTTCCATGAATGAGAAGGAAAGTTTGTTGTATGATGTAGTTGAGCATCTTTTTCATATCTTTAATTCTAATATTTTCTATGGTATAGTTTATATCTAATTTAAAATAACTAACCAAAGTCCTAAGTTCTTGAATACTCAAAAGTATTTCCCCTATAAGCCACCATTTATTATACCCAACATTCCCATTTTCTTCTTAAAAAATGGGGACTCAATTTTTTATGATTTGGCCTTGTTTTTTGAGCCCCTCCTCTATGGATTTGTGAAAGTTCTATTGAATTTCTCACTAATCTTTACACTTGGAAGTACAAATAATGGCATTATACATTTTGGACTAAATTACTAAGGCCTTTTGGGAGTTATTTTGGTACTATGCAAGTTTTAGGACTTAGTTTTTATTCAAATAAATTATTCAAGGCTTGGTTTTTGGACATTTTATTTGGGTCTTCTTTATCGGAACTTTATTCATTAGAACTTATGTTTGGGTTTTCTTTTTTTTGGTGATTTTTTATGGAATTCCTATGTCAAAAATTTTGTTTGAACTTTTAGTTTAGAATATTTGTTCAATTTTTTATCATTGGGTTTTTTGTATCAAATTTTTTGTTCGGAGTCTCTACATTAGACATTTTGTTTGAATGATGTTCTCAAGGACATAATTTTTTTAGGACTCCTTATTCAGACATTTTTTTTTTGTTCAAACCTTTTCATCAAAGATTTTGATTAGATAATTTGTGTAAAATAGTCATCATCAACTTTTCTTTTATTTGGAGATTTTACTCAAAGCTTTTGATCAAACATTTTATTCAAACATTGTTTCGATAGATTTCGTTCTTTGGGAATTTTATTTGGGATTTGTGTTTGGAGCCTTTGGTTCATAAGAATTTTTGGATTGGTCCCAAAACAAAACCTAACTCTCAACTACCAAAAACCCACTAGACTTGGCCAACAAAGTGAAACTACTTCCCAACACTTATCAAAGAATGTATCCTGTCAACTAAACTAATGAGATTTGAATTGTGAAGGTAAAAAAACATATGAATGCTGGAAATTAAAAGTGCACAAACTAAAATTGAATGAAAAATGATATATACATGATATGAATTTATTGATGTGTTCATTTTTCACAAAGGGATTTTAACTCAATTTTTACTTGATGAACAAAGCCCTAACTACCTACGGGCCCATTGCAAACAAGCAACCCGTAGAAGGAATTTGTCATGATACACGTAAATAGACTTTGAGCACATAAGACAATTATAATGGCATCATCATCCAAGAGTTCTAGAGGAGTGCTACGACCATCCCCATTCTTCAACAAGGATTTAATAGAGTTCATAAAAATGGTATATTATGTAACAAAATTTGCTAGTAGATATGTTAATTATTATAAATTATGGGAGCCTATTGATGTTGTAGATGCATATTCACATGAAGGAAATCTATCACCTAAACAAAGACAAATAGTTATATAATTTATTTCTCTTAAAATACAAAGACTACACTATGCGATGGCCAAACCTAAGGTTTTGCCTTGAATTGACCTTATAAGGGATTTGTTCTTTGATGGGAAGATTACACAAGATACCTTCTTGCACCATATGAATCACCATACATTCGTGGCTTGCATCACTAGTGATTATTTTCAAAGGTACCTATCTTTGCTAGTTCTAGATGCAATTTTTGATAAACATAGGGTAGTAGGATATAACAAACATAATTCAATTGACAAAGTGTTGAGCTCATGGATTCTTCATAGGGAAATTATGGTATTAAAAGGAAAGTATCCCACCCCCATTAGTAAATTTAGAATGGGGGTATGTATTGGGATGGAATTATTAACTAGAATGTATGGCATGCCAAGTATCCATTTTCTCAACCTAGATTGGGTACCATTACTGGATATGATAATGAATATTAACGCAACTTTTGCCCTAGGAGAGATAATTATCTTCAAGATAAGGGAAAAAATCATACATAAAATCATGTATCCCAATTCATTAGGCCACTTTTACATTATCTCATATATTTTTGATACAGTAATGGGAATAATATACAAGGACTTTGGCTAGATTTAGATCCCAGCCAAAGATTGTATAGAGAATCACATTTGATATTACTATCAGTTCATGCATATACAAAGCACATGGTCTAAATTTCCAAGGATGTGTATCCTCAAGTATGGTAGGCAATTCATGAGGCTCCACTACCTAGAATTGGAAAGATCATATTGGATACACTAGCTCCTTGGGTTGACTACTAGTTGTATCCAAATTATATGATGATCATGGTCTTTTATCATAAAATCCACCCCTGGTGCCTCCCAAAGTATTTACCAGACAAGTTAGCATAGTAATAAATTACATATCAGCTTTGGTGGAGTGTGGAGGAGGATTTGATTAAATAGAAGAAAGACACATTCTATGGATCTCATATGATCATTATCAGAATGTGTTATACCATGAGGAATCATTTTTGGGATGTAGGTACCAAAATAAATTATTATTAGTTGCCTACCTTGCCACATAGAGATTGGGATCCTCATGGTCATACAAAAGCATATATAGGGCTTTAGTATTACATACCAACATGTCCCCTATGACCATTATTTTCTATTTATGAATGCAAAGCATGCCACCTAGGTCTTGGAAAGGGAAAAATTTAATTCCCTAAAAGAAGATCATTTGAGGATAATTCAACAAGAGTCTTCAATTTAAGTACAAAAAATGCATACTAGGTTGCCTCCTCCTAAAGGATGGACAACTTCAAATTTATGGTACAACCAACCCCAAAAACAAATATAGATATAAAGGGATCCTTCCAAATAACTTCCCTTTCTATTAAATATTGTTAAGAAAGATCCTGGGATGATTGAGCTTGATCTTAGGGGAGCATAAGGAGATCTAATTGGCTTAGATTCCTCTAATGTAGAGGATTAGGAGCATCCATCTGCAATGCCATTGAAAATAACTATAGTTTCACCATAATTATAGGAAGATACTACCTTAATTCATAAAATATTATCCTTAGACATGAAGGATACTCTTTTTTATAAGAGGAAACCAAGGGATCCTCATCTACCATAGAATTCAACAATGGATCAACCATAGGGTATGCCTTCAATTCCTCAATAATAAATGGAGATAGAGTAGTAGCTAGATGAAGAAGAGGAGTTGGAAAGAGCCAAGACACTAAGCCATATCATTGGTAAATATAAGGCACCAATCATAGATGACATAATCGGTAAGAAGGCTTATCCTTCAGACCCTTCCTCCCAAGTTTCCTCATATGTTCCTATTTTTGGTTCAATTCTAATTAGTACTATTTTGAGAACTCCTAAGGTGGAGGATGTCACCTACACCCCTAATGTTTCATTTTCCTCTTATAATATCTTTCAAATCACTTTCATCACTCCCAAGATAGAGCAGGATTCTTATGCCACCATTATTTCATTCTCCCCCATAGTGCCATCCATGTCCATTGTTTCCACTACTAACTGATATTACCTCTAGGACTACCATAGTCTAAACCATGAAGAATAAAAGGGCCAATAATAAAATTGAAATAAAATTTACCACTTCCCAACTTCATATTTCTTATACATAGGTCAATTTTACAATACCTTCCACTAGTTCATCTCCAGAGACTACTGACAAATCTTCAAGGAAGGGCAAAAGGGGTAAACAAGTCTTTATAGTCCATCCACTCCCCCAGTATGGAGGTGTTGATTGATCTAAAATAATTTGGCCTTCCCTTCCTAACATAGTTATTAAATGAGTAATAGAGCAATCAACAAAATATCTAGAGGTGGAGGATACAACTAAGGAGACACAATCAATAGACCCTACCTAGCTAGTGATTCACCCATGGTCAATTGATCTTAGAGTGAAGGCTTCCCAAAT
This sequence comes from Torreya grandis, assembly GCA_037957365.1. Taxonomy (NCBI): domain Eukaryota; kingdom Viridiplantae; phylum Streptophyta; class Pinopsida; order Cupressales; family Taxaceae; genus Torreya; species Torreya grandis. Next base: position 2,505,642 of record JARHVA010002524.1, read on the forward strand.
GCCTAATTTCAATATTATAGAATTTAAATATATAAGCTCATTGTTTAATAATACCTCAAGGATTATTCAAAGGGTTAGGAAAAGGAAACTAGAGGATGAAGCTGGTAGGGTAATTAATCTTGAGGAAAGGTAAGAGGTCTATACTTTGTCAAAAAGAAAGATGAGGTAACTGGGGAAGTCCCCCTACATAATAGATTTGAAGTCCGTATTAAAATCCCACAAATATTATATGGTATAATTAAACATGGGGGTATAGATGGTAAGGCAAGAGCTGGAACAAGAACTAGAACAAATCACAGAACAACAACAAATAGTGCATATTCCATTAGGAATTAAGATTAAAGTACAAGAAGATACTTCAAAATGTTATAATAATCTTGAATAAATTGAAGCAATGAGGGATGAATTATCTCCCCATATATCTCCAAAACATAAATTGTTTAATTATTTAAAGAAAGATGATAATAAAATAAAATTATTGATTTTGTACATTAATAATAAGACATATAACCACCTAGATCTAATGACACCATTGAAGGCATCTAATGCCCTCAATTTAGGGGTCATTAGAACACAAGAATATAAAGAGTGGGTGATATCAATTGGGGCATTTATTCCCAAATATCAAGAGTGTAATACACTCATCTTTTAGATTCTAGATGATTTGAAATTTTCTAGGGCAAGGGATGAAACAAGCAAACTGATCAACAATAATTGATTTTGACTAGCTCATTCAAGAAACATCCAAGAACTTTAAGTAGAGTTTATAGGGGTTAGCACTAGAATATATTGAATTTAAATTGAGTTTTTTAAGAAAGAAGGTAACTAAATTTGAAATTTTAAGATCAAATTCCAAAATACAAAGGCAAAGCATGCAAAACTCTTAGAGCAAGTTAACAGGGTGCATCGACCCTTGCTATTAAACCTAGATATTATAAGGCAAAAATATGATATGGGTCAATAATATTATCTTGGGATAGAGGTGAAGAATAAGACAGAGGTTTTAAAATCTATTTCCACACTCACACAAATAGTGACCACTCACACTAAGGTTAACACATCCATGCAGATGCCCACTTAGCCTTAGTTGAAAGGGCCAGTTTTGTGTATGTAAATTCAATATAGCCATGTCAATTTTGTACTTGCAGTTTTATTATGAATTTGCCTATTTTTTTTAAACATGGACACATTTCATAATATTGTAAAGGTTGACTATAACTATTGGTAAATCTATGTTAAATTTATGTACACATTACATACAATTTTGAAACTACAGTTATAAATGAGGTTCTAACTACACCATGTAATCAATTTTTTTCTTGTACTTGGAGAATGAGGTGATGCCTTCCCAAGTGTATTTAAACACATGTAACCCAAATTTTTAAAGGGTCACAAAAAATTAATACATAAGCAAAATCAAAATTTGATTATCAACAAATGTGTTTGTGTATTTTCTCTCCAAGCTCTATGTAATTAGGATTAATATTTTTAGTTATTTAATTAAATAATTCCTAGTGTGTAACAATTGTGAGGAATTATTTATTGTCATGATTAATATGTTAGTTTATATATGTGAAATAGTTATTGAAGCATTAGTAATTATATTTATTATTGACAAGTAATTTGATTTACTTCATATTTTTTAGTGTGTAGAGGTGTTTTCAATGATATAGTTTTTTTTTCTAGTTCATAATTTCCTAAGTAAGAACTATCTGGGATACCTCCCTAGTTTGATTCATAATCTCTTGAGTAAGGGTGAGAAACAACTAATCTAAAAGGTGTAACCATTGACTGAGATCCTTGTGTTTCCTATATCATACTATCCTAGACTGCTTGACCATGTCTATCTATGTGTGCAATAGTGGCTAGCAATAAACATTGGTTCTGAAAGAACATGTCCACTTAGAATCCATCCTGAGAGGTGATTCCTGAAGCTATAAAATATTTATTTCCTACTCTACCCTTACCTCTTTTTTAAGTTTATTTCAAGACCTACACACTTTCTATTAGTAACCATCCAAATACCAACTCTCCTAGATTTGAATTTCTTTTATAAACCATTCATCCATTCATAATCCTTATTAACAATCTACATGCCTTTCTTGTTATTCCATCACATGGTTGTTAAAACTACATACTTATAACTCATGCCCTGAAGTGGAGTTTACCTCCATTGAGATCCTAAAATGTTATAGGATACCTTGTTATGAATTACTGTGCATAAAAAATTCATCAATAAATGTATATGAGGCATTGGGACACCCATGACGATATTAGGGTAAGCCTACAAGGGTAAGACCTTTAGACCAAGTCTACACCAAGACCACTTTTAGACCTTCCCTGACCTAATGAGGCATCATGAATTTATTTTTAAGTTATATGAATGATGTATGATAATGTTTAGGCATGTATGAGGTTGATTTAATATGTGAGAGTGGTGGAAATTGCATGGAAAGAGGCATGAAGGTCAGTTTTAAGGCCTAATTTGGCTTGAAGGTCAAGGTCAGAGAGAGAGAGAGAGAGAGAGAGAGGAGAGAGAGAGAGAGAGAGAGAGAGAGAGAGAGAGAGAGAGAGAGAGAGAGAGAGGAGAGAGAGAGAGAGAGAGAGAGAGAGAGAGAGAGAGAGAGGCATAATGGGGTACTAGGATCAGGTTTCAAGGAAAATGTGAGTATGAGATCATTATAAAGGTGATTCAAGTTTTTTCAATCATGTAAATGAAGTTTGAGGTCACATTTTAAAGGATAAGGCATGAAAATGTGTTTTAAGGTCTCTCGATTGCATAGA
>JARHVA010002525.1:0-212500 GCA_037957365.1 Torreya grandis
AGATCGTCATATGCCCCTAAGTACTTTAGTAGTGATTCATCATTGGATAACTCATTCATTGTTAGAAATTATGGGGAAGTGACATCATAAATTAAATGAGGGTTGACCACTTGGATCTCAGTTGTAGAGACATTCATACATTCCATTTTGGCCTTTTAGAAACAAATTGTATTATGAGAGATATGTTTGTGTTTAACATCTTTGTTCGTAAAACCCAATCTTTATCAATTTGCATTACTCATAGGAGAAATGGGTTGTGATATTATTTGATAAGTTTTACCTAACCCTTGTCCTTTTTACCCATATTTGAGTAAATATTGAGAACCAAAATTAGATTTATATGCCTACAGGTGGGTTGTATTGGTGGTTGAACCATTGCATAATGTTTGAATAGATTAATATCCATTAGGTACATGTAAATGATTCCATGAGGACTAAATTTTAAGAATGCATGAAACATGAATGGAACCACATGCATATCATGTATCTAAGGTCATCCTAAAATAATGTTATAGTTGAAATCATTTGGCATGACCTGGCATAATGTGGGTAATAAATGGGGGCCTATTGTGATATTAAATTTTATTTATCTTAATACTTACCATGACATATTATCAAATCCTTTGATACTCATATTGATGGCTCTAAATTTGATGGTCCAATGCATATGATAGAGATAAATGATATGTTTTAAATGTTTAGTCTAGAACCATTGTCCACAAGAATTCTTAGGGAGATAAATCCTCCTTTTAAAAGTATATATTATGCTTAGTCCATTTTATATTGTTTAAGACAAAGGCCATATATGATGCCTCAACATTATAAGGGAGTAAGGTCATACCTAAGGCATCGAAAAAAACATCCTTGTATTGTGAGGAACTAAGTAACAAGTCCATTAGTAAAGTTAGGCCACAATGTGCTAGGATTTAGAAACAATGTGTCCTATGGAATAAGGTTGCTTCATGCACTCCCTTTGGCATCTTATAGTGATAGGTAAAAACTCGTTGTAAACATTATAACAAGAAGGAGTATGTGGGAAAAAATGTTTTGAATCCTTTATATACTAACATGTTCTAATTATGCATGGGATATAATAATTGTGAGACATTATAAGTTATTGGATCATGAAATAGCTATTAGAACTATCCATGTGAAACATGATTTTGGAATTTACAATAATTTAGAGTTCAACAATAGAAAAATCAAGTAACCCTAAATGACCTAAGGTTTGATGTTCAAAGATTAGGTTCACCAAATGTTTAACCCTAAAATGAAATATGTTTTATTTTCACTTTATACCATAAGGTTAAGAATATAGAAATGAAATGACACAAGGGTGATAATTAGATATATAGAAATCGAATTAAATGCTAAACTCAAATATAAGCATTCACTGAATTTATTATACTGAGATAGTATAAATATGGAAAGTACAAATAAGATAGATACATAAATGATAAAGAAGACAAGTAATAATATTTTTATGATGCTAGTGTAGTTTTGGATCTAAAACAAGCTAAAAACAAGTGAGAACATAGCTCTAGAACAGTTTCTAGATTTTGGATCTAGTGCCTTTGGCTATCTGAATAGTTATGTCAACCTTGGATGGTTATCTCAATTTACTGTATGAGTCCAATGATAATGTCATATATGGAATATCTAGTGAAATAGGATGTGACCACCTAGATTCTTCTAGGTCTGGTTTCACTTTCACTTGAGTGAATTTATTTCTAGGTCATGGATAATCACTCCTTGTGAAATGATAAAACCCTAGAATTTCCATACTTAATGTGATCTAGGGAAAAATGGGTTAGTGGGCACATAATTTTGAGATGACCCCATGACCCTGATATCAAATGGCACTACCTACATATATAATACTCTAAAATGGGGTCTTAGACTCATATAGTTATCCCCTATGTGTTGGATTTTGTGTGAATCATGAAATATGTGTAAATCAAGTAAAACACTGACTGAGATTATAACATAACAAATCAGGATCTTGGCTTATTCCTCTATTGCTTTAGCCTTGTATATGTGTAGTCCCTATGACTGGTTTGGAAATAGGAATAAATAAGGAAGATTTGATCAATTAAATTCTTGATAGAATGTTTTTGATAAGTGCCTTGGTTTCTTCTATATTTTTCTACGTATGGAATGAATGAGGGTTGATATTATATTTATAGTAATCCCTTTTGAATAATAACTTAAACTAAATCACTTACACTGATCATTAAGATATATTTCATTTGAAAATTGGATGACTTTAGGGTATTGGACACTTATGCCATGGTAGGAAAATAACATTGATGCTAATTTCTATCCCAGATGTTAGTGTCTAGGGAATCAAAAAATAGGTATAGGATCAAAACATTTAGATGTGTAAGATAAATACATTTTAATCATTCTAGGCAAGATATAATGTTTGTGTCCTCAATATAATACTAGTCAAACTAAGAGATAGGCCAAGGGGAATAATATAGAGAAGATGCAAGGATTAAAAAAATAAAGAGAGTCTATACTTAAGATGAATAACAAAGGTTTGAGATTTCCAAGTGTATAAGATTGAGGTGATACATAATCACAAACTATAATCTATAATTAATTATTAAAAATTTAGACTTGATCACTCTCAATTCACTAATGGTTCAAAATAAGAAACCATCTCTCTAAGTGCTTCAATAAGGGGGAACATTTATCTAATGTTTAAATATAGAAGCATAATTATTTTAAAGTTATAAGATAGCATGGTTCCATCTCCATACAAGTGCACTCACTTCTTTCTCTCATTTAAATTTCAAATTTTAGATTTTCAAATTTCAAATATGGACATTGAATACTTTGTTTGAGGTAAAATAATTGAGAGGGGGGGGGGGGGTGAATCAGTGGTGATAAATAATCCAATTCAATTTCCAAACCCTTCAAACACTTAAGCATTCAATACAACCATTCATGAAGCATAAAAGATGTTTATAGTAATGAACAATGAATATAATGCAAGATCACACACACAACATAATATCTATGTAGGAAACCCTCTTGGGGAATAAAAACCACTCTCAATCCTATAAACACATGGACTAATTATCTTATAAGATGATCACAAACATAAGATTAGTCAAGTCTTTCTAACTAGAATTTAGTGAAACACCTATTTCATAAGGAGCACATTCCCCTAGCATGATCAAGTTATTTTGGCCACCTTGCTCAAGTCTTTCTGACTAGCTTTAGTGAAACACTTATTTCACAAGGAGCACCTACCCATAAGATGATCAAGTTCTTCTAACCAATTGTTGGTTAAATCCTTCTGACCTAGATGTTAAATACCCTCACAATAACTATGAAATTAACATCACATGATCATTGATTATCTACTCATCTAATAGAGATATAATGTATATCAGCTCTTTTCAACTCTACACTCTGAATAGTCCACACTCTGATCTACCTCTCAAATTAACCACCAAGCTCATATAGACATCATCTATCCTTCACAAATCCTCAATATTTAAACATGAAAGAACACTATCTTTGACATTAGAAATATAACCTATAGGTCATACACATAGTCATAAAATTGCTCTACTCTACAACCCATCCACTAGGCACACACCCTTTCTTTTGCTTCACAACTCTCATACACACCTCTTCTCCGAAGTCTCTCACATCTAGAAATCATCATCTTTGATTTCACCATTTATAAATCCTTCATGATTATTATCTTCTTATTCAGCCTTTAGACTTGAATCATCTCTTAAGACATCTAACATATCTCAATACCACTCTCATAGGTCTACCATAACAAATATGGGTCACACTTAAGTATCTATGCCTTTCAATTAGGCCTTAGTAGCCCTTGTAGGTCCTATGGAAACCCATTCACCTCTTTGACACTTATTTGAGAAAATAAGAACACATGAACACTTTAAAATATATGGATCCATGACATATAATCTATAGGTCCTCCTTAAGTGATAACAACCATCACAACACCCTTCTTCTAAATTTAAATTCACTCAAACAACATTCTATGCACATAGACACCATGAACAAACACATAATCACCTTCTAAACATTTTATCATATTGAATATGATTGATCAAACATTCATAATCCATATAGATGGTCCTCATGAAGTGTACAACACTCTCTGATAGTTATCTCATATCGAAACATCAAAATACCATCAAGAACAACTCAATTACCCTTCTCAGGTTACATGAAGAGCATGAACAAATACATATTCAACTTTAGATCTCAATAAATTTTATTGTACAAACATTTAGACCTTAAAATAAATATTTATAGATGAAATTTTAAGTCCTATGCAACTTTTATTTTTAATACAACATCAAATTATATATAGATTAAAAGTTATGGCTAAAAAACCAAGCACTGGTCTTTCTTTTTTTAAATTCAAATATTCAAATCCAAATAGTCATAGTTAAACCTTGGTCACTTAAAACACATCTCATGCTCTTCACTAAGCTCACTCAACTTACACCATAAATATTCTTTGGAAGAATCTCAAACTTTAAATTTCAATCTCCATTGTCTAAATGTTAAACCTTAAACATGTTGACCTCATCTCATGCACCCTTGCAATATTGACCAAATGTGCACCATCAATCTATGTGGATTAACCAAGCCTTACCTTGTAGTGCTCATCATTATATCTTGCTAAAAAATTATAAGATTATGACACCTAACATCCTCACATGCCTTCTATTAAATTTAATGATAGTCCCTTATGATTTTTCCACTTATCAATCTTGCATGCATTATTTACTCTTTGACTTATCATGTACTGTTGATCTTCATCAGTAGGAACCACTGCTCACCGTTGATCTTCTATCAATCTAGTGAGCTTGTGACACTTGTCACCTATACATACAACCTTTGACATGTTGAATTTTATGTTCTCTATTGGATCAAGATATAAGATAATGTGCACCATTGGATCTTCTAGACTAATGACCTCAGAATTCAATGTGATTAAACTTGATGTTCTCTGGCTCAACAAAATCTACCAGAGTAACTTTGAAGCTTTATATTTTGAGCTAAAAAACACTTCAAGACTCCAAATTTTTAGGGAACCTTCTTATCACTGTAGATAACATCACCATGAATTTTTTCCCCACTATTTACTTTTTTAGTACCTAAAATAAATTCAGAAACTTGCTCGATCACATATGTTTGCATGACATATAGTGACAGTCTGGCTAAGTATAGAAACTTAGTGAACTTCTATATGAGAAACCAAATTTTCACTTGCATATATTTAGCTACACTAAATATCATGACCTATAATTTTTACCATATAAACTTGGGACTAATGTGTTCATACCCATATGACCAACTCCCCTTGACTCATCGATACATGGTAATGGTGACATTAACAAATTGCCTACTCATATTTTTCTACCATAGGACCAACTATGCCAAGATGAACATAATGAAGAACCAGATGAATACCATGTACTTCCATAAGCTCTCCAATAATCCTTGACATATGATATAACCCCTTACACATGCTCAATACTTCATACCCATCCCTAATCATGCCAAAACTAAATATCAACCAAGCCTACTTCATTCATACTAGGATAAACATATTTCAAACTTTGTCATTAACACTTAGACTATCAAGACACTTCATCCACTCACTTAGACACCTCAATGACATCACTAAAAAACCTAATAATCTCCCCCTTTTTCATTGATGTCAATACCCATCATACATCTCACCTTCCTTCTCTCTCTTCAAGCACTCTCACAATAAAAACCTTCTCTCCCTTTGACATAATGAAAAAATGGGAAGAAACTGATCCCAAGGACCTAAAAATACCACCAACATGTGAGGATCACCTTATAAATATGATACAAACTCCCCCTTACCTTGAGATTACCTCTTCTTTGCCTTGACAACTTCCTCTTGCTACATGCTAAAATTTTCTTCAACCAAGTACTATAACCAATGAATAAAGAACACATAAAAGCATTGAAATATTATGAAATGCACCAAAAAATATATAATAGGCACTCTCACTAAAATATCTAAGCCATTACACCTCTTGAACATATTTAGATCTCCATACACCATGAAGAACCACCACATAAGCTTACTAGCCTTCTCTCTGAAGCCACCTCTAGAGTAATGAAATAGCTTCATTCCTCTTACCAAATATAAAAAATGATCTAAACCAAATTGATAACTCACCTTCAAACAATCATGCCTTCCTCATTTGGATAAACTGAGCAAAAACATCAAATCTTCACACTAGGCCTATTTAGACTCCTTGTAGCCCTACCTGGAACTTGTAGAGCCCAAAAATTTTAGTAGACATATGTTCAAGACATAAAAATTCATATCTATAGTACTATAATATTCCCATTTAAGCACACCAATTTTCATCACCTATAATATCCTCTAAAACATAATTCCTTCTTGAACTTACTAGTTAATTAGGCCTCCATCTTGATAAACTTGAATAATTTTAAAAAAACAAGCCTTAAAATATATATGAATCTTTATTTTATAACCCATTTATCCCATTAAAACTATTAAGAAGCCTCAAAACTAAAATCATAAGGCAAACCACTTTTCTAGCATAGCCCAAAACTCTAGAATCTTATAACAAACAAGGTCAACAAACCTCCTTCTAGTCAATTCCCACATTTGAAGCTTCTTTCATACCTAGAGATAACCATAATATATTTCTAGATCAAAAAATGAGTCTTAAAACCTTTGTGAACCTTGACTTCCTAAACCATTTCTTTGATATGCAACGAGAAAGATAAAACTGAGAGCATGCAAAAACCTCCAAAAGGCATAAACATGATCATTAAGACACAAAACCACCTGGAACACATAAAAAAGAAGTGTAAAGACATTTATAAGTACTAAAATATTCTTTAAATTTGATCAATCTCATTATTCCACCTAAAAACACCCATTTTAATCTTGCAGACACTACATACACAACAAAAACACCTTATGACATCATTTTGACCTCATCAAAGCACTTATCCCATCTTGACACACCAAATAAAACTATAAACACTCATCTCTTGCCTTCTAAGACATTTTTAAAAACACCATAATAAAACTTGCTTCTCCATTTAAAGGAGTCTCTTAAGCATTGATAGAGACACCCTACTTAATATGGTTCCTTAGAACAATGTGAAACTGGGAGTTGCCCATAATTCTTCATATTCCTTCTCCTCCTTGGTCAGATGATACTGATAGTTTTTCTTCTTCTTCTTATTCTTAAGAGAAATAACTTGTTCATCAAATACAAAATTCTCCATCTCTTTTATGACAATACATGGAGATAACATAGATTAATGATGTACCTTTTTAGTTGAAGACTCTTCCTTGTAGTTCAAAATGTCATCACTAGGTATTGAAAATTGATCTTATTTACATGAAAATTTCTCAAAAATAGTAGGATGTCCACTTGAATCCATACACACCTCAGAACTAGCCTCAACCAACACCTTGGTTTTCTCCTTGAGCTTGGTCTCTTCATTCACAACATGAGTAGACAATGAGAGCCCTTGGCACTCTTCAACTTCTATAGCAGTCTCCACCATAGAAAATATATTACTTAGACCTATAGACTGATCATAACTCACACTTATTAACTTTGGTTTCCATGAGTTAACTTGCCTTATTTATTGCACTCTAGGAGCTTGATTAAACCTATTTTGTCTTGTAGGCCTTTACTTATAGAATCTAGAAATGTGACCTCTCTATTGATAGTTGAAGCACGCTATACCTTTTTCAAGAAAATTATCCTTATTTTATTGATTAGAATAAAATATTACAATATGTCCATTCTTTTGACAATTGAAACAAACTACTCCTCTTGAAGAAGACTCACCTTACCTTACCTTATTTGGACAATGCCTAACAAAATATTCCTCATCAAGATAGTTAAATCACTTAACTTTTTTCACACCTTTTGAATAATGACCCCCATCATAGTTCCATGCAAAATAATTTCTAACATGTATATTGCATTCTCTATATCTATGCCCAAACTGATTAAATGTGTAACAAAAAACCATTAAAGTTTGCATACCTCATGGCATTTGGTTGTCTAATCTGATTTATCTTCACTTTACCAGCATCTTCATTCCTTGACTAATTTTTGACCTTCAAGATCTAATTTAAATTAGTCTTCATCTTGTCTTGAGTTACATTTATGGTTCTTTTTTGTATCTAAGACCAATTATATCACTCACATGCTTTTAACCATTTAGAATATTTCCTAGATCACTTGAGCACTTTTTAAATCTAATAAATTTCTGCATTTTACTAGATGTCTTCTCTAACTCAACTTTTAATGACTCATTTTTAATTACATACCTTGAACATTCATATTCTTCAGCTTTCAGGCTTGTAGTCAAGATTTTCAATCAATAACTGAGATGCTTGACTATATCTTCATGCTCCTTAGTGTATTCATTCATTCTTTCTTTCTTCATACACACTAAATTTCTCCTCATATTACTTGATTTGTGACTTTATCTTCTTGTTAATGTTATTCTCAATCTTCAATTCTTTAAGAACATTTAATAATTCAATCTCATAGTCCACCTCATCTTTATCATCATCTGAATCAATCTAAGTAGACTTATTTTGATATGAGAAAATTACTTCCTCAACCATGAATAGTTTTGCATCTTCAATATGACCATCATGATCATACTCTAAGTCACTATCTTCACTCTCATCTAATGAACTACAATCTTCTTTGGTGTAGATACTCTTTTTGTCCTTGAAGTACTTCTTGTTGTCAAACCTTATAAATCCTTTCTTGCTTTTATCAAACCTGAATGATCTCTTGCCATCATCATGACCTTGAACATGATTTTCATCATCATTCTTATTATGCTTATGAGGGCACTTATTAGCAAAATGTCCTACTTCTCCATAATTGAAGCATTTGAAGGGTAGTTTACCCTTATACTTGCCTAAACCTCTTTTCAATTTCCTTGTAAAAAAAACAATTAGTTCATCTTCATTAATATAAGATATGTCATCATCCTTGAGTTTCTTACCTTGAAACTTATTCTTTGGATTCATTTCTATCTTGAATGCTACTTCCTTCTTTGGTGGTTTATAATCATCAACTCTCATCTCATAGGCAGTAAGAATGCCATGTAATTCATCCATCTTCAACTGAGTAAGATCATGACTTTCTTCTACAAAAAATACTTTAGAATCAAACTTGAGAGAGAGATAGTTTAATACCTTTTGAACTATCCAAGACCTTTGATGATGTTCACAATCTCATCAACTCTCTATAGAAAGGATGCCAAAGAATCTTATTCCTTCATTTTAAGACTCTCAAATTGTCTTCAATGAGTCTAAAAATTTGCTAACTTAACCTTTTAATTTCCTACATAAATAATATTTAATTTATCCCACATTTCCTTGGAAGATATGCAATGGATTACCTTGGTGTATTCATTCTTTAAAAGACCACAAGTGATGGCCTTCATTGCCTTAGAATTGTTCTCAAATAACATCTTATATACCATACTAGATGGAGGAATAGTAGGTGTAGAATAACCATCCACAATATATTTCTAAGTGTCAAACCCTAAGGACATGATGTAGATCCTCATCTTTTTCACTCCAAAAAGCATAATTGGATCCATTGAATATCAATGCTTTCTTAGTGGAAAACCCTTCTTTTATTTGATGGCTACCCATATTGTACCTCAGATCTCCTTCAAGTTATCAAGCCTATACCAAAAGACATGTTTTGATACCAATTTTTATAGGTAATATCACTAAGAGGGGGTGAATAAGTGGTGAAAAACAATCCAATTAAATTTCCAAACCCTTCAAACACTTAAGCATTCAATACAACCATTCATGAATCATACAAGATGTTTATAGCAATGGATAATGAAGATAATGCAAGATCACACATACAACACAAGATCAATGTGAGAAACCCTCTTAGGGAATAAATCCCACTTTTAAGCCTACAAACACATGGACTAATTGTCCTATAAGATGATCACAAACATGAGACTGGTCAAGTCCTTCTGACTAGAATTTAGTGAAATACCTATTTCATAAGGAGCACCTACCCCTAGGATGATCAAGTCATTTTGAATCCCTGTTAGTCATGTCCTTTTGACTAGCTTTAGTCAAACACATATTTCATAAGGAGCACCTACCCCTAAGATGATCAAGTCCTTCTGACCCCTATTGGTCAAGTCCTTCTAACCTAAATGTTGAGCACCCTCCCAACACCTATGAAAGGAACATCTCATAATCACTAATTTCTTACCAATATGATGGATATATAATGTATATCATCTCTTTTCAACTCTACACACTACATAGTCCACACTTTGATTTGCCTCTCAAATCAACCACCAAGCTCACACAAACATTATCTATCTTTCACTCATCCTCAATATTCAAACTTTCAAGAACACTATCTTCAACATCAAAAATATAACCTATAGATCATACACATAGTAATTAACCTTCTTTTCTATAAAACCCATCCACTGGGAAAACACTTTTTCCTTCACTCTATAACTCTCATACACACCTCTTCTCCTAGGTCTCACACATATAAAAATCATCATATTTGATTTCACCATTTATAGAGACTTCATGATTATTATCTTCTTGGTCAAACTTTAGACTTGTCTTAGTTCTTAAGACATCTAACATATCTCAATACCACTCTCATAGGTCATCCATAACAACTATGGGTCACACTTAAGTAGCTACACCTTTCAATTAGGCCTTAATAGCCCTTATAGGTGTTATAGGGACTCGTTCACCTCTTTGTCACTTCTCTAAGAAAAATAAGAACAAAAGAATAATTAAAAATACATGGACCGATTCCATATAATCTATAGGTCATCCTTAAGTAATAAAAACCATCACAACACCTTTCTGCTAAAGCTCAATTCATTCAAACAACATTCTATGCACACAACCACCAAGAACGAACACATAGTCACCTTCTAATCCTTTAATCATATTGAAAATGATTGATCAAACCTTAATCATCCATATATATGGTCCTCATGGAGTATAAAACTCTTTTTGATAGTTATCTCATATTGAAACATCAAAATATCATCAAGAACAACTCAATTACCCTTTTCGGGTTACTTGAAGATAATGAACAAACACAACTAACTTTGGAGCTCAATAAATTTGAATGTACAAACATTTATAACTTCAAATGAATATTCATAGATGCAACTTGAAGTAATATACAACTTTTTTATTAATTTAACATAAAATTTTACATATATCAAAAGTTATGGCTCAAAAACCATGCACTGGTCTTTCCTTTGTTAAATTCAAATATTTAAATCCAAATGGTCATAGTTAAACCTCAGTCACTTAGAACACATCTCATTCTCATTCTCGTCACTCAACTCACTCAAATCATACCATTGATCTTCTTTATAAGTATATCAATATTTAACTCATAAGATCCACTATCCAAACATTAAACCTCGAACATGTTGATGTCATCTTATGCACCCTTGTAATATTGACCAAATACACATAATCAATCTTTGTGGAATAACTAGGTCCTTACCTTGCATTGTTCACCATTAGATATTTCTTAGAACTCCCAAGATTATGGCACTTGGCATCTTCACATACCTTCTAAGCACTTTATTGATAGTCCCTTCCACTTGGTAGTCTCACATGCATTATTAACTCTTTGATTTATCTCACATCATTGATCTTCATTAGTATGGACCATCACTCACCATTGATCTTCTATTAGACTAGTGAGCTTGTGACACTTGTCACCTACACATGCAACCTTTAACATGTTGAATTTTATACACACCATTGTATCAATATGTATGAATTAATGTGTACCATTGGATATTATAGACTAATGACCTTAGAATTCAATGTGATTAAACTTGACGGTCTCTGTCTCATCACAGTCTACTAGAGCAACTTTGAAGCTTTATATCTTGAGCTAGAAAATACTTTAAGACTCCAAATTTACAAGGAACCTTCTTAACACTATAGAAAACATCACCATGAAATTTTTTCCCCAGTATTGACTTTATAAGTACCTATAATAAATGTATAAAATTACTAGATCATACATGTTTGCATGATGTGAAGTGACAGTCTGGCTAAGTATAGAAACTTAGTGAACTTATATTTGAGACCAATTTTGCACCCATATATCTTTATCTATGCTCAACCTCATGGCCTAAAATTTGAGACATAATAACTTGGGACTAATTTAATCACACCCATATGACTAAATCCCCATGACTCATCTATATGTGGTAATAGTGATATCAGCAAACTACCTACTCAAATTTTTATACCATAGGATCAACTATGCCAAGATGAACATAATGAAGAACTGGATGAATACCATGCACTTACACAAGCTCTCCAATCATCCTTCAAATTTAATAGGACACATCACACATGCTCAATACTTTAGACCCATCCCTAATCATGTCAAAAATAAAGATCAACCAAGCCTACTTGAAGCATATAAGGATAGGCATACTTCACACTTTATCATTGACACTTATACTATCAAGACACTTCATCCACTCACCTTGACACCTCCATGACATCACTAACAACTCTCCAACATACTTCATGTGTTGTTACAAGGTTATTTGATTAAGTGATTTTCAAAATTGGAGTTTACTATGAAAAGACAAAGTGTGTTGTACACATTTAGGTACATCTTTCTCATTTACTCTGGTAATTTCATTACTAAAATAAATAGGGGGGAGAATGTAGATACCTGAATCTATCATAAGTACTTGAAAATGTTAATTCTTGACATATATTAAACCACTTGACTTACATTGAAATAAATGACTCTTATTTATCATTCATTGAGCCATTTATCTATATACAGTATCAACCCCTTTATTTTTCATCACTATTATACAATAATTCCCAAGTCATTACTAAAATTGATTTATATCACTCTTAGATTGATCCTAGCCTTAGGTCAAATGTTTCTTCCTTTTTGGGATAAGTTTGTTACTATAGACCCATCCACTTAGTGTGACCTTGTCCCCACACCAGTTAAAAATTAGTTTTAATATCTATATGGGTCATCCTACACATTTTTAAAATTGGATATGTGAAATTATTCAATTGAAATCCTATAAATATAAATTAAAGGTCATTCATTACCATTAGATCTCCCTAGAACTTGGCATTATCTACTAAACACCTATACACTACTAAAAATTAAAAAAATATGATATATTATTCCTAAATTAAATATAAATCACTAGGAGTAATTGAAATTAAAGTTTTAAGCATTCAAAATAAGTCAAGAGTGAACATCATCAAACATCAAATCCAATTTACTATCCTCCATGCATATAGTGAAGGAACATAATTTCAAAATCATGCTAGGTGGGAGAACCATGTGTGGATTGATTCCATTTTTAGAGTATCTAGATATGTAGTCATTGGTAAGTCATCAATGGGTGTGATTGAGGTTAGATCAAACCATTAAATTCCCCCTTCTTTTTTTAGGTTTATAACTCTCACAAGCATAATTAGAGGTTTCAGGGTAAGGAGAAGGAAAATAGAGGTTTATGTGCAACATTAACACAATTATACTATCTCATCCTTGTCATTATACATAGGAATAGGTTATGGAATAATTAAAATTTTATCACTTTTATAGTGAAAAAAACTATAATCAATAGACAAGGCTGAACTTTATGACTATCTTGGGAGCGTAGACTTGTCTAGATATAGTTGTAAACTCTATTATTGAACCTAAGCTAACACATGCCTATTTTATCCTATTTTGTATCATCATATACTTTTTACAGTCAATCAAAATCTATAAATCTAAGTATATTACTATTATTTGTACTTACTATATCAAACATATTTCACTTATCAATCAATTTTAATTAATTTTACTTTACATTTAGATTTATGCTTGAATGCCATATATTATAACCTAAATTATCTTTCAATGTTTAATGCCTATTAAATATTTTTAAATAAAAAAAGGTAAAATGTCCACTTCATCATGAGGTGTTAGAAAGTATTCTAATCTTCTAATAGTTCACCTAATATGGACCAAAGAGAGTTATGTGATCTCTTCCCTTAATCATAAAACCATGGAAGATGTGAAAAAAATCCCTTATCAATCCTATTAATAGACACTAGAAAGTGATTTATGAATAGACTAAGTAACTATAGATAATGGCCTCATGACTTATGGTCCTAATGGAAATATTATAAATCCTAATCAAAATAATGACATTTATTGAATTAAAAACTAGAATGCCCACAATAATCAGGGACCAAAGTGTTAAACCACAATTCTAATGCTAGTGTGGATGATATTACAAAGCAAACAAAAAATAACAACATTATAAATACCATCCAAAACTAGAACACTAACAACAATGATAGGACTGGGAATAAAATAAGCCCCAACTCCATACCTATTATTCATGCCATGAGTTTCAATCATCCACCACATCACAAAATTTAGAATCAAAATCTAAATCAAAAATCAAATGCATATTATCAAATCCAATAATTCAACAAAAATCAACCTTACCAAAACAAAAATTTCACATCAAAACTATAATAAATCCTAGAATTAACAAAATAAAAATCAAAGATTAAGGGATTATGATCCCAATGTCTATTTCCTATTTCATAGAGTTATTGGTCACAATAATCATAGTTGTAAAGATTATAATAAGTTTATTCAATGGCTCATTGAAGACCAACATCAATTATTCATAAACATGTTCTTGGGAAGTGCTAATGGGAACTCCTAACCTTCTCAAATAGGTGTAATAGTTCCACATAACACTAATTTACACATTTATCAAAACCACATTTCAAATCACTAATCTCATAATAACCAAATCACACTATAAGATGATATAATTAACTAGCATATACCAGCTAGAAACAATGATACAAAATCTTCAAATTTTGAAAAATTTTACCTTCACATTGGTTCTTAGGGGAAGACTAGGATTATAGGCTTGGTAGAATTAGAAATCCATGAATAATCTAACATTATAACTCATAACATGGAGTACCAACAAAAACACCCATCTAACATATGTCTTAGAATCTGACATTTAAGGAGTATCTAAACTTTTTGGGGATAGGAATATTGTCTTAGATCTCATGAAAACATTTTTACACATCTCATTTATGGACTTACTAAAAAACTATCCTCCCTATCTATTGACACTTCTCAATGTTGTGGGGAAATATTTCTAGTATTACCCCACCTCTTGAAGCATAAATCAATCACATCAATTTGTATATGTAACCCCTTCAAAAAATTAATGGATGTTAGGCACTTATTTGGTCTTAGATAATTCCTTTCTAACTCTAATATGGATAGGAGAAGGGATCCCTCACTATATCTAAAAGTGTTGGTTTACTATAATTATGTTAAAAGAGCCATGGTTGATGATGGGGTTATGGTTATCATATTCCTTTCTCATTATTCCAATTATTTGGTTATGGTGAACCTAACCCTTAATCTACTATAAAGACCCTTCAAGGATATGAAAAACTCAAGTATTATTCTAATGGTACCATAGTTTTCCCTCTTAACTTGGGGCGTAAAATAATATTAAATGAGTTTTTGGTTATAAATAAAGATGAAAATTACAATATGATATTGGGAAGGCTATGGATTCATAAGATGAATTCCATTCCTTTAAACTTGTTTCAATAAATAAGATTTGTGCATCTCATAAATTTTTTTATCGCTTAAAGTGATCCTAATCTATTTGATGTCCATCAAGCCATCTTAAGAAAAATTTGGGTCTTCACATTGATTATGATTTCCATAGCAATTAAATAAGTGAACTTCCTCCTCCTAACAAAGGAAATGAGTCAACCATGCTCACCAATTGGTTTCCAAAATCAAAATTGGAAAACACCAAACCCCCATAAAGTGAGAAGCTTGATGAAAAGGTTGTTAAGACCACAAAAAAGATAATTGAGAGGAGTGAATAAGAACCCACAATTGTGGTAGTTATATTAATAAAATCAATGTATTAAATTATCAAAATGTTACAAAATTACAAACCTAATATGATTCCCTTTGACCCACATGAGGTTGGAAATTAAAACCCACATAAAAATTATAGGCTTGGAGTATTTTAAATTAGTGGAAAAAATCCCCAACATTTGAATGGCAGAAATATCCTAGAATGAAGAAATGTCTCCAATTGAGAATGATGAATCTTTCCCTTCAAAAACTCAATGGACCCTCCAATACAACAAGGGAAATATCATTTTAGAATTATGGAAAGAGTAATTATTACCTTCCCTAAAGGAAAAATCATGTTTTTTAGATTTAATCTAAAATTCAAATGGACCAATAATGGTGTAGAATATGAGGACATACTCCTAGGTCTCATTATTACCAAGATATTAGATGTTCAAAACCTTAAAACCCTAAGATATTCATAAGTATTTGCCAATTAGGTTTCTAAAGTATATCAAACCAAGGTTGGACACCTTAACCTCTATAATAACAATGTGTATGAGACTGATAAATAGTTTGATTTCATTTCCATAGAGACTATGCCTACATCTCATTTAGGGAATATTATGAAGTCTTTAAATTAGATGACAAGAATTTTTATCTCGACCTTTCCCCTTAAGGATTCGAAGAAGGGAAGACATATCTCATGGAGGAAACTTTATATCTTAATGTTAACATGGAAGAGGAACCTAAAATCCCCAATTTTGGATATTATTTCTCTAGAAGAGGTAGAAATGTAGATAAATTTGGTCATTGGTACTTGACAATGCAAATTACTAAGATATCTTAAATCACTTGAGTTATGATTAAATACACGAATATTATTTATCATTATTCTATCCATTTATATATGTGTGGGATTGTCCCCTCTGTTCACCATCATTACCACATAAGAATTTCTAAGTCAATGCTCAAACTACCTTATATCACTCTCAGTCTGCTTCCAACCTTAGGATAACTATCTTTACTCTTTAGGGATAGGTCTTGACTTGTCCACCTAGAGTGGCCTTGTCCCTAAACCATTTAATGGTTAGTTTAAAAAATTTAAAAAATTTATTTAGGTCATTCCACACATTTCACAACTTGGTTAAAGGAAATTATAAAAGATTCACTATAAATAAAAACAAATTTATTTCATTAAGGTACTTGTTATCTATTTAGGATCTATCTATCACACTACTCACATTGATAAAATATGATCCATTCTTCCCAAATCATGATCAATCACTATAAGTAGTCTCAAATGAACTCTAAAGAATTCCAAATCAAATCAAGAGATAAAATTTTCAAGTATGAAAAGCTAAATTTATAGCTACATACAGATAAACAAGGAGAAAATTTACAAAATCAAACTAAGTGGGAGAACTATGTGTGGTTTGATTACCTTATTAGAATATTTAGATACATAGATAATGAATAATCATTAATGGGTGTTTTCAGTCAGCTCAACCCATTACACTTGCCCTTCTTTTTATAGGTTTTTAGCTCTCTCTAGTAACCCAAGGGTTTCTAAGGCAAACAAACCACTAATATGATCTAAATATATCATCCTCATTAGTAAACATAGGTGTGAGTGGTAAATCCAACATAGTTTTTTCACTTTCACAATGGATAAATCCACAATAAATGGACAAGGCCACATTTTAAATTTATTTAGGAAACATAGATTTGTCCATACACATCTATAGACTCTACTTCTAAATTTAAACAACCATAATCATATTTTATTCTATTTCTCACTATCAAATACCTGCTATAGTCACTTAGAAACTATGAAAACTATCTTATTAATGTTAATACTTTTTAATTTTAGCATATGCCACTTGTGAATCAATTTCAATCAATTTTGATGTACATTTAGATTTATGCTTAAATGTCAAATATTGTAATGTGAATAATCTTTCAATGTTTTATACATATTATGTGCTATTAAATAAAAAATAGGTTAAAACATATTGGTGAATGCATACATTTTTTTTAGCATTGTTTTTTAACTTTTGTCCTAGGATTTTAGATTAAATATATGATTTTCATACACATTTTCTTCTTCTATTAGATTTTAATTTTCTTTTCCTTTTTTCTTGATTTTTAGAATTATGTTCTG
Organism: Torreya grandis; assembly: GCA_037957365.1. NCBI lineage: Eukaryota > Viridiplantae > Streptophyta > Pinopsida > Cupressales > Taxaceae > Torreya > Torreya grandis. The sequence continues at coordinate 18,175 of JARHVA010002525.1, forward strand.
GAAGTTTTAAAACTCTATCATTTTAGGTAAATAAGTCATTAGTTCTACCTAGGCCATGATGTGAGGGGTACTAATCCAATTCTTAAGCCATTAGACAACATTATATATGGACTTTAGATTCTACAAACCTCACAGTTTATCAAAAACATATAGGTTTTTTTATTTTTATCCATAAGTAACCTTCAATCATTTAATTTTTTAGTACACTAGTGAGTGGTTATCCCTAGGAAGTTAATCTCAATGTACCTCAATCATGAGATAGTGTGGCTATAAGATGGTGTAATCTTTCGTAATTAGTGTCTCTTTGGGCCTTGTTCACTATTTATGACTGAGATCAATGTATCTAAAATCCTACAAATCAAACACACCTTGTGTATTTATCCCTAATACCATTTGAAAATGGAAATTTTAAAGAATAAAATTAGGGATAAAATGAACAAGGTACCATCTCAAGCCTTGTGTAACTCATATTATTGTAATATTATATCACACTATGATTCCCCTAGGAAATAAAGACCGTTAAGGTATTTTTTTGTAAATCAAGTATGACCTAGGAACAAGAAAAAATGTACTTTTTAAATCATATCAAAGTATATAGGCATAAATTAATACATCATTTAGAGCCCCATAAAACCATACAAAGAATAAATAATCAACATATTCTTCCTTAATCCCCTCCACCTCCCATAAATCATCCAAATAATTTATGCATGCCAAATTTATGACATCCACCCAAGGTGTGGGGGACACATAAGGATTATCAAAAATTTCCATGCCTATTCATATGTAGGGTAATTATTAATCCTTTGATGACTATTCATACTTCATCATCTACCACACCTACTACTCAACATGCTAAGGTGTTGCAGTTAGAGTGAGGAATCTCTAAATCTAGTCATTCTATGGATTCACATGCTTTATTTCATAACCCATTAGCCTTAGAGATTTCAACCCAAAATTTACCCATGGGTTTTATTTAACCTAATATAAGGTAAAATTTAGTGTCCCATAAATAAATAAACTTAGGTTTTTAGTGAAACTCTAAGAATGCATTTCAAAATTATGGCAAAAGTAAGTGAAATTTGTTTAGGAAAACATGCAAATTAAAAGGTGCAATAGGGAGAGACATGGAATATATGCCAAAACACATATGCATGGGTGTGATGGTGATAGACATCTTTATAAAAATTGACATGTGTTTTTAGGAATGCTTATTAATGTGTTATCATTCATGGATGCTAGATTTTGTTGGTTGATGCTAGTTATCATTGGTAGATGCCAACTATCATTGGTAGATGCTAGTGGTCACTAGTAGATGTTAGTTGTCACTGGTGGATGCCAAATATCATTGGTAGATGCTAGCTATCACTGGTATATTATAGTTTTAAATAGTAAATACCATATATTTATGGCATATAAAACTTTCTTAAACATAAATCTTATTTCATATTTGGATTCCCCTTCAATATTTATGAAATTTAAAAAATATCATCTCAATCAGAGTTTGAATGTAAAAACTATGTCATCCATAAGTTATTCAAACTTAAATTGTAATAGATGAAAGATTCTAGTGATTACTACCATCTACCAATAACCTAATGGAATCCACTAGCATGTTGTCATCCACTAAAAACATGGTTGTATCTGCCAACTATTGTAATGTAAGTTTTTCCAACTTGTAGAGGCCATAAATTTTGCATGTGAACTCAAATTGAGATGTTATTTTTGAATATGAATAAATATTCAAGGGGCATCCAAATATGAAATCATATTTAGTTTGGGGAATTTTTATGCCATTTTTTCTTAACCCCAAAACCTATCTATTTGAGCTCTTCAATGGACATAATAACATCCCAATCTATACCAATGATTTAGAAACACATCCAAATTGTAATAGATGTTGTCAAATGACATGAACATTATTGATAAATGAAAATTCTAGAAGTTAACATAAATGTTGATGGGTGAAATATTAGAGATGGATGATAACTATGATAAAAAATAACACTAATGTTGACAAGCTACAATAATGTAGATATGCTTCAAAAGTTCCATCATTGAAGTATTATATAGTACATATAGTGGTGAATGTGTTCATATTCACTTTCTACTTAGTGGAAAAATATATTTATAAGTTTAAATTTTATTTTGAATGGTAGGTGAGATAACCTAAAAAACTAACTTGCATCTAGATAATTTAGGTGAATCCATGTTATTCACTACCCCCCAAAATCGCCAAAATATAATTTCTAAAACTAGAATATTCATGGAGTAATAAAAATTTTCCACTAAAATTTACCCTGACCTAAGTTACCACTATATAATGGTATGAGTGATCCTAAGCATATTCTCATATCTTTTCATGTAGCATGTTTTAAATATGCATTCAAAGAAAAGTTACTAAAAAAACTATTTCCAAGTACTCAAAGATTATGAATTAACATGGTTCTATAATATTATTTCCCAATTTGTGCATGCCTTCAACCCTATGATAGATCACTTTCTAGCACAATTTTAAATGAGCATTGGTAAAAAGTTATCTTATGCTCATATCTCCAAGATAAATTAAGAGCCCAATGAGCCTAACAATGATTATGTGTTTCATTATAAGACCATGCTCACTAAGATGGAGAATATTATGTTTGATAAGGAGTTACAAAACACATTCAAAAAAAGTTTATTGGGCCCATTACATGAATCCATTATGTTTAATAATTTTCAATATTTTAACCATTTATGCCACATAATTAAATAACATGAAGCTAATATCCTTTCCATGAACACATTTCATTATGTTTCTAATCATTCTAGTGAAAATTATCAATACAAATGATATTTTAAGTCTAAAGGGAATGATACTAGATACAAAGCACAATAAATAGTCAATACAATATCATAAACTGATAGAGATTCCTAATTAGAGTTCTTATTTTATCCCTTTCATAACCATTATATGAAATAATATAAGAATAATATAAAAGTGTACATGTCTTATAATGTGCCTACTTTTAATTAAAATTGAATGAATATTATATCTTGTTAACCTAGTATATCTAATGTCACTATTTTAAACCAAATAAATATTATGGAGTTCCTAGATCAAATATGTCTATGGATCACATTACTTGGAGATAATATTATGCATATCATAAATTATTAACATACTAGTGTCAATTGCATATCTAGTTCTCCATCTACCCACCTCAAATATGGGTCAACAATTAATAAAAATCTATAATCAATGCGTAATTTTTTTTACATAAAACTAATATATCTCTAAAAGAAATGTTAATGAATATGATTCATCACAATTTGATCACTTTACCTCCTACACATACTATGAAAAATCCAAAATATTATTATGGTTATCATCTAATACATGGGAATCATATAAATAACTATTGGATATTGAAAAATAAAATACAAAAGATGGCCGAATAGGGAAATGTACCTAATAAAGAGGCTCCTAAGAAGAAAACTTGAAATAAATATGCTCCTAAAAAGACTAATGGTACAAATGTGGTCTCTAAGGATTCAACCATTATATCTAATTCATACATATAGAAGGGTGATAAAGGATATACCATATACGATATGACTACATATCCAAGTCTATAATCAAAACAATAAACCATTTATCTACCTAGTACTCAAGTGATTATATCTAATCCTTTTTAAATTCCAAATACTATGCAATATATTAATAATGGTAAACATATATAAGAGTAATACAAATAAAGAAAAATCAATTCCAACATATGGTATGGTTGGTTTTACATATTATAATACTAAAGATGATGATAGTGACATTCCAACATTACAATCCTTGGGAGAAAATTATGATTATGATTATTAATAACATTATTACTATGTTGATGAATAAGATGAAAAAATTAACAATGATACAACAAAAGAATTTTCCAACAATGGGCATGAGTTGTGGTTGATAGATATGGGATGTATATATATTCATCCCATTGATGAACTCTTTGATTGGTAGGAGCCTAATTATTTTTACATAGGTCCTTGATGTTTGATTGATTAATTATATCTAATTTAAAAAATACAAAAAAATCAAATATTTAACAAATAAATACAAATATTTCAAGCATGAAGAAATATCAAAATATTCTCAAAAATAAAAAATCAAGACTTGAGCATGACATAAATTACTACTTTAATTATTTACATATGTTTTTTATCACATATTTTTGTAGATTGTATATTATTTTTCATACATTCACATGTATTTCATAAGGTATATGATTATGATGCATGACATACATATTATACATGGATTCCTATATTTTGTATTCCCTTCTACCTAGTGGCCATGCCTATGCTAGGGACATCTTATTCTAGAGGTTATGTTATCACATGTTATATATGTCTATGACCTATATACCATGTTAATCTATATATCTTATTAGTATTTTTCTAGTTTCTCTTATCTAAAATTATGATACATGGATATGCTACTTTTATATAATGTGATGTTGATACATATGGATAGTGTAGACTAGTTTTCACTTATTCTACGCTACTTCAATTATGTTACTTTCTTACATTATATAATATACATTATTTTCTTGGTCCTTTGTATATGACATATTTATGTTCCTTGTTTGTGAAATTCTTAATGCCTTTTTCATGTGTCCCTTAGCCTTTTATGTTACAACATGTTCATATATTTTGTATGTGTCCCTTGGCCTTATGTGTGACATTATATGTTATGCGTAGTGAGCTTGATTAATGGTTCCATGTTCCATGTCATGCACTTTTAATATTTATTCTTATTCAAATATGGCTACTTACTGTGTGTTTTATTGATAAATATATCTAGACATTACACTTGTATGCGTCAAATTCAATATGTTACATGCATGCTTTAATGATAATTAAATTACTGTGATAACATAATCTCTACATGATTATACATGATTCTATGTTTATACCATGATATAATTAAATATTATTTTGGGTTGAGTGACTTGTAGGCTAGATCCCTCATCTCAAAATGGGGGTATTACATTGGGCTTATCTTAGATATTAAATTCTCCATGAGTAGAAAAAATAGATCTTATGATAGAGTTCAGGTCTCAAATATATAATGTAATTCAAAAGTTAGATACATGTCTAATATTGGTGCGCACATGCGCACACACACGCGCGTGCGCATGCGCGCACACACAGACACACACACACACACACACACACACACACACACATAGAGAGAGAGAGAGAGAGAGAGAGAGAGAGAGAGAGAGAGAGAGAGAGATGAGAGAGAGAGAGAGAGAGAGAGAGAGAGAGAGAGAGAGAGAGAGATGAGAGAGAGAGAGAGAGAGAGAGGAGAGAGAGAGAGAGAGAGAGAGAAATGGGGGCATATGACATGAATATACACTCACTTTACACATAATTGAGTAAAAATTCATACACATTTGGATGCATATGCAAGGGTTTATGAAAAATAGTTACAATAATATAAATTATAAGTTTCACATATAGTCAAAATTGAAAATATTATTTTATCTATTTTTAATTAATATTTCAATTAATCTTAAACTAGATAAATTGAATTTAATAAAGAAGGGTACTAGAAATACAGTCCTAAACATCAAACTAAAGATGAATGACTAAAAAAGACAAAGTGAAATAGAAATGAACAAGGGTAAAATATGAAAAAAAAGATATAATTAGATTTTTGAGTCATCAAGTGATTTTAAAAAAAAAGGAATGCAAGAACACAAATAATTCCAAAAACTCAAAAGCTTCTTAGAAGAAAAGCATGGGTTCCCTTGAGGACAACAACACCTATTAGGACATAAGTGAAAATCAATATTATCCATGGTGGATAATTTTTTCCTTTTCAAAAAAGACATAAATTCTAGAATAATCAAGTGTGATAGTGTAAATTAGGTCTTATTTAATTGATTTGATCTTTGAAATCTATGCAAAGATCTACATATGCCTTTTAAAAGTTGTAACTCCTAGCTTTGTACTACAAGGAAGTAAATGATTATGAATGAATAAAAATGGGCTGGTGTGTAGATTTGTGAGGTACCTAAATGTCCCATTGTGTTTAGTACAACCTACATACCAATAATCTGAAAAGGGATTAAACCTTCATGTAGCTATCCACCTAAGTGCTTTATGAAATTGTGGTCCTTTAACTATATGAATGCATTTAGAATTGGATTAAATACTTGATCATGCTTCACTAGGGATGTGTTAAATTCACACTTGTCTCATGACTATTTGAATTGATTATATGTTTATTTGGAAAGAATAGGTAACTTTTATCTAATGTGCACTCCTATAAATAAACTTGTGTATTAAAGTTGATAAGCTTGCCAAGATATTTGAAATGAAAAAATTGAATGTGATTTTATAGTGATTAAAGAGGGGGAAATACCCATTTGAGAGATTAAGAATATTTAGTTTGACTCTAATGATACTTTAATTTTTTAATTTTTGATTGTTTACATGAAGGACAAAATTGATAGATAAGGATAGGAATGATGTGTGTTCCTATCCTATTGGGTAGTATTGTCTCTTCAAGAAAGGTGTTAATTTTTGGGTGTGAGAGAATAAAAATGTGCATAGGTGTTTTCAATAATAATATCATTTATATAGGTGACAATGAATGTAATTTTAGTGAAATATGGTCTCTTCTTATGCTTAGGATATGTTAAATTGGGCAAATAATTTTCAACTAAGTGCACATGTCAATGAATGGTAAAAATGGATTAAAATAGGCATGATCAATAATTCATGACCAAATTTAAGTTACTAAATCTCACCCACCTTTTATTATAAAATTTAAATTACTAGATTAAAAGAAAGCCATACCTTAGTTTGTAAAACACACTTTATATCTAAGTTGCATACTTTAATTGTTTAAGGTACCATATTATTTGGCAAACCATGAAAAAAACATGAAGTAGTTACTTTTTTCCTTTGAAAACTTGAACTTGAACATTTAAAATTTACTTGAACTTTGACAACTTGTAGTTTGAAATGAAAATTTCTAAATTGCATATTTATTTCATTTGAATAATATTAAAATTTGAAATGAGAGTATGGAATGAATACACTTGAATGTGTGAAAACAATATTGATTTTTGTGACTTTTATTGGTGATGATGCTTCCTTGGAGCATTGGAGAATCAATGCCTCTCATGAAGCACTTAGAGAAGATGGTTCCTTAGCCAAACCACTAGAGAAAATTGGGGGTGATCAAGTCCTAACATGCATTTGTTCTTTTGTAGTGAAATTATTGCTCATTTAAACAATGTTTTAAACTTAATTGTGCAAGTATATATTTGTAACCCCAAGATATAAATGGGTTGGCTAAAAGGATTTGTAAACATAATGCTAGAGTGTTTAGTGAATCCAAGTCATGCACTATGAAATTAAATTGAATCAACCACTGTAGATGGCTTGTAGATTCAATTTCAGCATCTTGGTATTATATTGGTATATGATAGTATATGAGAACATGAACACAAGAGAATGGAGTATACCCATGCTCCTATTATGTCCAAAATACTATGGCATAAACATGTTATTATTTCCCCATTATAATTGCATAATTGATAACTATATGTGAATGCTCATTTTAACTTCAACACTATGTAATTGTGTGAATTTACTCCTTGAAAGTGAAATAGGATTGAATTTTCAATGGCATATGCCCCCAAAATGTGTGTTAATAACTAAATTCTCAATTTTTGAATAGTGATTATGTTCATGACTAAGTTTTGATCTTTGAAAAAGGGCTTATGTCATGTATGAAAATTCTAATGACATGCCTCAATTTTGAGGTGAGGGAATGTGTTCTTGAAAATTTACTCATCTCAAAATAAAATGTACTTGAAATGTGCATAGTAAAGTGTTATCACTGAAAATTTTAGCATATGGAATTGTGTTAGCAGGGTAAAATTTGAATTGTGTATAGAATGTAAAAAGGAAAGGCCTATAGAATGTATCATTGAATCTCATGGAATAAGTATTTTAGTATGTTAGGATTGAATGATATGGATCATGAAACTTATCAAACTCATCAATATCAACAAACACACACACACACAACAAACATGAATGATAGAAAATTGGCATAGATGGGCCAAGGGCCAAAAGCAAATACATGTTCAAATGTCCAAATAATACACATAGACATGATAAATGTTTTAAACAAGGGACATGTTTAAAGGTCACACCCAAAAAGGGTGAAGGGACAAAGAGAATACATATTAAAATTTCACAAACCACACATAGGGATAAAGTCCAAAGCAAGGACATGTTCAAATGTCGCACACCACACATAGGGCTAAGGGTCAAAACAAGGACATGTTCAAATGTCACATATAATACACAATATATAATAAAGATATAATAATTAAATAATCTCACATAAATTCCAAGGGCCACCACAATAGAAAATAAAGGTTGTAATATACTATATATAAGTAAACAAGATCAATAAAACATAGAATTAGAAACAATAGTCTTAGTTATGCATATTTCATGTAATAATATCCAATAAAATAACATGTTCATGTACACTATGTACGATATAAATGTTAGCAAAACATTTTTATACAATTGAAATATCAATATTATAGGGGTTATAAAAATATAACACATGCATACTATCACTTGTGAGTAAGATGCCCCCAACTTAGCAAGGCTAATGGGCAAAGGAGAGTCCAACATCTTAATATGTGAAAAAGTTTGTATGTTTTGCACAACACTTCATATATACCCATAAAATTCATGCATGATATATAAAGAATATGATATATACTAATGACAAGATAAATAACATATTGAAAATATGTAAACTAGATTTCTAATCATGCTCAGGTCTTGGTTTTATATTTTTGATAATATTTGAATGTTTTTACATTTTTGAAAAATATGATTTTTTGTGTATTTAAAAATATAGAAACTAAAAACAATAGACATTGGAATGAAACCAAGGTGTAAAAAATAGAATAAAGGAGACTAATATAGATATTTTGAAACAAGTGTCAATAGAAGATATGTCATAGCAAGGATTCAAAAATCTCAATAGAAGGAATTTCTCCCTCTAGAATGTGAATTGGAACAGTAAAAAATTATAGGGGGTTGAAAATTGTCTGTAAGTAACTAGATATGCATTCTCATTTCATCAAATGTACCTATTTTGAAATATGTCACATGTATGGAGTAATTAAGATTTAAAACAAATAGATTTTGCATGAAAACTAGAAATTTCCTATTATTACTATATGAATAATCTAAAAATTGCTAGAGTTAAAGCTATTTGTTATTAAAATGTAGGTTTTGAGTATAAAAATACAAGACAAGATTGACCAATAGGACAATAGAAGATGACATTTTTCTCCTATTCTAGTCAATTCTATCCATTAGGGGAAATGAACAAAATCTAGAAAAAAATATGCATGAATATAGATTAATGTCACTCTTTAATGACACTGATCACTATTTTGAGAATCCCCCTACCTAGAAGTAAAAATAGAAGTGTCAAGAGGCCAAAAAGTCACTAAATTCTAATGGGATAGGAGAATGGATCAATTAATCACAAAGGCAAGTAAATAAAATATTAAGATGTAAAAGTCAAGAATTATGTACAGTCACATTTTTATGATTTTGTATGTTTGTATTTGATTTTAGAGTGTTCAAAAATTCACAAGTTATCCAATGATCTCAAGATGAGGAAAAAAATTTATGAGGAGTGGTAAATGAATAATATTTCTTAAATTAAATGTGCCATATGCATGCATATCAGAATCAAAAAATGTATATGTTCCTTTTCTAATATTTTGCTTACTATCTTTGCTTGAGATATTTTTAAATTTATGTGGTCTTGTTCTAAAAATGTTCCCTCTTTTGAAACGTAAATGACCTTGTCTTCCTAATTAAATGTAATGCAACCTTTGTTTCTATCAATTGATACCTTGATTAATTTTAATGATGATCCACTAAGCACAACATCATATGTATTTAGAGGAGAAATAATAATAAAAATAAGATGGCACTCTTTTGAAGAAAATAATATTATTAAGTAAATTGATCCTAGGCATGATGTTGTTATGGTAGTTTTGTCTATGTTGAACTCCATATCCAAAAGATAAAAAAAATAATGTAAAAAAAATTCCTTTATTGATAGTCCAAGACCTTGACATGTATACATTTCTTTCCATCTATGTGAGCAGTGATAGTGAAAGGTTTTTGATATGAAAAAGTATTTGTGATTACCTCTTTTGGAACCATATTTGTAACATTAAGTGTTGTAAACTCTTATTTTTCCATTATGTATTTTTTCACTTTCTATTTCTCAAAATGTTCTTTTAGTAATTTGTCTCTTTGTAATTGTTCTTTTTTTAACCTTTGCATTTTAACATCTTTAGTTTGTAACCTTACTTTTTCATCTTGTTTTTGTTAACCAAATTTTGACTCCAAGTCAAAATTTGGTCACCCCATCCAAATTAAAACTTGGAATAGTATTTAAATGTGGTATTTTCATGCTTATATGGACCCTAAGAGTCTTTATTAAACCTTATTAGCATTTTTTAAGGTTAGTTTGGAGAAATTAAGGTAATGTCACGTTGTGGTCTTATAGTGGTTTATGTATGTCAAGAAGAGATAAGGCTTGGTAAATTTGTGAAATAGGTGATTATGGGTATATCAAGGTCATTTCATGTATTAACCACTTTTTTATAATAGTTCATGATGCTTTAAAGTGTTTAAGGTTCACTTGTAGACTTGAAGGTGTTGCAAATACATGAAAATATGTTTTTTGGCTAACATTTATGTATGTAAATGTCCCCTAAGAGGTAAATACATAAAAAACACCATAAAATTACCTTAAATTATTCAAAAAACTTCCAAACCTATTAGAGATTTAGAACAAGGTCAGATTCTTGAGTTTCAATGCCATCTTGAAGAGCTAGAAGACTTATACAGACTTCTTGAAGTCACTTACAAGTGAAAAGAGTTTAAAAACATACTTTAAGATTATATAGGTGAAAAATAAGAATGGGAGAAATTTTTAACTCTCATGTTTTCATAAATATTTCTCTCTCCTCCATCACTTCATTCACAAGCTAGTGAAGGCCAAATTCAATTACATAGTATAGGTTGTATAGGTTGAGTTGGGGGATAAGATTTTGTTCAAAGTTTTGGAAATATATGGGATTAAAATTTGTGGCATTGTTATTTGGATTGGTTCCATTATATTTATGAATAGTCACTAAGAAGCCAAACTAATTTTTAAAGGCTTAAATCCCCACAGGCTAAATTTGGCAAAACTCCAATGAAACGTATGAACTCATGGCTACATGAAACTAGTTGGAGTGAGTTCTCAAAGGTTTTTATATGTATCATACACATTCACTCACCATGGTAGCACGTGTGAATGGTCTTTTGGCAAAGGAAGTGGTTATTATGCATAGTTTAAAGTGTTTGGTAACTTTTCTATATTTCATAGATTATATAGGTGGTCTAATACATTTGAGTGATTCTAAATTTTAATATATCATATTCAACATCCATTCATTTTCTCCTAATTAGATAGACATTTTGTACTAGTTTCAAATGGTCATATATCCATCCACCTTGTGGACTATTTTCTATGTGTCTACATACCAAGGTGATTTGAGTGGTTTAAATATACATTTAAAAGAATTTAGTGAAGTTGTGAATTCATGATGAATGTGTTAATTCAAATAATATAGTGATATTATAGTCCTAGTGACTATGTTGCACTCTTCAACCTCTTAAACATAGGGTTGCAGTCCTCATCTTTTATAGGCTTATAGATCTATAACTCCAAGAACTCAATGTTGTCAATGTATTTTGAAATTAATGTGGGATGGAAACATGGAAGTTTTTTAATATGAAAATTTTTATAGACTAATATAAGTATCCAAACATTTGAAAGTCAATGAAAGTTACAAATAAGCTAACTAGCCTAAGATTCACCTACAGATTATGTGTGGACAGTGAAGGTAGAGATGGTTAAAGATTCCTTGAAAAGGATAATTGAACTTGGTATGCAGTGGAAAAGGATCACAATGAAATTTATCTATGTAGGTGTCATGATAGAATGGATAAGGCCATATCAGACCATATGTACTTAGACCTTTTAGACAAACATCTACAACTACCTATAATGAAGTTGTCTTGAATAATGACATTGGTAAAATTTGGAGTTTTAGGGTTGAAAGGTCTCAATATAAAAAAAATAGTATATATCCATTTCAAGTTTAGGTATTGGCTTTGAATACCTAAGAAGACTCAAACATAGTTAAATTCTCAAACATGCACCTATTATCAACTAGTTGAGAGGAGTGCTTTGAAACAGTAAATTTGATGGAAATTTGGAGTCTTTAGGGAATTTATAATATGAAGACATAAAAAATAACATGATAAATAACTGAGATACTTTTATAATGATAATAAATGTTATTAACCCCTAAAACATAGTCAAACTCTTAAACAACCACTTACAACTAACCAATTGAGAAGACTATCTTGGATGGCAATGTTGATGAAAGTAATAAGTTTTCAAGGTGTTGAGGAAGGTAATAAATCATTTAATAACATGATTATGGTTTGAGTATATTCAATTATAAAAAAAGGCTTTTAAAGCACCAAGTTGGTAGACCAGTCCCAAAAAAGTAAACACATGCAGTTGATCACCTATAGGTCTACCTAAGTAACTCAAGGTCTCTCAAAACTTGAGATAGTGATTTGTATATATGTTTTGAAGATTAAAAAATAAATAAAAGTTACCAAACCATTTGAGATAAAGGAGACCTTAAAAAAGAGTAGAGGAAGTGACCAAACAAGGGTCACAAGGTTAATTGAATACACACAGTCCTTGATTAGACACCAGTCTACTTGCTCTTAAGAAGGTTGCTTGTTTTAAAGGTATAAGGGAGTGAGAGATAGTTGAGGATGGTTTAATTTTTGATTCCATAATACCAATAAGGCCAAATTTGAATTTTAGACCTAATGATAAACATTTAAACTCTATTTACTTAGCTAATCTGCATATAGAGGACTACTTGCTCATGAAAAGCCTATGCTTGTTTGAAAGGTCTAAATATATGTAGGAGGATATAAGGTAAAGTAAAATATTTGAATATGATTGAAAAAGGATATCATAGTCCATTAGAGCCTCATATACTATCAAAAAAGTGAACCATCATGTTAGTAGACCTTGTTTAGGCCTAATAAGGTTAGCTGCATACTCAGACCTACATAAGTAATCTTGAAGAGATGAATCTAATTGAAGGTGGGTTGGGGAATTGGAGACGTTGAGAAGATGGTAAAGGTAACATACAAACACTTCATGATGTTGTAGACCCTAATAGTGAGAGAAAAAACTAAATGCAATCAACTAGGGTAAGTTAGGCATCTTGGCTCACAAACCCTAAGCCTAAGCCAATGAGGATGTAGAGAGTTTGAATAAGGAATGTGGAAATAAAACTATTTTTAGTTGTTAATAAGGACATAATATACCTCTTTAAGGTGTTTTGAGTTCAAACCAAACTCAAAACAAGCTCCTACAAACCTTAATCTTGCCTAGACCTCATTGAATATGTGTTGCCAGCTCGAGAGGCTACCTTTCATTGATCAATATAGAATAGAGGAGTTTCATGGGACCTTGAGATACTAGGGGAAGTTATCCACCTTGGTGAAATTCCATTTTTTGTAATTGGTTGGAATATTCAGGCCTAGGCTTTACGAATCATCCTTAATAACTCAAAGCACTTTTAGGCTGCCTAGGAGAGGTATAAGGAACTAATGAGAGAGATGATTTTATATGCCTCCAAATGGATTATAAAAACTTAAAAATTACATATATCATGTGAAATACTCCCATAAACATCATCCCATGCCATTAGATTGTACTTTTAAGTATAAGACTATATAAAACAGACCCTAAAAGACTAATTTTTGCTATTAGACATGACTGTACAAGTTTTCAAATCTTAAAATTTGGCATAAAGAACAAGGAGGAGGTAATATAACTATATCACATGTTTATTTTGGTTTTTTCATGTGTGGGAAGCTTGTAGATCCATTTTTTAGTCTCTTGGTAGGGAGGCCTAATTAAGGCTTAGTTAGGAGAGAGAAGCTATAAGAAAGTACATCTCCACTCACTTTTTGATCATGAAATTGAAAATGGATATGTAAGACCATACTAGGTACTATAATATGGCCTCATATTATTATTAATATCAGTATAACTCTCTATACAAGGAGGTTTATGTGATTTTAGGGCTATAAGTAAAATGAGGCCTATTTGAGGATTTTGGTAGAGAATGAATTATTGGGGATAGTTTGAGACCTAAAAATAGATTTTTTCATGTCTAATATGAGTTTAATAGGCCATGCATGAATATTATATGAGCTGAATAAGAATAATTTAAGTTTTGACACTTGTATGCAAAGTTGGCCTAAGGAGATGAAGAGTCCTCTAGACACCTAGTGAGAGAATGAAGTGATGTGTCAAAGAGAACCTGATGGGGTCAGTTGAGAGGTGTCAAGAGTATATAAAAGATGTAAGAGAACCTGATATAACTATCAATAAGGCAACTTGTCTTCAACATACCAAGACAAAGGGTAGTTTCAATAATCTAGTCATGGTGTCAAGTACACATTTCAACTCCTACACCATATGGAGAGTTAGATCACATTCAAAGGAGATACACATGTCATTTAAGACCTATTTAGGTTGTTCCATAAGTACTCTCTTGTTTTTAACTCATATGGATGCTTGTATACTCTCTCTCTCTCTCTTATGCACTTCTCTTCTCTCTCACTTGTGTTATATATGGAGCTAGTTTTGGATTTGTAAGGATAATCTACCTAAGTATGGAGATGTATTGCTTATTTTCAGCCTTTGAGTAGTAAAGAACAATCTAGTTTATCTTCTCTATGGACTATTTCAATGTATATGTTAGACTAGTTGATCTTGCTAAGTGATAGGTTCACTTTCTTCGCATGTTATCCTTATTTGCATTCATATTTAGTTTTGAAAGTTTTTTATATGTCAATTAAAGTGTTTTATGAGTTTAGTGAGTGTTTATCTTAATTTTAAATCATTTATTAATTTTATAAGAATATAATAAAATAGTTATAAGGGCATGGTAGAAATACTTGATTGGTGATGCACGCGTAATCTAGACAAAGATGGAGAACTCCTCTTTGGATAGGAAGGAATAACCTACAAATAATAAAGAAATAAAAAATGGGGTTGTTAGAAAGATAGTTAAGTGGACTACCTAACATGAGCTAATCCAAGAAACATACACTTGTTATGAGGCTATCAATCCATTGTTGATAACAATCAAGTTGAAAATGATAAAAGTAGTGTACTTGCGTAAAGTAAATGAAATGAATTACAAAAGAAGAAAGTAGAATGATTTTTTAATTAAAATGACTAAATGTAGCAAAATTGGGTCAATACTCATGCTAAGGTAGGTGAAATCAGGTTCAAAAAATAAAAAAAGGGTCTGTGAATAGGTAAGAACATAGAAAGCTAGGTTTGGGTGGGGTTAAGGGGCTAAAAATAACTTGTTATTATTTTCTACCATACTGATGATTGATGATTGGGTGAACCATCAGTGGTTAAGTTGACTATCAATGATTGGATAACCATCAATAGTTGGGGGTGACCATCGATGGTTATGTTAATCATTAGTGGTTACCTATGGATTTTTGAAGGTATTCAAAAAAGAGTTGTAGGATAGGTAGGCGGTCAGATAATGGTTTTGTTAAGGATCTGATAGAGAGGAAATAAGGTGCAGATAGGTTTGATTAGGTCAAGGA
This sequence comes from Torreya grandis, assembly GCA_037957365.1. NCBI lineage: Eukaryota > Viridiplantae > Streptophyta > Pinopsida > Cupressales > Taxaceae > Torreya > Torreya grandis. Next base: position 34,024 of record JARHVA010002525.1, read on the forward strand.
GATTAGAAATCCAAAATAAAAAAGAATAAGTAGAATATAATTGTAGCTTGCTAGATGGTTAAATACTGAAGAAATTTCACTAGAGTAACAATACTTTGGCCTCAAAATTAAATTTGATATAGGTTTAGGTCTATTTTATTGTTATTAATTTGTTGAAGGAAGACTAAATGCTGAAAGACTTGAATACCTATGTGTAAGAATATTTGATAGATTGAATATGGATCCTTTTCACCTCCCACTCCCTTCCTTTTATAGGCAAAGAGAGATGGAGGATGGAAGGTTCCCTAGAGGGTGAGGTTGTTGATCATGATGCTTGGAAGTTTATTAGCACTACATAAGATGAATATATTAACTTATGCCTCATTATCTCACACGCAACTAGTGATGTGTTAAGAAGGTGAGGACCTAACTGTCAATAGATAAGATAATCGTCAATAGTTAAGTTTACCATTGATGGTTGAGTGTCTGAGGGAAAAAGGGTTAAATTAAGTTAAAAGGGGTTGCTCAAAATTTTAAGTTAGTAGGTTGATGAGTTAGATAAATAGGTTTTCAACTAAACTCAAGGTCTGATAGGGGTCCTAAGCCATTTCAACAACTAGAGCTATCATGTGCAGTTTTATAGTGTCTATATTTTGCCCCTTTTTATTATAAAACTTTGATTTAATAAGCTACAAAAAAAAATGGATTGTTGGTCAAAGGTCTAATTGCCTTGAGTATGGGAGGAGGCATTCCCCCTCAAACTAAGATTTCATAAGGTGAAACCAAAATCAAGTCAAGGTTTGATAAGTAGTATATGGTGAGTCACAAAGTTGGTGACAAAGCGATTGAACATTTAAAACGAAAACATGCACACAAATTGTGACTAAGTGTGATAGTCAACATCATGTAAAGACTAAAGTTTCCAATGTTGGTAAAAATAAGGTTTATTATAGAAGAACAAGTGATAGGGTAACTGGTCCATAGCATTGGTCATAGTTGATTAGGTTACATTATAAGTCTCCTAGATAGGGTTAGTGTTTTCATAGGTATCTAAGGTAAGAAGTACTTCCTTAAAAAACACAAATGGTCTGGTCATGTATGAGGTGGTGAAAATATAAATGGTCAACATGGAAAAAATGGTCGATGTGATAAACAAGCCCAAGCAAGGTCATCATAAAACATGTGAATAATTTGGGTTAGAAATGGCCAATGTCAAGGTGGACATGGTCTAAGGATTGGTTAGAGAAGGGTAATCTCTAAAATTTTAGTTTTTGGTGTGGGAAAGATTAGGTGATATCTAAAAAGATAGGTAGTTAGGTATAGGTGCCTAAAAACATTTTTTCTAAAAATATGGACTCTCCTGATCATTGACAGTTAGGGGTCTCAATGTTGACCATTGACGGTTAAGGGGAAATCATAAAAAGCCAAAATATAAAAAGTGAAAATGAAATTTCATTTTCACTTTTGATAATTTGACTTCATGCTTTTCATGCTTTGGTGATTTTACACTTTGGTGTTTTTTTTAGAGTTGACTAAGCATTTGGATGAGGTGGAGGTTGGTAGTTGGTTGAGTTTTTTTATTGAAGTGATCAATGGGGACAAATGATACAAGGTGGATGAGTGTGCAACTGAACAACTGGATGTGTGCTCTGACCTTGATAACAGTCGAGGAATGAGGTAGGAGATGTTTTAAAATTGATAGTTGAGTTGATTTGGTTATGGTCAATTTTAATTATTTGTGGTTGGTTTGATAGGTTTTATGGGGGTTTTGACCTAAGTTTTCATTTTGGTAAATTAGGAAAATTAAATCAATGGATTTGAAATTAGAAGAGTCTATGGGTTGAGGGTAGGAGATTGGATAGTTTTAGGTAGTTTACTTTTTGAAATTAGTTATTTTATTGAGTTTTTTGGGAAGATAGGTTAGGTTTTTTACCATTGGCGGTCACACACAGTGATCATTAATGGTTATACATGATAATCAATGGTCAAACTTGACCATCAGTGTTCGACCACCAAAGAAGGAAGGGTAATTGGATAGTCGATGATTTTAGTGATCATTAGTGATCAAGATATTTTGGTGGTAGGTTGATAATAAAAGGTGTAGAAAAAGGTTTTTAAAAGTATAAAATGGTTGGTAAAATGATTAAAATGGTTAGAAATGGTAAAAAATTTTAGTGTATGCAAAAGATAAGATGATGTTTAAGTAAGATGGAGATGTTAGAATGGTTGCTAAGTAGAGTTAGTTATTAGTTTGGTAGGTTTAGGAAATATGATGAAATTTGTATAGATAAAGGTAGATGTTGTTTAATGGCTAGAGGTAATGGTATAGATGTAATAGGTTTGAAAGATTCAAGTGTAGGTTGATAAATGAGGTTGATTTGGAAATGAGCAGTTGTGACACATGCTAACTTTGGTTTTGTAGGTATGGGACTAGATATAGATAATGGATTGAGTCCTCAGGATATTTTTAGAGATTTGTGATGGGATGAATATGGATGAGTGGATTCATATGGAGGAGGTTGGCCTTAGAGCCATGGTTTACTATATACACATGTCATGAGATGTGGCTATGATTGTGGCCCTCATTGAGAGATGGGACCTGACTATGAACACATTTTCATTACCAATAAGAAAGATGAACATCCTACTAGAGGATGTGCATAGGATTACATAGATTCCCATTTGAGGGGACCTAATTTTACACATTGAGAGTGAGGGAAGTGATTACCATATGGATTTGTTATATGGTGAGGATTGGGTTCATGCTAGGTGGCATTATAATATCTTTAGATATAGGACATTATACTAGAGGGCTCCAGGGGACTGATATTTGATGATAATGATGATGATGGTAGTGTCTTTTTTTGAATTTTATTAATTTGAGCATTAGTTGATTTCCTTATTTTATATTATGAGTGTTGGTAGAGATATTGCTAGGCAAGATAGTGTTCAGGTGGGATCCTATTTTGTTAGTCTAGATTTACAAAGAGCTATGGGGATTTCAAGCTCACCAATAATATGGTATAAATGTTAGGTTTGTGCTTTATTACTAGGCATATGATCATATTAGGGTATTTAGGCCACTCTATAGGTCCAAATTGTTAATTTATAGGGTTAGGTTGTGATGTTGAAAGGAGAACAAGATCAAGCAAGGACCTCCCTTGGTTTAGTGACTCAGAAGAGGGATGCCCTAAGGTAGAGGGTAGGAGATATGGTAGCACCAATAGGAGGACCACCTAGGATGATTTCTATGACATGGTACTTGGCCATGGTTGAAGAGTTGAGATACTATGAGTCCATAGTGTTGGAATAGTATCCAAAGCAGACAAGATGGGGAGATTATATGGCTAGTTTAGCAGGTGGAACAACTATGGTGACTCCAAGATAATGGGCCTTTATATTCAGTGGACATACATGTACCCCAAGAGGACTAACACCAAATGGTAGTGTAGGAGTAAGAGGGGCTAGTGGTAGTGGTGCACCAGGGGCATGACATATGATATAATGTATTTTTACATGATTTTGATATTATTCTATGTGTCCATGATGTGAGATGTATATGAGAGAGATTTTATACATTATTACATGTATTATTTATTTTATATATGATGTTGATGATTATATAGATGTGATTAATCTTTCATGATGTGGTTTATAATTATGGTTATTCATGTTCATGTTATGGTTCATGGTTTTTTAATGCTTACACACATTCTTTATGAGATGTTTTACTTAGTGGTTTAGGCATGTGATGTTTAGATTATGGTTATGATGTTCTATTTTTTTCATGGATATGATATGATTTTTATGATCATTGATGTTGTTTATGTAATGGCATTTGATGTGATGATCTTTGATTATGTGATGTGGTGATGATGATCATGGAGTATTTGGTGTGATGATCATGGATTATGTATGTTTATTTGTGGTTTATGATGTTATATGATGGCACATAAAGAATCAAACTAAATGTGGGAAAATTGATAAGAACTAATGAGACATATGAAGTAATAATTAAAAGACAAGAAAAGAAACATGATGCTTTTTTCATTGATAAGGATAAAATAAAAGTCAAAGTTAGATCAACTTAAGAAACATAAGCCTTTTGAATGCTTTGCATTAACATGCTTAGGTTGATAAAAAGGTGTCTTGATCACATTGTGTCTAGTAAGATCCTAATCCCTTAATTTATATATAATATAAGGGGAGGTAGGTAATAAGAATAAAAAATAAATGGGTGATAGGTAGGGTAACCTTGTGTGGGTTAGTTTTCCCTTTCTATAAGTGACCTAATAACTATAATAGACAAGTCCATGTCTTATGTTAGGTGTAGAATGATTGATGTGAGAAGTCTACTAATGTTAGATATAAAATTTGATTACAACTTTCTTGGGATATCTTATTCTATTTTGATATAAGTTCTATTGGTTATTACTATTTGTTCTGATAGGTTTGTGAAGTTGATCAATGTGGGAAGTTTTAAATGATTGCTTTTGATAAATTTGACTTAGCCAGCCTTCAAGGGAATGATCTAAATTTAGATTTTTTTATTTTTGTATCTATCCTTCAAGGTAGTAGTCTATCTTTTAAGAAATTTAGAGGATTTTGGGATAGTTGTCCTTTAGGGGATTAGTCTATAATACTATAAATATGCAACCCAAATAATATTTTGGTATCCCAAATTGTTTTGATGCTAGTTTTAGACATGGACAAGTCTAATTCGGCTTAAAGGTTTACTTTTATGAGGGAAAACTTTTAGCACAAAGAGGTTACTTGTAGGTGAAAGATATGGTTTAAGGAACAATAACCATGGGATTCTATCTTGTTAGAGATGAAAAGTCTCCATGAGAACCATGCCATAGGTAGAGTCATGGTACCCATATTTAGGATTAGGATATGACTATGATGGTTAATCACATGGTTCTATGTTGTAATCAGTTGTCCTCAAAGGGAGAGGGATAGGTGAATGAAGGTGTAAATCTCATAAATCAAGGGATGAGATTTAATTAGATAAAACAGTGAGTTAGATCCTTGTTTTAACAAAATAATGAATGTAGATGTGAAGCATTGAGAGGCTTAGGTTATAGTTTACCTTTGAGAGAGGATAAATGATAAGCTCTTGATCCACACTTATGGGTTATGATGTAGGGTCCAATCCAATTGAAAACAAATTTTCCTCTTTTTAATTTCTCCATGTTGGTGATATGTTGATTTTCATTTAGGATAGGTGTTTGTTATAGGTGCACTTGATTCACTCTTGATAGACACAAAGATGGTTAAGCACTATGAGGCAATGTTCATCAAGTATCTCAAGTCATGAAAGTCATTCTTGATGATAGTAAATTTCAAAAATGATCTCTTGAAAAGATATGCAAAGAGAAGGAATCTATACTTTGAGAGGCAAGACTGCCTCTACTTCGAAGACTAGAGATGTGCTAGTGTGATAGGCCCATAAATCGAATGAGATGTGCAAGTTCAAATCTTGACTTGAAGCACTAATGACTTTAGTCAACATTTTTTTAGGGATTTTGTTAGAGGCTTCTACTTGTCCAATTTAATATGGATGGTAAGGCAAATAAAAACTTAACTTCATTCCAAATGCATCATAGAGACCTTGGACTTTCTTATTCTTGAAAGATTCACCATTATCAGTGATGATATTATGAGGAACACCAAAATGATAGATGATGTGATGGTTGATGAAGTAAATAATTTTCATGGCCTTGGTAGAGATGAGAGGAATGGATTCCACCCACTTGATGAAATACTCAGTAGTGGTAATGATGGATTGGTGATGTTATGATGAATGAGGATTGATTTCCCTAATAATATCTAGACCCCATTATGAGAATGGCCAAAAGTCTCTAGATACTTGGAGGCCAGGAGTAGGTGCATGGTGTAAATTAACATGTTATTGACATTTAACACACTTTTTTACATAATATCAATAGTCTTGGTTGAGGGTGGGTCAATAGTATCCAAGGCAAAGGATGCATTTAGTGACAACTAAACCACTAAAATGTCCCCCACATATCCCATCATGTGTTTCCTTGATGGCATGGGAAGCCTCATGATTTTGAAGACAATAGAGAAGGAGGCCATCAAATCCATGTTTGTAAAGGATTCCTCATATTATGCTATAATTGTTAGGACCTAGGAAGCATAATTGATTACCATGTACAAGCAACTAAATGCGGAATTAACCAGAAGTAACAAGTAACTAGAATTCAGAAATAACATAGAATATGAGAGACAATACCCAATTGTATTAATACTCTTCCAGAAAGAAATTAAAATGAAGAGATGCCACACTCTTTCACACCTTACAGGCTTCCCACACCAAGTGTATAGTAATTCACCTTCAAGAGTTCACTCTCTCAATTACAGTCCCAACACACAACTCAAACACAGAGTTGGTGTTCACCTCTAACCAGTCAGTATCACTACTGCTAGTACCACCAATCAGTATCACTACTGCTAGTACACAAGTACTCCACATACTCCATGATCGAGTACACACCGTACTCCAAGTAGAACTCCCCTGATATTGCTACCTGTTGTGTTACTGATCTCCCTGATCTTGCTGCCACCTGCAAATCAACTTGGTTTTGCACACCTGTAAACCTAGATCTTGCACACACACACACCTGTAAATCAATGATCTTACTTACACATGTAGATCTCTCTACACCTTGAAGAACCCTTATCCTTGCCTCACCAAGTCCTTATGATTCTCCAAACTAATACCCCAGTGGATTTTCTACCAGATCTTGCTATCCCGTAGATCTACCTGATCATACACACTCAGCACCCCTGTGGAACTAGGAAGAACACACCTTTTCTCTCATCACACTGAAGGAGATAACCAAGCTCTCTCTAGCTAGCACACCTTACAATACAGCCCATGAGTCTATTATATAGATCCCATGTAAACAATAATTAGACATCTAATTACAATAATTAGATCCATAGCTCAAGACTAAAATTAGTCTTTACATGCAAACAACCCATTTAACTAACTAACTATTCATCAACAACCAGTTTTGGAATGCACAGTTGACTGACGTCGGTCCCTGTCTGTCTAGAGGTGACCAACATCGACTGATCCATGATCGATGTTGGTAGCCCTATGCTCTAGATATGACTGGCATCGGTTTCACTGCCAATGTCGATTACTGTGCACATTAACAACCTCCTCCATGTCTACATATAGTGAAGATTTTAGCTCCACAACCTAACAATCTCCCACTTGGAGATAAATAGCTGCACCTATACCTGTACTTGTACATCATCTAATCTATTTCCTAGCTTATATCCCTCTTCAAGATCAATCCTAAAGACCAACCACCACACACCTGTGGTGCACCTCCTGTCATCCAAGTAACCTGCCGCATCCACATCTACATACTCATGTAGAGAAGTCCCTGACCTTGCATAACATGAATCCCTGCTAATGGTCCCTCTCAGATACTTGAGAATCCATTGAACTGCCCTCTAGTGCTTCTTTCCCGAATTGGCTATGAACTCACTAACAACACCCACTACTGGGGCAATATCAGGGAGTACACATGTACTCAACCTCATCATGTGATTGGGGACCCTATTCTATGAACTGTCCATCCATAGGTGTGCTGCCCAGTTTTGCATCCTACACTACCTTCACACAATCATCTTGTGATAACATCAACTTGTGATCTTCCCTGTATCTAGGATTACTCATGCCAAATAATTTTGCTCCTCCAAATTCTTCATGACACACCTCTGAACTAACTTTACCTTTAGCTCAAAAAAAACCTTGCATGTCCAACCCTGCATCAAGCAAACACACAACATACAGTAACAGGATAATGTCGTGACCATCATCCACTTGGTAAAGAAACCACAGTGGTTACAATGACATTGACTAAAGCCATGCTTTGTCATCCCCTGTCAAACTTGCACCACTATCCTGGAGCTTCCTCAAGACCATATGACCTGGCCTTCCATCTCACATATCCATTCACTCTATTCTTTAACCAAGGAATCCATTCATCTTTTAGTGCTTTCATACCGGCTGGCAACCCTACCAAATATTCCATTTGGTTCTACATCCTAGGAATCAAATTCCTCATTCATGCCATGCTCCCACTGTTTCCTAGATCCTTCTTGCTCTGCAGTGAGCAACAAGTATAAAGAAGAGGAATAATGAATTTGAGGCTTACTTACCCTTTTAGACCTCCATATGGGCATTTGAGACTCTTTGACAGCTTGTTGTCTGCCCAAAATCCATTCCAGTGATCGACCTCGATCACCACATAGTCTGCATCCAACTGACATTGGTTCCATGCGACTATCCTAACTATCAATGTTGATTTCTTGACTGACATCAGTGTCTACCTATTGCCGATGTCTGTTCCTTGACTAACATTAGTCTTACCTTACCCGACTCCACCGGCTCTGGTCTGCACATGACCGACATCGGCACCTGTCTGTTTGACATTGGTGTCTCCTGACTGACGCCGGTACCTATGTTCTCCTGTGAGTGATGACCTTTTACCCACGAGCTCTCTTTGGTTTAAAACCCTATCCAAACTACCTTGCTTAGAGTTACTTAGCCTTCTCCACTAATCTCTGTCCATCATCTCCTCCATGAACACCAAGGCTTTCAAGTTGTTAAGTTTGTCAAAGACATCTGTCTTCTACTTAAGAACATGCATCTCCTTCTTGCTCTTGTGACCAAGCCTACAAAGCCACATATTCACAATAGAAGAAGAACCAATAATATAAGTAGATAGATAAAGGATACCTACTTTCTTACCACCTGCTAATTCAAGTGCATCCACTGTGAGAGTTTTTGTGCATCTCTCATCACCCAACTTTCCTAAAGAAATTAGCCACATCTTCAAGACTGGGACTTGCATGACCTCCTTCAACACCCATGTGTTGGGCGTTTGCAATTTCAGCCGCACTTCCCTTTTGCCAAAAATTTGACAAGGCCCACTAGCCCCTAAATAAATCTTTCCAAAGTCTCTAAGGACCTTAACATGGAAAAATACTCTATTTCGGGCTGTATGGAAAGAGGCAACATAATCTATAAAACAAGATTCTACTTTATCCAAGGAACATACCAGAGCATCCTATGCAACAACCCCTACAACATCCACTTCTTCAGTTCCTTCATGCTGATCTTCTACCAACCAACAATATTTCTTTACCTGCTCTTTCTTTCCATAACACCGTAATTGACCATTCTTGCTTTTCAATTCCTCCATTCTTAGTGTAATTTCTTTTGCCATTGCTTTACTCCCACTCAATTAGAAACCCATGAGAGTGACTTGTAATCAAACACAAACCTGCTTCCTACAACCTTAGTTCTGATACCACTTTGTTAGGACCTAGGAAGCATAATTGATTACCATGTACAAGCAACTAAATGCGGAATTAACCAGAAGTAACAAGTAACTAGAATTTAGAAATAACATAGAATATGAGAGACAATACCCAATTGTATTAATACTCTTCCAAAAAGAAATTAAAATGAAGAGATGCCACACTCTTCCACACCTTACAGGCTCCCCACACCAAGTGTATAGTAATTCACCTTCAAGAGTTCACTCTCTCAATTAAGGTCCCAACACACAACTCAAACACAGAGTTGGTGTTCACCTCCAACCAATCAGTATCACTACTACCAATACCACCAGTCAGTATCACTACTGCCAGTACACAAGTACTCCACATACTCCATGACCGAGTACACACCGTACTCCAAGTAGATCTCCCCTGATCTTGCTACCTATTGTGTTGCTGATCTCCCTGATCTTACTGCCACCTACAGATCAACTTGGTTTTACACACCTACAAACCTAGATCTCGCACACACACACACTTGCAAATCAATTATCTTACTTACACATGTAGATCTCTCTACACCCTGAAGAACCCTTGTCCTTGCCTCAATAAGTCCTTATGATTCTCCAAACCAATACCTCAGTGGATCTTCTACCAGATCTTGCTATCCCATAGATCTACCTAATCATACACACTCGGCACCCCTATGGAACTAGGAGGAACACACCTTTGCTCTCATCACACTGAAGGAGATAACCAAGCTCTCTCTAACTATCACACCTTATAATACAACCCATGAGTCTATTATATAGATCCCATGCAAACAATAATTAGACATTTAGTTACAATAATTAGATCCACAGCTTAAGACTAAAATTAGTCTTTACATGCAAACAACCCATTCAACTAACTAACTGTTTGTCAACAACCAGTTTTGGAATGCACAGGCGACCGATGTCGGTCCCTGTCTATCTGGAGGTGACCGATGTCGGTCGATCCATGACTGATGTTAGCAGCCCTGTGCTTTGGATATGACCAATGTCAGTTGTGCTGTCGATGTCAATTTTTGTGCACCTTAGCAACCTCCTCCATGCCTGCATATAGTGAAGCTTTTATCTCCAAAACCTAACAATCTCTCACTTAGAGATAAATAGATACACTTGTACCTGTACCTGTACCTATACATCATCTAATCTATTTCTTGGCTTGTATCCCTCTTCAAGATCAATCTTGAAAACCAACCACCACACACCTGTGGTGCACCTCCTGTCATCCAAGTAACCTACTGCATCTGCATCTACATACTCATGTAGAGAAGTCCCTGACCTTGCATAACATGAATCCCTACTAATGGTCCCTCTTAGATACTTGAGAATCCACTGAACTACCCTCCAGTGCTTCTTTTTTGAATTGGCTATGAACTCGCTGACAACACCCATTACTGGGGCAATATCAGGGAGTACACATGTACTCAACTTCATCATGTGATTGGGGACCCTGTTCTGTGAGCTATCCATCCATAGGTGTGCTGCCCGGTTTTGCATCCTACACTACCTTAACACAATCATCCTGTGACAACATCAACTTGTGATCCTCCCTGTCTCTAGGATTACTCATGCCAAATAATTTTGCTCCTCCAAATTCTTCATGACACACCTCTGAACTAACTTTACCTTTAGCTCAAAAAAAAACCTTACATGTGTGACCCTGCATCAAGCAAACACATAACATACAATAATAGGATAATGTTGCGACCATCATCCACCTGGTAAAGAAACCATAGTGGTTACAATGATAGTGACTAAAGCCATGCTTTGTCATCCTCCTGTCAAACCTGTACCACTATCTTGGAGCTTCCTCAAGACCATATGACCTGGCCTTCCATCTCATGTATCCATTCACTCTATTCTTTAACCAAGGAATCCATTCATCTTTCAGTGCTTTCATACCAGCTGGCAACCCTACCAAATCTTTTATTTGGTTCTGCATCTTAGGAATTAAATTCCTCATTCATGCCATGCTCCCACTATTTCCTTGATCCTTCCTACTCTGCAGTGAGTAACAAGTATAAAGAAGAGGAATAATGAATTTGAGGCTTACTTACCCTTTTAGTCCTCCATATAGGCATTTTAGACTCCTTGACAGCTTACTATCCACCCAAAATCCATTCTAGTGACTGACCTCTATCACCACATAGTCTGCATCTGACTGACATTGGTTCCATGCGACTGTCCTAACTACCGACACTGATTTCCTGACCGACGGTGGTGTCTACCTATCACTGATGTCGGTTCCCTGACCGACATTGGTCTTACCCTACCCAAAACAACTAGCTCTGGTCTGCACATGACCGACATCGGCACCTGTTTGTTTGATGCTAGTTCCTCCTGACTGATGTCAGTACCTATGTTCTCCTGTGAGTGATGACTTTTTACCTGCGAGATCTCTTTGGATCAAAACTGTATCCAAACTACCCTGCTCAGAGTTATTCAACCTTCTCCACTGATCTCTATCCATCATCTCCTCCATAAACACCAAGGTTTTCCAGTTCTTAAGTTTGTCAAAGACATTTGTCTTCCACTTAAGAACATGCATCTCCTTCTTGCTCTTGTGACCAAGCCTACAAAGCCACATCTTTGCAATAAAAGAAGAATTAGTAATATAAGTAGATAGATAAAGGATACCTACTTTCTTACCACCTGGTAATTCAAGTGAATCCACTATGAGAGTTTTTGTGCATCTCTCATCACCCAAATTTTCTAAAGAAATTAGCCACATTTTCAAGACTGGGACCTGCATGACCTCCTTCAACACCCATGTGTTGGCCGTCTACAATTTCAGCCACACTTCCCCTTTGCCAAAACTTTGACAAGGCACACCAGCCCCTAAATAAATCTTTCCAAAGTCTCCAAGGACCTTAACATGGAAAAATACTCTATTTCAAGCTACATGGAAAGACGCAACATAATTTATAAAATAAGATTCTACTTTATTCAAGGAACATACTAGAGCATCTTGTGTAACAACCCCTGCAACATTTGCTTCTTGAATTCCTTCATGTTGATCTTCTACCAACCAACAATATTTCTTTACCTGCTCTTTCTTTCCATAACACCGTAATTGACCATTCTTGATTTTCAATTCCTCCATTCTTAGTGTACTTTCTTCTGCCATTGATTTACTCCCACTCAATTAGAAACCCCTGAGAGTGACCTGTAATCAAACACAAACCTGCTCCCTGCAACCTTAGCTCTGATACCACTTTGTTAGGACCTAAGAAGCATAATTGATTACCATGTACAAGTAACTAAATGTGGAATTAACTAGAAGTAACAAGTAACTAGAATTCAAAAATAACACAGAATATGAGAGACAATATCCAATTGTGTTAATACTCTTCCAAAAAGAAATTACAATGAAGATATGCCACACTCTTCCACACCTTACAGGCTTCCCACACCAAGTGTATAGTAATTCACATTCAAGAGTTCACTCTCTCAATTATGGTCCCAACACACAACTCAAACACAGAGTTGGTGTTCACCTCCAACCAGTCAATATCACTACTGCCAGTACCACCAGTCAGTATCACTACTACTAGTACACAAGTACTCCACATACTCCATGACCGAGTACACACTATACTCCAAATAGATCTCCCCTGATCTTGCTACCTGTTGTGTTGCTGATCTCCCTGATCTTGCTGCCACCTACAGATCAACTTAGTTTTGCACACCTACAAACCTAGATCTCACACACACACACACACACCTGCAAATCAATGATCTTACTTACACATGTAGATCTCTCTACACCCTAAATAACCCTTGTCCTTACCTCACCAAGTCCTTATGATTCTCCAAACTAGTACCCTGATGGATCTTCTACCAGATCTTTCTATCCCACAGATCTACCTGATCATACACACTCGACACCCCTATGGAACTAGGAGGAACACACCTTTGCTCTCATCACACTAAAGGAGCTAACCAAGCTCTCTCTAGCTAGCACACCTTACAATATAGCCCATGAGTCTATTATATAGATCCCATGCAAACAATAATTAGACATCCAATTACAATAATTAGATCTGTAGCTCAAGACTAAAATTAGTTTTTACATGCAAACAACCCATTCAACTAACTAACTGTTTGTCAACAACTAGTTTTGAAATGTATAGGTGACTGACGTCAGTCCCTGTCTATCTAGAGGTGATCGATGTTGTTCGATCCATGACCAATATTGGCAGCCCTATGCTCTGGATATGACCGACATCAGTTGCACTACCGACATCAGTTGTTGTGCACCTTAGCAACCTCTTCCATGTCTATATATAGTGAACCTTTTAGCTCAATAACCTAACAATCTCCCACTTAGAGATAAATAGTTACACCTATACCTATACCTGTACATCATCTAATCTATTTCTTAGCTTGTATCCCTCTTCAAGATCAATCCTGAAGACCAACCACCACACACCTATGGTGCACCTCCTATCATCCAAGTAACCTACCGCATCCACATCTACATACTCATGTAGAGAAGTCCTTGACCTTACATAGCATGAATCCCTACTACTAGTCCCTCTCACATGAGAATCCACTAAACTACCCTCCAGTGCTTCTTTCTAAATTGGCTACGAACTCACTGATAACACCCACTACTGGGGCAATATCAGGGAGTACACATGTACTCAACCTCATCATGTGATTGGGGACCCTATTCTGTGAACTATCCATCCATAGGTGTGCTGCCCAATTCTACATCCTGCACTACCTTCACACAATCATCCTATGACAACATCAACTTGTGATCTTCCCTGTCTCTAGGATTACTCATGCCAAATAATTTTGCTCCTCCAAATTCTTCATGACACACCTCTAAACTAAATTTACCTTTAGCTCAGAAAAAACCCTACATGTGTGACCCTGCATCAAGCAAACTCACAACATACAGTAATAGGATAATGTCATGACCATCATCCACTTGGTAAAGAAACCATAGTGGTTATAATGACATTGACTAAAGCCATGCTTTATCATCCCCTGTCAAACCTGCACCACTGTCGTAGAGCTTCCTCAAGACCATATGACCTGGCCTTTCATCTCACGTATCCATTCACTCTATTCTTTAACCAAGGAATCCATTCATCTTTTAGTGCTTTCATACCGGATGGCAACCCTACCAAATCTTTCATTTGGTTCTGCATCCTAGGAATCAAATTCCTCATTCATGCCATGCTCCCACTGTTTCCTGGATCCTTTTTGTTCTGTAGTGAGCAACAAGTATAAAGAAGAGGAATAATGAATTTGAGGCTTACTTACCCTTTCATTCATCCATATGGGCATTTGAGACTCCTTGATAGCTTGTTGTCTGCCCTAAATCCATTCCAATGACTGACCTCAATCACCACATAGCCTGCATCTGATCGACATTAGTTACATGTGACTGTCTTGACTATCGATGTCAGTTTCCTGACCGACGTCGGTGTCTACCTATCACCGATATCAGTTCCCTAATTGATGTCAGTCTTACCCCACCTGACACCACCAGCTCTGGTCTACACATGACCAACATCGGCACCCATCTGTTTGACACTGGTGTCTCTTGACCAATGCTAGTACCTGTGTTCTCCTGTGAGTGATGAATTTTTACCTGTGAGCTCTCTTTGGATCAAAAACCTATCCAAACTACCCTGCTCAGAGTTACTCAACCTTCTCCACTGATCTCTGTCCATCATCTCCTCCATGAACACAAAGGCTTTCTAGTTCTTAAGTTTTTCAAAGAAATTTATCTTTCGCTTAAGAACATACATCTCCTTCTTGATCTTGTGACCAAGCCTACAAAGCCATGTCTTTGCAACAGAAGAAGAATTAGTAATATAAGTAGATAGATAAAGGATACCTACTTTCTTACCACCTGCTAATTCAAGTGCATCCACTGTGAGAGTTTTTGTGCATCTCTCATCACCCAACTTTCTTGAAGAAATTAGCCACATCTTCAAGACTGGGACCTACATGACCTCCTTCAACACCCATGTGTTGGCTGTCTGCAATTTCAGCCACACTTCCCCTTTGCCAAAAATTTGACAAGGCACACCAGCCCCTAAATAAATCTTTCCAAAGTCTCCAAGGACCTTAACATGGAAAAATAATCTATTTCAGGCTGCATGGAAAGAGGTGACAGAATCTATAAAACAAGATTCTACTTTATCCAAAGAACATACCAGAGCATCCTATGCAACAACCCCTGCAACATCTGCTTCCTCAGTTCCTTCATGCTGATCTTATATCAACCAACAATATTTTTTTACCTGCTCTTTCTTTCCATAACACCATAATTGACCATTCTTGCTTTTCAATTCCTCCATTCTTAGTGTACTTTCTTCTACCATTGCTTTACTCTCACTCAATTAGAAACCCCTGAGAGTGACCTGTAATCAAACACAAACCTGCTCTTAGGAACCTTAGCTTTGATACCACTTTGTTAGGACCTAGGAAGCACAATTGATTACCATGTACAAGCAACTAAATGCAGAATTAACCAAAAGTAACAAGTAACTAGAATTCAAAAATAACACAGAATATGAGAGATAATACCCAATTATATTAATACTCTTCCAAAAAGAAATTACAATGAAGAGATGCCACACTCTTCCACACCTTACAGGCTTCCCACACCAAGTGTACAATAATTCACCTTCAAGAGTTCACTCTCTCAATTATGGTCCCAACACACAACTCAAACACAGAGTTGGTGTTCATCTCTAACCAATTAGTATCACTACTACCAGTACCACCAGTCAGTATCACTACTGCCAGTACACAAGTACTCCACATACTCCACAACTGAGTACACATTGTACTCCAAGTAGATCTCCCCTGATCTTGCTACCTATTGTGTTGTTGATCTCCCTGATCTTGCTACCACCTGCAGATCAACTTGGTTTTACACACCTACAAACCTAGATCTCACACACACACACACACCTGTAAATCAATGATCTTAATTACACATGTAGATCTCTCTACACCCTTAAGGATGCTTGTCCTTGCCTCACCAAGTCCTTATGATTCTCCAAACTAGTACCCTGATGGATCTTCTACCAGATCTTGCTATCCCATAGATCTACCTAATCATACACACTCGGCACCCCTATGGAACTAGGAGGAACACACCTTTGCTCTCATCACACTGAAGGAGCTAACCAAGCTCTCTCTAACTAGCACACCTTACAATATAGCCCATAAGTCTATTATATAGATCCCATGCAAAAAATAATTAGACATCCAATTACAATAATTAGATCTACAGCTCAAGACTATAATTAGTCTTTACATGTAAATAACTCGTTCAACTAACTAACTATTCATCAATAACTAGTTCTGGAACGCACAGGTGACTGACGTCGGTCCTTGTCTATCTGGAGGTGACCGACGTCAGTTGATCCATGACTGATGTCGGTAGCCCTGTGCTCTAGATATGACCGATGTTAGTTGCGCTACTGATGTCAGTTGTTGTGCACCTTAGCAACCTCCTCCATGTCTACATATAGTGAAGCTTTTAGCTCCACAACCTAACAATAATAAGAGGTACTCTTAACAAAAGACCTATCAGACATTCCTTGAGAGGTTGGGAGGAAAAATATTGAGGTTGAGGTAATCAAAAGTTTGTTCATACCATATGTCTGATGGATATAATTCCACATTACAAATGGTAGGAAGATCAGAATGCATATAAGATGGGGTGACAAAGTGATGGATGATAACAAAAAGCTTAGAGTTAGAATGTTGAGATGGGATCTGGGAAGCAAGGGAAGTCATGGTATCTGTTAACTTGTTGGTATATCATGGAATTGATTGGATAAAGTAATGATCAACTAATGCTAAGATACATCTATTAGTTATTTGTACTTTAGTAAGACATAATTCTTACATTTATAAGATCCATTGACCTAGTTGATCACAAGTTATGAATCATCAAAGACATTAATTGTCTTGACTCCCAAGGCTAGAGCAGTTTGGAGACCTATGACTATGGCTTCATACTTAGACACATTATTGGTGAATTTAAATTCCAGTTTAAAGGAAAGGGGAAGAGGTTAACCATCAAAGGGAATGAGAATAAATCCAACACCCCCACCATGTTGGCATTTGGAGCCATCAAATAACATGGTCATTTGGTAGGTGGGATATTCTTAAGAAAGAGTCATAATAGACTCATCTGGAAATGAAAGAGGAAGAGGTTGGTTTTCAGTTAGAGGAGCTTCAACCACTTGATCAACAATCATTTTCCCTTTAATTAAATTCAACTAAAATAACTCAAGATCAAACTCAACTAAAAGCATGAGCCACTTAGCCATACATTGGTTTTGGTATGGTTTGGAGTGCATATATTTGAGTGGGTTAGTGTTAGTGATGACATAGGTTTTATGATTAAGAAGGTAATGGCAAAGTTTGGAAGCCACAAAGATGAGGGTGAGGCAAAGTTTTTTGGGATGGGAATACTAAGTCTCATACTATATAAGCATTCAACTTATGTAGTAGATGTCTTGATCTCTATTTTTTCCATCATGGTGAGCAATCATTGCCCCTAAGGAATGATTAGTGGTGAAGATGTAAAGGTAGAAGGGTTGATCCTCTTTAGGAGAGTTCAATATAGGTGGAGAAAGAAGGTATTATTTGAGTGAATCAAAGGATTGTTGATAGTATTTAGTCCACTTAAAAGATGTGTCTTTCTTAAGGAGATGGTGAAAAGGTTGACATCTATCTAATAATTGAGAGATGAAACATCATATTGATTGGAGATTCCCCTATATACTACAAATATGATAAAGGTAGGTTAGAGGTAGAAGATTTAGAGGTGGAGGGTAAAGGTTTGGTGCTAGGTGGGAAGGTAAAGGTAGTTAGGTTAGTTAATAATGATGTGGATTTTGTTGTTTTGGTGGAGGTAGGTGTAGGTAGATTAAAAGGAGAAGTTTTACTAGATGAGGAATAGGTAATGGGGACATTAGAGGGATGGGATCCTAAAATTAAAGGTAAAACAGAAGGGGGTGGTATGGGTTTAGTTTTAGATGGTTTGGGTGGTTTCACCTTTTTGATAGGTTTAGTCAAAGGTTTCTTTAGTGGAATTGATGGGGTTAAGTCCAAATTCAAAGATGGATGAGCCAAGTTAGGGGTAAGAAGTAGTCCTATATTTTTAATGGGTTTGGTTAGGGGGTGTAGTGTGGTTAAATAATTTTAGATAGAGGGGGGTTGAAAGATTCACCTATGGTTTTGGAGGAAGAAGTATCTAAGGATGGGTTTGAGGTAATGGTAGGTTTGAGGGTAGATGTAAGTGAGGTTAAAGGTTATTGTTTATTTTGATAAGGTAACCCAAGATGGTGCTAAAAGGTGGCCCTATCTAGATTGGGTTGAGAGGTAAACTCTATGTTTTTAACCAATCTAGAAAAAGGTTTATAGATGGGTTTGATTACTTGGTTATTGGTTTCAAATATTAAACTTATAGGTTGAGGTGACTGAATAGTTTCTTCACCTTTGTCTTGGGTGGAAGGTTTGATGTTTGAGGAAGATGGTGTTTCTAGGGAAAGAATAGAGGAGATGATCTCTTCCTTTGGAGTGGTTTCCAAATAAGGAGTGGTTGGTTCTATGGTAGGTAAGGAGGGTATGGTTTGTTCAAATTGAAAAAGGGAGGTGGTTGATTCCTTTGTTTAGATGTCCAAAGGAAAGAGTAGTTATTCCAAAACTTCCATAATTGGATTGGGGGAAAAATTAGTTGAAATAATGGTTGGATCCTTTGGTATTACTATCAAAGGAGAGGTGGGAAAGTAAATGGTATCTTCAATTGAAAGAGAGCATGTTTCTTCCTTTATTTGGTTATATAATTGAATAGAAGAAGATTCCATCACTTCAATAAGTGAGGTGGAAGAAGAGGTAGTTGAGGCAACAGTTTCCTCAATGGTAGGTTCACTAATAATGACATTGATTGTGTACACCTCATGAGCGTGAGATGATTATAGTTAGTTGTTGTCATGGTTGGTGGAAGGTGCATAGTTAGGAAAAGGTTTTTGAAATATATCTAATGATTGATTTGGAGGTAAATTGGGATTATCCAATAAAAGTTTACCTTTGTCAATCATGTTTTGGATAATAGTTTTAAAGGTATTTCACCTATTAACATCATGTCCAATAACATGATGGAAGGCACATAGATCATTTTAATTGTACCATCCAAGTGTGGGAAGAGAAGCATCAAATTATTAGGGTGGTTTGATAGGAGGAAGTTGTAGGAAATTAGCTTTAAGTAGTTTATCCAAAATTGAAGCATATGAATCCCCTATGGGAGTATATTGTCTTGGAGTGGGTCGGTTTTTCTTGTGAGTTTTTTGGTTTGATGGGTTGGAATAATTGGTTTGATTAGGCTGGTTGATAATTAGAGGTAGAGTGGATTTTAAGACAATCATGTTTGCAGTTGCCTTTGTCTTAGCATTGGGATGGTTGGATGGGTTAGTGGTTTTGGTTGAAGAAGGGCCATTCGATTTATAACTAAAATTCTTATTTCTTAGTTTCAATTTCCTTGCATTAATGTATCTAATTTCAAGTTTACGTGTCATGGTAAATGCCTCATCAAAGGTTCTAAAAGTCTAAACCTAAAGAGTTGGGGCAATATGTTTGGCATAACTTTAAAAAAAGAGTTTAATCAATTCAGGTTGGTGTAATGAGAAAAAAATTTGGTTAATGAGACCTCTCCATTTAGCTATGAAATTATTAATTGATTCATCATAGAATTTCCTAATGGAGTAAAGGCTAGTAATGGAAAATTTTTTAGATATGTTGAGTGAAAAGTGATCTAAAATGATTTGGGCTAGTTGAGAAAAGGATAAGATGTTAGGTTGTGGAGCTAAAAGCTTCACCAGGATGCAAACAGGAGAAGTTACAGAGGTTATGGAGGTCGCAGAGAGTTGTTGAATGCATTGCAGGGAAACCAACATCGGTCTGATCAACCGACATCAGTCAGATGGTAGTGAGGATGCAACCGATGTTGGTTACCAGTTAGCCGACATCGGTCATGGAGGAGCCGATTTCGGCAGCCTGTACATGAACATGCAATTTGCATGTTGATTCCGGAGAGTCTATTTTTGGACTATTAGTTTGCATGTTAAAGGCTAGCTATAGTCTTGAGTTGTGCATCTAATTATTGTAATTAAGATAGTCTAATTATTGTAAGCATGAGATCTATATAATAGACTCATGGGCTGTATTGTAAACTTGTAGCTAGAGAGTAAGAGAGCATATAAGCTCCTTCTGAGAGAGGTGAGCAATGGTGTGTTCCTCCTAGTGCCACAGTACCAAGAGTGGGTACTGGTTTGGAGAATCAGAGGGTTTCTTCATGTTTGTATGATCTTAGTCAGCAGGTGAGCATGGCTTCTATTGGAGATCTACATTGGTGAGTAAGGTTTGGTGATTTGTAGGTAGTAGCAGAGAGCAGGAGATCTACTTGGAGTATGGTTGTGTACTTGGTGTACTGGCAGTGTGTTACTAACTGGTTGGAGAGGTGAACATCAATTCTATATTTGAGTTGATTGTTGGGACCAAGAGAGAGGGAAGAAGGTCTTGAGGTGTGGTGAGCCTTTGAGGTGGAAGAAGAAGTGGCATCTTCTTTATTGTATTTTCTTCTAAGTATTTAATACAATTGTGTATTGTCTCTCAAATCCTATGTTGTTTCATATTTCTAGTTACTTATTGATTCTAGTATAATTCCGTGTTTAGTTGCTAATACAAGAAGTAATCATATGTGCTCTATTTGTGGAGAAAGATCCTGACAAGTTGGTATCAGAGCTTTTGGTTGGGTTACTAACAGGTGGTTTCAGATCTGGATAGTGTGTGTTGATTATAGGGTACTCACAGGGGTTTTTTGATTGAGTGGGAGTATAGCAATGGCAGAAGGAAGTAAGCTAAGAATGGAGAAACTGAATATCATGAATGGTCCGATTGATGGAAAGAAAGAGTAGGGAAATAAAGATTGTTGGTTGGTAGCAGATCAGCAGGGAGGAGCAAATGTTGCAGGGGATGTTGCACAGGATGTTTTGGATAAAGTGGAATCTTTGTTTACAGATTTGTTTGCCTCTTTCCATGCAGCCTAAAATAGAGCATCTTTTCATGGGTATGTCTTTGGAGACTTTGGAGAGATTTATTTAGGAGCTGGAGAGCCTTGTCAAATGATTGGCAAAGGGGAAGTGAAGCTAAAATTGCAGATGGATAACACACAGGGGTTGAATGAGGTTATGCAGGTACCAGTCTTGGAGATGAGTCTAATTTCTTTAGGAAAGTTAGATGATGGGAGATGCACAGTAACTCTCATAACGGATGTACTTGAATTAAACGGTGGTAAGAAAGTAGGTATGCTTTATCTATCTACTTATATTACTGATTCATCTTCTGTTATAGAGATGTGGCTTTGTAGGCTTGGTTACATATGTAGGAAGGGAATGCATGTTCTGAAGTAGAAGACAGATGTTTTTGACAAGCTAAAGAACTGGAGAGCCTTGGTGTTCATGGAGGAGATGACGGGTAGAGATCAGGTGTCGGAACTGAATTATTCTAAGCAGGGTTGTGTTGATTTGAATAGGATTTTGATCCATGGAGAGCTCATGGGTAAAAAGTTATCACTCACAAGTGAACACAGATACCAGCATCGGTCATCAAGAAGCGACATTGAACAGACAGGCACCGACGTTGATCATGTGCAGATCAGTAGAGTCGGTGGTGTCAGGAAGCAGGAACTGATGTCGGTCATATAGTGACTGACATCAGCAAAAGGTACACCAGTGTCGGTAATGGGACCAATGTCGGTAGACAAGGTCAGTCACAGAGAACTAACGTTGGTCGGGAGCAGATTGGGAGATGGCTGAGATCGGTCACTAGAATGGATAGTGGGTGGATAGCAAGCTGTCAACAAGTCTCAAACACTCATATGGAGGTCAGAAAGGGTAAGTGAACCTCATATTTGTTGTTCACCTTCTTTATATTGCTTACTGATGGTCGAGAACTAGGAAGATGTGAAGAGGCAATGCAGGTAGAATCCAGATACAGTGGGAGCTTGGCATGGATGAGGAGTGTGAGTCCTTGGAGAAGAACCAAATAGGGTTTTGTTGGTAGAGTTGTCAGCTAGAAGAAAGCACTGAGAGATGGATGGATTCCCATAGTTAAAGAAGAGAGTGGATGGATACATGAGACGGAAGGCCAAGGTATATGGTCTTGAGGAAGCTGCAGGACAGTGGTACAGGTTTTGACAGGTGGATGACAAAGTAGGGCTTCAATCAATGTCAGTGTAACTATTGTGTTTGTTCTTACCAGGTGGATGATGAGTCATGACATTATCCTGTTATTGTATGTGGATGGTTTGCTAGCAGATTTGTACATACAGGGTTTTGTTGAGCTAAGGGTAAGGTTAGTTCAGAGGTATGTCAAGGAGAATTTGGAGCAGCAAAATTCTTTGGCATAAGATACATGGAGATTTGGTCTCCAGTGGGAGCTGATGTGAAGATGGTGTTGGTGAGGTTTAGGATGCAGAATCGGTAAGCACACCAAGGGCTAGACAGTTCAAGCGGAGCTTAGAATAGGGTTTGAAATCACATGAGGTCTAGTGTAGACCTGAGTTTTCCCAATCAGTGGGAGCTATCAGAGAGTTTGGAGCCAATTTGGGGAAGGTAGATTCTTAGGTATCTGAGAGGGACTAGCATCAAGTTAACATGTTATGCAAGGTCAAGGTCTTCACTACATGGAGATGTAGGTTCAGATGTGGCAGGTTACTTGGATAACAGGAAAGGTGTCATAGGATGTGTGGTGGTTAGTCTTTAGGATTGATCTTGAAGAGGGATACAAGCCAGGGAATAATTTAGATGGTGTACAAGGACAGGTACAGGTGTAGCTGTTTATCTCCAAGTGGGAGATTGTTAGGTTGTGGATCTAAAAGCTTCACTAGGATGCAAACAGGAGAAGTTACAGAGGTCATAGAGAGTTGTTAAATGCGTTGTAGAGAAATTGGCATCAATTTGATCAACCGACGTCAGTCAGATGGTAGTGAGGATGCAACTGATGTTGGTTACCAATCGGCCGACATAGGTCATGGAGGAGCCAACGTCGACAACCTGTACGTGAACATGCAGTTTGCATGTTGATTCTGGAGAGTCTATTTTTGGACTGTTAGTTTGCATGTTAAAGGCTAGTTGTAGTCTTGAGTTGCACATCTAATTATTGTAATTAAGATAGTCTAATTATTGTAAGCATGAGATTTATATAATAGACTCATGAGCTGTATTGTAAACTTGTAGCTAGAGAGTAAGAGAGCATATAAGCTCCTTCTGAGAGAGGTGAGCAATGGTGTGTTCCTCCTAGTGCCATAGTACCAAGAGTGGGTACTGGTTTGGAGAATCAGAGGGGTTCTTCATGTTTGTATGATCTTAGTTAGCAGGTGAGCATGGCTTCTATTGGAGATCTACATTGGTGAGTAAGGTT
Organism: Torreya grandis; assembly: GCA_037957365.1. NCBI lineage: Eukaryota > Viridiplantae > Streptophyta > Pinopsida > Cupressales > Taxaceae > Torreya > Torreya grandis. The sequence goes on from JARHVA010002525.1 coordinate 57,849, forward strand.
TAGTGATTTGCAAGTAGCAGCAGAGAGCAGGAGATCTACTTGGAGTATGGTTGTGTACTTGGTGTACTGGCAGCGTGTTACTGACTGGTTGGAGAGGTGAACATCAATTCTATATTTGAGTTGATTGTTGGGACCAAGAGAGAGAGGGAAGAAGGTCTTGAGGTGTGGTGAGCCTTTGAGGTGGAAGAAGAAGTGGCATCTTCTTTATTGTATTTTCTTCTAAGTATTTAATACAATTGTGTATTGTCTCTCAAATCCTATGTTGTTTCATATTTCTAGTTACTTATTGATTCTGGTATAATTCCATGTTTAGTTGCTAATACAAGAAGTAATCATATGTGCTCTATTTGTGGAGTAAGATCCTGACATAAGATAGAGTGCTTGGTGAGAGCACTATACCGATCTAAGGCTAGTCCAGATAAAGACATGGGGAAGGTATAAAGGAGAAGAGCATCATCATATGTAATCAAATAGAAAGAATGGTGGAATGCTCTTAAATGTTTTTGAAAGTCCTTGCTTTGGAACTTGGAAAACTTAGGTAGTTTCTATTGAGGGGGATAAGGTCAGATTGGAACGGATGGGTGAATGGGTTCATTTTAGATTTGATCATAAGATAAAAGGTTATGAGATCTAAAAATAAATGATTCAAGATTTGAAATTTCATCCATCAACATCTTAACTAAATATAATTAATGTTTGGGAGCTCCATAATTGGGTGGTAGGTTTGGCTGAGGTTGGTTGGATACAATGTATGGATAAGAGGTGGAAGGTTGAGAAGATGCCACATATTGGTATGTGGTCATTAAAGGTTGGGATGATGCCCCATATTGGTATGTGGGCACAAAAGGTTGGGTATAAGGTGGTATGTATCCCTGTGGATTAGAAACATATTGGTAAAATGTCATGGGTGTTTATTGAGGGATTAAGAAAGGTTGGTTTAGAGGTATAGTTGAAGTGGTAGGTTGAGGTTAAGTGGCGACCCTTGTGTTAATGGGTGGAAGAGTAGGAGGTATAGAAAGTACCAAATTTTAGAATGGGGTATAAAATGGTGGATTGGTAGTAATAAGAGGAATGGTGTAAATAGGGGTAGAAGATATCCCCATGGTAGGTGGGGTATAGGTAATAATAGGTAAGGTTGTCCCTACATTAGAGTTGTTGGTTAGTGTAGGAGGAGTTTGGTTATAGGTTAGAATGTTGGATTAGGTTTCAATGGTGGTAGTGGATGGGATATTGGTAGAAGAAGAGGTTTGGATGATCAATGGTTAGGTAAAAGTAACACTAACCATAAGAAGGGGAGGCATACCATAAGGTGGATCCATGGGAGGAACCAAAATAGTATAGGTGTGGTGAGATAAGGTGTTAAGGTAGTGTTGGAGGGTTGTGGGGTTATTATCAAGGAATGTGGGAAAATATGCATCACCCTTAATAACTATCCATGGCATGGTAGGAGGGGGATAAGGATGAGGGGAACCCTCAACATCTGAAGTATACTCCATAAAGGAGGAAGAAGAAGAAGAAGGTGGTCCTTGGTTGGTTTGATTTCTCAACTATTGTCTAGTAAATACCATGTGAGAAAATAGGAAAGAAATGATGAAAACTCACACCTCAAACAAAAATCAAGCAAAAGAAAAGAAATCAAGGCAATCCAAACATACACTAAAAGTGCATTTAAAACTTTAGATTATTTTTACATTAATTTTGGCTTATGCCTTAAAAAGTGTAAAGGAAAAAAATTGGCTTGTAGATATGGTACTAAAGAGGAAATCTAAGGTTGGTTTTAGGTTATGTTTAGGTGCTCAAGAGAGAAATCTATTTTGAAGTTCAATACATGACTTGGTATTGGGGCTTACCCTTCACTTCACACACTGTAGTAATAAGGGTGTCAGGTGCTTAGCCTAAATATACTAAATTTCATAGTTTATACAATAAGGGTGTCAGGTGCTTAGCCAAAATATACTAAATTTCATAGTTTATACTCTACTAAAGAGATAAGTTACTTTTCCCTTGGTAATGACCTCTAAGTAGGATTAATAGGAAAGGGTAAGGATTACCACTAGGTGATGAAATCCTAGTTAGGCCTTATCTTAAGTTTGTTTTGATGTGTTGATTGATTATGTGGTTTGGATAAGTGCATGATAACAAGAGTGAAACTATGATTAATTACTTATTCCTTTAAGTTACTAGATGAACTAAAACAAACAAGCAATCAATGTATGCAAAGGGTTTATTTTATGCCAAAATAAATTTCAGATTTTATTCAATGAGCATAGAATAAAGGAAGAAAGAAAGGGCACTTAGATGATGCTAGGTCCCACCAGGCATGCCAACATGTTTCTCTTAATTTTTTTATCATTTATTAATTTTTAAAGAAGATAAGAAATTAGTAATAAGAGTGTGGTATAAATACCTAGTTGGTGATGCATGTGTAATCTAGATAAAGATGGAGAACTCCTCTTTAGCTAGGAATGAATAACTTGCAAATATAAAAGCACCAACAAAAGGGGTTGTTAGCAAGATAGTTAAGTAGACTGCCTAGTTTGAGATAGATCCAAGAGGCATATGCTTTCTAGGAGGCTATGAATCCACTATTGATAATAATCAAGTTGAAAAAGATAATAGTGTACTTGAATAAAGTAAATGAAATGCAATAGAAAAGAAAGTAGAATGCTTATTGAAAAAATGACTAAATATAGAAAAAGTGGGTCAATACTTGTGCTAAGGTGGGTGAAGTTAGGTTCAAAAAATCATAAAAGGGTCTATGAATAGGTAGAAACATAGAAAGCTAGGTTTGGGTGTAGTTAAGGGGCTGACCATCAGTGGTTGGGTGAACTGTTAGTGTTTAAGTTGACCATCAGTGGTCAGGTAACCAATAGTAGTTTGGGGTGACCATTGGTGATTGCGCTAATAATCAATAGTTGCCTATGGATTTTTGAAGGTATTCAAAAAAGAGTTGCAAAATAGGTAGGTGGTCAGATAATGGTTCTGTTAAGGATCTGGTGGAAAGGAAATAAGGTGTAGATAGGTCTAATCGGTCAAGGACATTAGAAATCCAAAATAACAAAGAATAAGTAGAATATACTTATAGCTTGTTAGATGGTTGATAGTTGAAGACTAAGGCAATTTCACTAGAGTAACAATACTTTGGCCTTAAAATAAAATTTGGCAAAGATTCAAGTATTTTTTGCTATTATCAAGTTGATAAAGGAAGACTGGATGTTGGAAGACTTGAATACCTATGTGCAAGAATATTTGATAGCTTGAACATTGATCCTTTTCACCTTCCACTCCCCTCCTTTTATAGTTAAAGAGAGATGAAGGATGGAAGGTTACCTAGAGGGTGAGGTTATTGATCATGATGCATGGAATTTCATTAGCACCACATAAGATGAACATATTAAATTATGCCTCATTATCTTACACACAGCTAGTGATTTGTTAAGAAGGTGAGGACTTGACCATCGATGGTCAAGATAACCATTGATGGTTAAACTGACCATCGATGGTCAAGTGTCTAAGGGAAAAAGGGTTAAAGTAAGTTAAAGGGGTTAGTAAAAAGGTTAAGTTAGTAAGTTTATGAGTTAGCTAATTAGGCGGTCAACTAAACTCAAGGTTTGACAAGGGTCCTAAGGTGTTTTGATAACTAGAACTATCATGCATAGTTTTCTAGTGTCTACAAGGAACTTTTTCTCCACTAGTGTCATCTCATGACCTTGTGTTTAGTCCTCTTAACTCAAGCTTACTTCCCAAACCTCCATGAGAAATACTAATGCAAGAGATATATTTGGATTAGTGTCATGTGTAGGTTAGGATTTTGTTTGAAGTGTACTTTCAATTAGTTAGAATTGGTTAGTTTACATTTGTTGAATAACCTCACTAAGATAGGTTTACTTTATGTTTTCTCTCTCCCTTTTCATCCAAACAAGCTAGCAGTATAGGTGATGAGTAATCAATACAAATATAAGGAGCTATCCCTTTAAACTAGAGGCTTAACCCTACTATAGGCAACCCACAGGATTAGGGGTAATCCCATGTTTCACTCAATTTTGGAGAAGTCTTGAAATACCTCTTGAATGGTGAAAAATTAAGTGACAATAATTCTAGTATTCTTGATGGACTAACATCCAAAAGAGTGGGAGAATTATTGGTGTGCTATTATACCTATGAAACTTTGGAAACATTCAAAAAAAATTAGGGGTGACTCCAAATATAAACAACTAGTTCTAGCAGCCCAAGTACTTATAAAAAACATTTGTTGATATATTATGTTTTAATTTGACTCATGAATTTGGTATGGATAGGTATGAGGAGAAATTATACTATACACCTCCTTACTAGCCTTATTATGACCCCAATTATGTGTTTCAATATCCATATCAAGATTGTTACCCTCCTTATGAATCATGGTAGTCCTATGGTCAACCTATTCTCCCTCTACATGTTCATGATGTTGTTGATCATCCCTATCAATAAGAGTATTAATAAGGTTATGAAGAAAGTTATGAAGAAAATGGAACTCTTTTTGAAGAAGATGTACCTTATTATCAGCCTCAACATGATTCTTACTATCCCTATAATCCATATCAACCTCAACATGATTCCTATTAGCCTTGTCATAAGGAATTAGATGATTTGGTTTCACTAAATTTTGTCTATTTTAAGTATAAAGGAAAACAAACAGAAGGATGGGGATAAGTGATTAGAATGAACCCAAATTTTGTTTAGACACTATATCCAGATGTTCTGAGCACTCCTCTTTGGCTGGGGAAGACTACCTACAAATAATAAATCACTACCACAAGATGTTTGTTAGTAGTTAAATGAGTGGGATGCCAAGCTATGCACTTGTTTTATGAAGTGTGAAACTTCCTTAGAGATGAAAGTCCACTTTTAAGAGGTAAAATAATAATAAGTAACTGAAAGAGAGGTAAAGAGAGAGTAAAAGAGAGGTAAGATTACCATTGTTAATAACTTGTATGTAACAAAGAGTGACAAGGTGCAGGTGAGGTACTCTATTTGTATTTTAAAAGTTGTCTAGGTAGGTTTTGAAGAGGTTAGGAATCCACAATCACTGACGTCAGTGGGGTAGTGACTAATATCTATTATACTACCGAGGTTGGAAGTGAGGTGATTAATGTTAGTTAGGCTACCAAGATTGATAGGGGTAATAAATAATTAGGAGCTTGTAGAAGGATTTTTTGGGTCTAGAAAATGGTTTGGATTAGGTTAGGGAGTTTAAGAGAGTTATGAGAGAGAGATTATGGATCGGGTAGGTTTGGTCATAGGTTTGGTATGTCAAGTTAAGGGGAAACAAGCAAGGAAGCTTTGTAACTCCCTCACAGGGGTTCAGTTAGAAGTACACAAAATAATGCATAGTAGATGTAAATAAATAACAAAATAAATGTTTAAAAGACCTATAGTATAAGTAATGTACTTAGTTATGATTACCAAATGATATATGCTAGATTGATGATCTCTAGCAAGGAGTCCAAAACTAAAGACCTAAATAGAGAGAATAAGTGGGTGTTGTTGATCTTCTAGAGCTCAATTGTTAATCATGATTGACTTACACATGATGGTTGTAAGCTAGGATGTCAAAAATATAATGCCCAGAGCTTGAATGCATGTGAGAATCAATTTTCTTAATTTTTTTGACCTAAAGTTCAGGTTGGAGTTTGGATTATATTGCTAATGTTAGTGATCCCATTGATGCCAGCCATGGGTTGACCGATGTTGATATCCCTAGAATAGCTAAACTTTACTATTTTGGCTTGTTTTCTATTTTTATTCATGCCAAGTGTGACACCCATTATAAAATGGTAAAAATAAGAGGTTAGGAAGGAGGTAGTTGATTAGGAATTTATTTTGGGAGTAGGAATAAGTCTTAGGTAGTTAGGATGAAGTGACAGGTCTTAAGGTGACTCATCAGATGGGAATTAGTCATAGGGTGAGGTGGCTAGGTAATGTGGCAAAGGGGGTTTTAATTAACTTAATTATTTTAAATTAAATTAATTAAATGTGTGAGGGATAAAAATATGGGTTAAGGAGATTATTTATTATTAAAATAGGCTTAGGGGGTTTTGACATAGGGAGTTATGCACGCATGTGTGATGTAATTTTGGGGTCTACATTTTTCCCTTTTTATCTTGTAATTTTTACTAATATGTTGTAAGACAAAAATAGGAGTTAAATGCTCTAAAGTATTGGATGAAATATCCCCCCTCAAAATGGGAATTGATGGAGGAGAAACTAGAATCGAGAACCAGTTTGATAAAGAGGTAATTGGGTGAATGGTGTAAAATTGAGTATCACTCTACATACATATACTGTAATGAGATATAGTTGACAAAGTCAAGAATAGGCAAGGTTAAGGAGGAATCTAATAGAAGTAACCAGAGCACAACTTGTAAGTGATTGCTGATGTCAAAATAATCAAAGTTATAGCTCTAATGGTTAATGTGTCCCGAGTATCTAAGGTAGTGCCCCTAAGAAATAAAAAAGGTTTGAAGATGATAAGATGAGCTTGGTTTCCATCCATAACACCTAATATGCATACGTGTACATAATATCTAATTATAGAAGAAATAACATAAGTAGTCAAGTTAAGTAATGCAATGTTTATGTAAAAGGGTTAATGAGCAAGGAGATATTCATGATCTCCAAGCAAAGTCATCATGGGTGAAGATTTAAGTGATCCCAATGGTGTTTTTCATGCTTAGAGGAGATATATATGATCTCTATTTGCCCCAATGTATGGGTAAAGTTTGAATAGTTGGTGTTACTGAGTTTGGGGAAAATAGTATTGGCATAGTGCCAATGTTAGTTACATGTGTTGATATCAGTAAGAGAAAGTGTTGATGATAGTAAACTTAGGGTAACAATGTTGATGTCAATATGTATAAGCATCAACATCATTTGATTAGGTCAATATTAATGATGTTAGTGGCTGACCAAACCTAATAAAAGGGGGTTTAGAATCCAACCAATCTCATTTAAAACTTTGTGATTGGATAGAAGAAATAGAGATTGAGAATGATTTGAGATGGTAGTGCAAGGAGGGGACCCAACAGGAGGTGCACAACCATAGGAGCCAATGGTTCCATCTAGGAGGAGATGGAGAGACAAGGTAAGAGCCTCTACTAGTTAGTTTGAAGTTTCATTTTGGTATTTGTAATTTTTAGGCTAATGGAGGGGTGGGGGTAGAGAAAATGTTAGTGGAGGGGTAGAAACTAGGGTAGGGTAGTTGTAGGATAAGTTAATGGTTGTTGTGGGTAGGTTTTTAGGTGAAATTGGTAAGTTTGGGCTTAGGTCATTTGACCCTAGGGCCAAACTAGTCGTTGACATCAGTGAGGTCCACCGACGTCAAACAACATGGCACCGAGGTCGATAGTTACATGCTAATGTTGGCTGATAATTAGGTTGATAAAGCACTAATGTCATAATTAATGTTGATGTTAGTCACTGTAGAAAAGTATCAAAATAATTCAAAGGGTGAGTTTGGATCTCTAGTGGAAGTGGTCAACTATCCTAATGGTCAAGCTAGCCTCAAAAGATCCCATGTTGACTGAGTGCTACCTACATAGCCCATTTTAGGGCCTCAGGCTAATGTAGTTCTCCTAAAGCCCAAGGAAAAGATATAAAAAGGTATGTTAGGGAAAATGGGTAAAAAGGTAAGTTGAGATAGGTTGAGATAGTGTTGAGAGGTCTAGGGCTTAAAAGATAAGATAGTGTCAAGAGTCAAAAATATAGGCTATGAGACCTAGAGTTGTGATAGATAGGTAGGCCTATGGTAAAGAGAGAGGTAGTGAAGCCTAGGGTAGAGAGAGAGAGGCAATGAATCCTAGGGTAAAGAGAGAGGCAATGAAGCCTAGGGAAGTTAGTGAGGTGGGTATATGGTCAAGCTAACCTTAGAAGACCCCATGTCAATTGAGTACTGCTTACATAGCTTGGTTTATAGCCTCAAGCCAATGTAGTTCTCCCAGTGAAAAGGGAAAAAAAGTGGTGTTAGAGTATATCAAAAGGTATGTGACATGAGTTATTTATGTGTATGGATGTAGGTGAGGATGGAACTGGCATTATGAGATCATCTATCGAGGTTGTTGACATGCATGAAGAGGGATATTTCACTAGATGAATGGGAGCATATGGAAACCATGAGATTAGGAGGGGTGCAATGGTATTTTCAAGTTGCTAGGGATGTGTCCCTAATGATAGAATTGATTGAGAGGTGGGATCATACTGCCAATACATTCCATCTACTGATTAGAGAATTGATAGTGATAGAGGAGGATGTGTATAGGATTTTGTAGCTACCACTCTAGGGTGAGGAGTTTTTCACATGCTCAAGAGAGGAGCATGATATCCACATGGTCACTTTATATGGATATCATATTAGTGAGGTGTCCTACCACTCTACAAGTTTTGTGTATGAGCCACTCTATATGGATGGTGAGGAGAATCATCATCTGAGCATCATGATAATGATTGGGATCATAGTATATGCATTACTAGATGTAGATGATGGGAGATTTTTGATTACATTGATAAGTGTGCTTGCATAGATGGTTGAGTAGTAGACCATTTTTGCCTGGGGTCCAATATTTTTGGCACAATTATACAAATATGTGGGGTTTGAGGCGACGATGGTGATACATTTTGTGTGTTGATCATCTACTACATTGTTGGGCATATGAGCACATCATAGTGACATGACCATTGGGGTTACCCACCACTATCTTGGTTGGCTTCAAGGTTGGGTTTATATGGTGTAGAGATGGCATGGCATAGACATGAGTGGATGACATGGTGTGAGATATTTCCTAATATAAGCACATGACCAAGGGCTTGACCCCTATAGATATTTTGTGGAGACCGTATCTGACATACCTAGTTTTTAGAGGGTAGGCACAATAGCTTGTTGGGTTACAGATCTCATTATGGGTTAGGGGGAGATGGGCCAGTGAGTTAGAGATGGTACCCATGGCATGGGTTAGGAGGTAGCTTGGTCTATTATAGGATATTCTACTTACCTTCCCTTGATACATGAGGGATGACATAGAGGTACCCCTACCATTGCCCCAGGAGATAGATGGGCAAGATTTTGAGGAGATGCAAATAGGGCCAGGTGTTGGAGACCTGAGGTACATAATGGCCTATATAGCTTAGTGGGTAGGGTTACATCTGGTGGTGGAAGTTGAGAGGCAACCACTAGATTTATAGGGATTAATTAGAGAGAGGGATGCAATGTTATAGGCCCAAGATAAAAAAATACAAGATTGAGATGTAGTAGTGCAGGCTTGAGAGAAAACATAAGCATAAGTTTTAGCTATATAGGGGTTGGTGGTTATGTTGTAGGGTTAGATTGGGACTCTACAGGGTCAGGTTGTAGAACTACAAGGCCATGTTATTATTTTATAGGGTTAGATGACTATAGTGACAATAGAGATAGTCTAAGAGTAGAAGGCTAGGCTACTCCTTCTTCTCCAACACCACAAGGACTAGTATAAGCTGGGCCATTATCAGGGGCTATGGGTCCTCCATATACTATATTTACGGTGAGATATTTAACTACCCTATATGATATTGCCTATTATGAGAGGGTGATTAGAGAGTTTCTATAGATATAGAGATATTTAGAGTTTAGAGAGTAGGAGAGTTTGATGTCATATGTGACTAATTCTAGCTCATGTAGATGTAGATAGGTGGAGAGTGGTGATGACATCACCTCCTCATGACCACATGAAGAGCCTTGAGGACTCTGACTGTTAGAGTTTACCAGTTTTGATTATATCTGGCTTGTGAGTTGAAGATGGGAGATATACATTTTGAGAGGGATATATGATGTTATGATGTTTTAGATGATGAACATGTAATTTGATCACATATTGTATATACATGAAATGTTCATTTATTTCTATGTGTTCATTTGAGATATTTTTATTGTGATTATGATGATGATATGGATGATGATTATTTTATGTTATGTTAATTTTGATCATGTTAGTTGAGTTAGACTAGCCTTTCCCATATATGTCATGGTATATGCATAGTTAGTTGGTTAGTTTCATCTTAGCATTTTTTAAGATTTTGTGATGGTGTGTGCTTAAAATGAATAGATTGTTTATGCTAGTTTATTTCAGAATTTTTACATGTTTGAAATGGTGTATGCGTAATATAAATTTAGTAGGCTTTGCTAGTGTTGGTATGACATTATTTCTTCATTTGAAATAAAGATATCAACATGTGACGTGGATGGGAAAATAAAGAGGTAGGATACTCGTGTATTGGCTAAGACCATAATTAAAATATAAATAGGATTAAGAACATGAGCCTCTTTCATGCCTTATATCTTTGAACCATTGTGCTTGTTGGAGAAGCATCATGTTTACCTTATGTTAAGTGAGCTTCACTGTCCCTTGAAAGAGCATAAGGGGAAAAAAGGTCAGATGAGCAAAAAATGTTTAGGTAGCATAACCTACAAATTAGAGATGATATGCCCCTTTTTTGTGTGACTTGAGAGATACTATAGGTAAGTCCATGACTTAAATCTTTTTTTTGTGTGTAAGCTGATCAATGTAGGAAGCTTATAATGGGATTTTGTATGGGTGTAGGTCGTATAAAGCTATGAGAACAAATCTTGTCTTAACCATCTTTCAAGGGAGTGGTCTCAACATTTGTGTTTAATTTTAAATAGTTTTCCTTTAAGGGAACAATTTATTGATAGTAGAAAAGAGAAATTACATAGTTGTCCTTCAAAGGAGTAGTCTATGTTAAGAAATATGACCTGAGACTTTATAGGTTTTTCAAATATCCCATTTTTTGTTGTTGTTAGTCATGGACAAGACTATAGAGGCTTAGGAGTTTTCCATTTTGAGGGCAAAACCATACCACTACGTAAGTTAACTAAGTGTATAGGAGTAAGGGTGAAGAGGAAGGGAAATGAATGTAATAGGGATGCTCAAGGGATAAGCTCAAGTTAAACATGAAGTAAATTGATGCTTGTTTAACAAAAGAATGGTCATAGGTGTAAGGCATTTAAAGGCTTGAATTTTGGTCTTCCTTCAAGAGAAGCCAAGTGATAAGTTCTTGAGCCATACTTGTGAGTTATTATATAAGGTCCAAGCTAATTAGGAGAAAAATTACCCTATTTTATTTTCTCTATGTTCATCATGTGTTGATTTTATTTTAAGATGAGATATCCTACAGTGAAATCTCACTCTTTGAGATTTTTATTATGAGCACATTTGATACACTCTTGATAGATTTGGAGGTGGTTGAGGGATATGAGATGATGCTCATGAAACAATTCAAGTTGAGCCAAATGTTCTTAGTGAAAGTCATCATTAGTAATTATGTCTTGTAGATAAATGTGAAAAGAAGGAATTTGGACCTCAAGAGGCAAAATATCCTCCATCCCATATACCAATGAAAAAGGTGTAGCACTCGTAGGGGTTTGAATGCTAGTGTGGTAAGCCCATAAAGCAAAATGAATGTGTGTGTGCTAATCCTTGCCTGCATTGTTGACTACATTCATGAGAATTTTGATCAATGTTTTGTTAGAATCTTTTACCTATCCATTAGCTTTTGGATAGTATGGTGATGAGAAGATTAATTTGATTCCAAATGTATCATAAAGGCTTTGAAAGTCTTGTTTTTGAAAGACTTATCTTTATCTATTATACTTTTATGAGGGATACCAAAATGATAGATGATGTGATGGTTGATGAATTCAACAATTTTTTCAGCTTTAGTGGAGATGAGAGGGATGGCCTCGACCCACTTGGTGAAATATTAAGTGGTAGTAATGATATAATGATGATGGAGGAATGAATGAGGGTTAATCTCTCTGATTAGATCTAAGCCCCATTGGGAGAAGAGCCAAAATTCTTTGGTGACTTGTAAAGCATGACTAGGAACGTGAAAGAGGTTAGCATGTTATTGACACTTGACACAATGTTAAATGTAATCCTCATAGTCTTGATGAATTGTGGGCCAATAATATCCAAGTTGAAGGATACATTTGGTAACTATGTGACCATTGAAATTCCCACCACAAATCCCATCATGGACATCCTTAATAGTAAAGGGAGTCTCAATACTAGCTAGACATCTAAGGAGAAGACCATCAAAACCTTGACTGTAGAGAAATCCCCCTAGTATAGTGTAATGAGTGGCATGATTTATGAAGGCCTACTTCTCATTATTAGAGAGATCAAAAGGGGTAATAGAGAAAAAAAATAATCTATGAGTTATTTGTACCATAAGTATTGTGGGTTGGCTATTACATTTCTGATAAAGAGGATGTTAGTTGAGACATAGGAGGGTAATATTAAGTGATGCATGATGACATATATTCTTAAAGAGGAGGATGAAGAGGGTATGTGTGAAGAAAGTGAAGCCATTGTGTCAACAAACTTGTTTTTAGATCAAAGAATAATTTTCAAGAGATAAGAGTCAAATGATCCCAAGAGCATATCTACATGATGTTTATACCACTGTAGAATTTCATTTTTGCATAGGTAGGAACCATTAACTTGGTTAACCACTAGCTAAGAATTACCAAAAAAAGTTAGAGATTTGATACCCAAAGAGAAAGCTATTTGAAGTCCTAGAATCAAAGCCTCATATTCGGCCATATTGTTAGTGTATTCAAAATTTAGTTTAAATGAAAAAGGCATAGGCTCATCATCTAGAGGAATAAGAATGACCCCCAAACCCCAGCATGTTGGCATTTATATCCATTAAATAACATCATCATTTGATAAGAGATGTCATCAGTGGAGAGCATTATAATGGATTCATCAAGGAATACAAGGTTTGAAGGTTGATTTTTAGGTAAAGGGGTAGTAGCTAACTAGTCAATGATTATTTACCATTTAATAGACTTTTGTTGAATGAACTCCAAATCAAATTTAGCAAGAAGAATGAGCCATCAAGCTACACATTGGTTGTGATATGGTTTGGAATAAATGTATTTGAGAGAATTAATATGGGTGACCACATAGGTTTTATGATTTAAGAGATAATGGTGAAGTTTGGAGGTGGAAAATACTAACACAAGGCAAAGTTTTTTAGTATGGGTATATCGAGTCTCATAATCAATAAGTGTGTTGCTTATGTAATAAACCATCTTCTCTCAATGTTGGTCATCCCAATGTGTAATCATAGCACCTAAAGAATGGTCTATTACATAGATGTATAGGTAGAAATGCTAACTTTCCCTAGGTAGAATAAGAACTGGTGGGGAAAGGAGGTATTATTTAAGTGTGTCAAAATCTTCTTGGCAATTAGGATTCTAATTGAAGGAGACATCATTTTTGAGGAGATGGTAAAAGGGTTGGCAATGATCTGACAACTGAGAAATGAAGCAGTGAATTGAATAGAGTTTGCCTTGTAGGCTACAAAGTTGTTTGATATTAGTAGGTGGAGGCATCTCTAGGATTGCTCTAACCTTAGCAGGATCAACCTTGATACCATGGAGAGAAATGATAAAACCTAAGAGCTTACCAAAAAGAACACCAAAGACACATTTATTTGGGTTTAGTCAAATATTATATTGGAAGATATGAGTAAATATGGTTTTGAGAATTGTCATATATTATTGATGAAGTTTAGACTTGTTGAGTAAGTCATCCATGTAATCCTCCATAATTTTATGTAGGAGATCATGGAAAATGTAGGTCATGGCACGTTGGTAAGTTACACTAGTGTTTTTCAAGCCAAAAAACATGACCCAATAATAGAAATTCCCCCATGAGGTAATAAAGGTTGTCTTGTGTTGATCCTTAGGAGTGACCAATATTTGATTATATTTCTAGAATCCATCCATAAGTGATAACATCTCATGGCTGGCTATTAGATCAACAAGTTGGTTGATACTTGGCAATGGGAAATCGTTTATTAGATAAGTGAGGTTTAAATCATGATAGTTGATATACATGCAAATTCCCCTAATCGCTTTTATGATAGGAATAATATTAAAAATCTATTGCAAGTATTCAATGGGTTGGATAAAGTTAATATAAAGGAGGCATTAGAGCTCTTCTTTGATAAGGAGAGCAATATGAGGATGCATCTTGTGAAGCTTCTACTTAACAAGTTTAGCATCTTGATTGGTGACAATGTTATGGGTGATGATAGAGGGGTCAATACCAGGCATGTCATTATAAGACCAAGAAAATACTTTGCTATGGTCATTAAGAAATGTGGCATAATCATCTTACGTAGAGGAATCTAAAGATTGGTTGATCTTGAGGATGTGAGGGTTATCATGAGAGGGCAGGTTGATGTCAATAGTTGATTCATTTAACATAGCTTGTGTTTCAGATGGGATTGATGGTTGGATATAGGAATCATCCACACCCATGTAGGTGATAATTTCATCATCATATTGACATTCGATAGTGTCAATAGTGGGAGAGTCTTCATCAATTATTTTAGGATGAATGAGAGGAAGGGACCTTGGTTCCTTACCTTGACGATAGGTGAGAGGCACCAAATGGATGGAATTTATTGAATAAAAAAATTAGGAGATATAGAAACCTCTGATTTGGTAGGTGATGATGGAGAAGGTGGAGAAGGAGAGACTAGTTCTTTGACAATTGGTTCATGGGAGGTTTTGGTGAGTTTATTTGGTTCATCATATCTCACTCCATGCCTCTTTTTAGCATTTTCAATGGTGTTGATAGTAAGATATTCAATAGGCATATGGACACCTTGTTCATAATGATCCAAACCAAATCCTTTATAGGCACACCTATATAGATAGGTGTGATCAAATCTAGGGTTACTCAAAAAAGAGAAGTCACAGGTAAGTGGTTATGGTAAAAAGGATGGATTGCTGATAGTGGGAGCTTGATTAATTCCCCATATGTGAAATTGGTTCAAAGGTTAGGGGGCCCATAAGGGATGACCATCCCAATATAGGGATCATAATTTGGGTGCATGTTAATCTTTCCATACTCTTATGGAGTATAGAACATGTTGAGTGTCAATAAATGATATTCATCGAGTGACAAACATTGAAAGGTCTCCTCCATGGGATATTTGCTAGGAATTTATGTTGTTGTTATTTAAGTAACCATGGGAGTGGAGCTTGTAAAAGATTCATAAGCATCATGCAAGGAAGATGATGTTTTCAATGGGATGAGAAAATCATTGGGACTATAGGTCATGTTACATGTTTAAAATAGAGGTGGGTAAGTAGGTATAACATGTACTTATCTATCATGTTCAAACTTGACACAACAGCAAAAAGTTGAGGGTACACATGCAATAACATGTATCCAAGGTCATACAAGTAGTATTTTATATTATAACTCTCCTTACACAACATAGAAGAGCTCAAGAATATTGTGGGGACCTACATGGATATGTAAGACAATAGTGCCCATCGTAGTAGCTATAGTATCATTAAAGGAATAGAGTACTACGTCCATTTGAGACATGTAATTATCAAGAAGGGATAGTTATTTGTAGGAATGGGTGGAAATAATATTAATAATAGATCTACTATTTATGATGACTCTCTTGATATGAGTTTGATCAATATATATGATAATAAAAATTGTAGAATCTTGATCTTTAGGATGTTGAAGTGGAATTTATAAATCACTAAAAAAAATCAAGGAGATAGAATTAAGGGAACAAACCAAAGCTGAAAGAGGTTGGGGATCATTTGATTATACCTCAATTTCTTGCAAAGCACTAATCAAATCTTGATAGTGTTAGGATGAGTTTTTATTAACTCATACAAAGATATTTTCATAGGAGTTTGGTGAATCTATTTCACCATTGAGCTTTGAATAACGTCCAAAGATGTTATTTTAGGAACACCCAAGATGGAAATATTAGGATTAGGAGGGGGAGTGTCTTTGGTGAAGGGATGGGTCCAAGGAGTAGTGAGATTTTCTTTAGCTTTATCTTTTTTGTTTTGTGACTGTGTGGTCACATTAACTGTGTCTATCTAAAATGCCAGTGAAGGAAGTGGTAAAGGGGTTACAATGACATCTTTAGGTTTGAATTTAGGTGGAATAGTAGTAGGTACTATGGATGCCAAAGGTGGAATAATAGGAAGTTTAATGAAAGTATCATTGAAGAGAGTGTCGATATTAAATTGTTACTAAATAATTGCTATGAGGGTTCTACAATTCTCAGTATCATGTCTAGGTGAATGATGATATAAACACACTTATGTATCATTAAACCAAGATGGATTCATTCCAAGAGGACTATAAGGCTTAATGGGAGGAAGAGTTATTATGGAATATTACAATAACTAATGTAAAAAATGCTTTAAGAGCTTGCAAGTGGGCTCACACTTATTATGCTAATAGGAGTGGACACCTTCTTTTATTTTTATGTTGAAAAGGTAATTTTATGTGGTGCCTTGTTTGGTGATAGTATAATGATGTGTTTTAATATCACTTCCTTAGTGTCAGATATGAGAGACCTACTAGATGGAAAATATAGGAGCGGAGGTAGCTTAACCTTTTATTTTGCTTGGTTAGGCAATACTCTAATTAAGGTAGAGGGGTGTGGTCCTAAAATAGATGGTATAGTTTAGGTTTAAAGAAGGGATCAGTGAGATCTAGGGGACTTAAAATTATTCTATAATTTAGGTCATAGAATGCCAACTTGTGGTTGAGGAGTTAAATCTAATTTCACCTGTGGATGAATTAAATTAGAAATGGGGCATATGCCTAAGGGCTTGATCTGCTTTAATGGGGAAGATTCCTATGAGGGTGAGGGTTCTGACATAGATGACTAAACTTTAAGTGCTTTTGGTGAAGAAGCTCTAACTTTATCAAAGACCTTAGGATAAAGGGTAGTAAGAGGATTGGTAGTAAAGGTTGGCATTCATTGTGTTAGATATAGAGTTTTAATCTGGTCCCAAAATGTTGCATAGTCTAGCTTCATGGAGTCTATAAATTCTAGACTTTTCACTAAATTCGATAAAGGTTTAGATGAAGTTAATATAGGCTTTACGGTTGTATTTTTAAAAGGATACAATGTTTATGAAAGAGGGAAATTATTGGTTTCTATTATTTTAGGCCAAAGATGATAAAGAATCACAATGGGATCCTCTTCGATAGGGATGGGAGAAGAGAGATGGTCTACCATGGGTTGAGGGGAGGTAGATGAAGAAGGTTCCTCAAGAGGGTAAAGCATAGGTATTATGGTTCCCTCAACATGTGGGCATAACATAGGTAAAGTATGATCCTCCATAGGTAAAAGAAGATGTAAGAGTGGTACATTTGGAGTAGGTATAATAGGTCTCTTATCTATTATAAGAGTAGATGATACTAACTCCTCTAAGTGAAAAGGTGAAGTGGGAGGGGTACTACTCTCTACAGGTGGAGGAGAAGTAGGTGAAGAAGGTTCCTTAAGAGGGTATAGTGTAGGAATGATGTTCCCTTCAATATGTAGTTGAGGAATAGGTAGGGTTTGGTTTTTAAGTGGTAAGATGATAGGTAATATTGGTGTAAATGAAATTGGTGATATTAGAGTGGTAAAGAAGGCTTTTCCTCATGAGTAAGTGGAATAGGTGAAATATACTTTTCTACTTGAAGAGGAAGAATGGGTGAAATAAGTACCACTGAATGTGGGAAAGGAGTCGATGAAATGGATGTCTCCTATTGAGGGGAAGGTTAAACTAAAGGTAAAGGAAAGACCATATTAACCATATGTATATTATGATTACTTGAATTAGTTATGGACTAGACATTATTTTGATTTAGTGAATGGTTAGGAAAAGGATGTTTGAACACATCCATGCTTTGATTAGGGGGTGAATTAGGATTATCCAAGATGAGATCACCTCTATCAAGCATGTCTTGGACAATGTTCTTGAGTTTCTTAAAGTTATTAGAATTATGGCCTTTAACTTGATGATAAATGCAAAACTCATCTTCCTTATACTAGGTTGGGATATGCTGAGAAGGTTTAAAATATATAAGAGGTTTGATTTGAGGAAGGGTTATGACACTTTATTGCAATAGTTTTTCCAAGATAGATGTATATGACTCCCCAATAGGAGTGCATTATCTTTGTTCATACCTTTATTATAATTGCTTGGTCAGATTTTAAGAAGTCAAGGAATTTGATTGGTTTGTGGTTATGGAAGAGGGTGACTTAACGACCACCATGTTGGTAGAGCCTTTAGCCTTTTGGTTAGAGGGAGAAGTTTTAGAGGAGGAGGAGTCATTTGACTTGGAATTGGGAGTCTTACTGTGCAACTTGACTTTGCCTTCATCTATAGTATGAACCTCAAGTTTATATGCCATTGTAAAGGCCTCATCAAATGTTTGGAAAGTTTATACCTAGAGTGTGGATGAGATGTGCTTAACACATGCCCTTGAGAATATCTTAATGAGCTCAAGTTGGGGTAAGGAAGAGAGTTTATTGATCAAAATTCTCTAATGAGTGACAAAATCTGTAATAGACTCATCATCAAATTGTTTGATAGAATAAAGGTTTGTTATAGAAACCTTCTTAGAAATATTTATAGAGAAATGGTCTAGGAATATTTGTGTAAGTTGGGTAAATGAGAAAAGGGAGTGATAAGGTATATAATTATACCAATCCAAGGTAAAACCCAAAAGAGGCAAAAGGAAAGTGTGAATTAGTAATACATCATCATGCCCTATTAAGTAACAATCATGTGTAAATGCTTGCAAGTGCTATTGTGGGTCCTATTTACTCTAGAAATGAGTAAATTTAAGGAGTTACCATTGGCTTGGATAAGGGTGAATAGGCACATAAGGATGGATTGGTTCATTTCATATTTGATCATAAGATAACACATTCTTTGAACCAAAAATGAATGTCTCTAGATTAGACATCTTTTCCATCAGCATCTTAATGAGGTCTGGAGGGGGATTAGTTTTAGGGATACCTCATAAGTTATAGGGAAGCTAATAGAAAGTAGAGGGAGAGTATGAAATAGCTTTCTAAGGTTGTGTCAGGGCAACATAAGGATAATGAGTCATAGGCTGGGGTGCAAAAAAGAAAGGAGCTTGTCCCATTGGGTTGGAGACTATGCCTTGGTTGATTGTTGTTATTTCAAGTTGGACTATTGGCATAGTTAGACTAGATGAAGGGTGATTCATAACTTAGGTAATTATAGGTGTGAGGGTAGAGGGAATAGGTATCACTAAATTTTGGAATGGGGAGTGACTTGGCTAAACTGGATGTGGTTATGAAAGTAGGAAAGTTAAACCAGGGTTTAGGTGGGATTGGGTAGTTAGAGATGCTATACTTTGGAAATTGTTTATAGTTGGGTTACTCATCAAAGTGGTTGTTTGGGTAACCATGGGAAAAATATTGGAGGCAACTAAAATAGAGGTTGTATCCATTAGAAAGGTTGGCATACCATTTATTAGGTCACCCAAAAAATTATGGGTGCAGCTCATAGTAAGGTAATATTGAAGGGCTGCCACATTGTGATCAAGAAATTTAGTAAAATCTTGATGTCCCTCAGGCACAATGGGAATTTGGTTGGGGTTGGGAGTATGCTCTATATCTGAAGTGTGATCCATGATAGAATCAAAAGTGAGAGGGGAAGGTGGAAGTGGTTGCTGGCTTATGTAATTAGCAAGAATTTTGGCTTGAGCTCATGTCAATACCATGCAAGAGGATGTTTAAATAGTCTTACTATCCTATATTATAAGTAGAATAAGGAAAAAAACCAAGTTTGCATGTGGGTGAGTTATTATAGCTTGTTATTTTGAGTAGATGAAATTACATAGTCATCGACATCGGTCTCTTGGCCAATGTTAGTAGGAAAAGTTTGCCGATGTCAGTGGTTTGATTGATGTTGATAGGTTAAATTTTTCCATGCCAATAGGGTTAATTGATGTCAGTCACTATGAAATCCCAAGAGAAGAAATTTTGATTTTTTGAAGAACTAGAGGTTGAAAATAGGTAAAATAGTGGATGTAAAAGGTCTGTTTAAGAAAGAAGAAAACTCAGAAAACTTGAGATAATAGGTTATACAAACTGAGTATTAAGAATAATATTGATTTTTTGAATCAATAAGAAAATGTCCTTACCAACTCAAAAAAATAGAAGTAAATTGAAAAGTAGAAAAAGAACATACAACCAGCAACTATTAAGTCCTAGAGATTAATTTTTAGTCTCGTGTTGGCTTATGCCTTAATTAGATAGTGAGAAGAGAATTTGGTTATCAAAGGTACTATAAAGCAATCTAGATCTAGTTTTGGGTTAGTTTTGGTGCTCAAGAGGAAATCTATGTCAGACTAGGTACATGGCTTGTTATAGGATCTTACTCTCTGCACTTCACGAACTTGGAGCTGAGCCAAGATGCTTAGTTTAAATATACCTATTGTTTAGAGATTATACTCTACCAGATAATGGAGTGGGTTCTCCCCTTGGTGGTGAAATCCAAGTAGGATAGTCAGGTAGGGTAAGGTGATCCACTAGGTGATGAAATCCTAATGGGCCTTTTCTAAGGTGAGTTTAGATGTTTGTTTATGTGAATGTGATTTGGTTGTGTAACTTAAGTATACTATAATTTATTCAAAATTATTTGTAATTAACTAGGTGAGTTAACATGCAACCAACAAACTATGAAATGCAGTAAGTTTTAAACCCAAATCTGAAATGTTTAGATTCGAATGAAAAAAAAGATGAAATAGGAACAGAGTATGAATCTCACTATCCTAATGTGCATGCAAGAAGAAGTAAAGAAGACATCATATCTTTTTTTGTAAAATAAAATGATATATTTTTTTAGAGGTAAAGAGAAAAGAAATAAAATTTTAGTTTAATGCTTTTTAAATAGAAAATAAGATATTGCATTTTTTATTTTAAGATAAAAGAGGAAGGAGGAAGTGCAATAAATTAAATTTTCACGATAATGCACCTATATGAATTCTTAAAACAAGAAATGAACCCAAGGAAAACTCTAGTGTCCCACTAGGCATGCCAAAAATGTTTCACTAAATTATGTCTATTTTAAGTCTAAATGAAAATAGAAATAAGGATGGGGATAAGTGATTAGACTGAACCCAAATTTGGTTTGGCATCATATCTATATGTTGTGAGCACTCCTCTTTGGTTGGGAAGGAATACTTGAAAATAAGAAAGCACAACCACAAGATGTTTGTTAGTAGTTAAATGAGTGGGCTACCAAGTTACACGCTTGTTCTAGGAAGTGTGAAACTTCCTTAGAGATGACAGTCCACTTTGAAAAGAAAAAATAATAATAAATAATTGAAAGAGAGGTAAAGAGAGAGTAAAAGATAGGTAAGATTACCGTTATTAATAACTTGTATGCAATAGAGAGTGATAGGGTGCAGGTGAGGTACTCTGTTTGTATTTTAGAAGTTGTTTGGGTAGGTTTTAAAGAGGTTAGGAAATCCATATTTGCTGATGTTGATGGGGTAGTGACCAATATCAATTATACTATCAAGGTCAGTAGTGAGGTGACTGATGTCGATTAGGATACCGAGATTGATAGGGGAAATAAATAATTGGGAGCTTGTAGAAGGCTTTTCTAGGTATAGGAAATGGTTTGCATCAGGTTAAGGAGGTTAGGAGAGTTATGAGAGAGAGATTATGGCTTGGGTATGTTTGGTTAGAGGTTTGGTATGTTAGGTTAAGGGGAAACAAGTGAGGAAGCTTTGTAACTCCCTCACGGGGTTTTTTTCAAAAGTGCATAAAGCAATGTAGAGTAGATGTAAAGAAATAGTAGAATAAATGTTTAAAAGACCTACAATATAAGTGATGTACTTAGTTGTGAATACTAAATGATATATGCCAGATTGATGATCTAGCAAGGAGTTTAAACTTGAATGCCTGAATAGAGAGAACAAATAGGTGTTGTTGATCCTCTAGAGCTCAGTTGCTGATCATGATTGACTTACACAAGATGGTTGTAAGCTAGGATGTCGAAAATAGAATGCCTAGAGCTTGAATGCAAGTAAGAATCAATTTTATTAATTTATATTGACCTAAATTTTAGGTTGGATTTTGGCTTATATTATTGACGTTAGAGATCCTACTAATATCAACCATGGGTTGACTGATGTTAGTGGCCCTACAATAGCTAAACCTTACTATTTTTGGCCTATTTTCTATTTTTGTTCATGCCAAGTGTGACACCCATTATAAAATGGTAAAAATAAGAGGTTAGGAAGGAGGTAGTTGATGAGGAATTTAGTTTGGGAGTGGGAATAAGTCTTGGGTAGTAGGATGAGGTGACTAGGTCTTAAGGTGACTCATGAAGTGGGAATTAGTCATAGGGTGAGGTGGCTAGGTAAGGTGGTAAAGGGGGGTTTTAATTAACTTAATTAAGTATTTTAAATTAAATTAATTAAATGTGTGAGGGTTAAAAATATGGGTTAGGGAGATTATTTATTATTGAAATGGGCTTAAGGGGGTTTTGACATAGGGAGTTATGTACACATGTGTGACATAATTTTGGTGTCTACAGATTCCATTGATTGAAAAGCAAGGTATAATGCCTTATAAGATTCAATTAGGAAATCCAATAAACTTGTTGAATTCACCAAAACCCCTACTATTACCCTCCATAAACAAATATATTTCTACCCAAATCCAAATCCTTGTTGGCACTCATTCTAAATCTTCTAAAAAATAAAAAGGTGATGAGAATATGGGATAAATAACTTGATGTAATCCCTATTCATCTCATAGACAAGTTGAGTAAGTTAGTTCAATTCTTTATGGATAAGTGGATGTTAGTTGGAAAGGAAACCCACTATGTCATCAATGATGATTTATATGTGATCAAAAGTTATATCCAATGGTGGATAGATAGATTAGAGAGGTTGTAAAATCAAGAGGTTGAAAATTAATTTGCAGTTGTTGAAGAGCCTCAAGAAGGCTATGAGGAAAAGGAAGTTCTTGTTTAGGAATATGTCTTTCCCATTACCCAACCTAACTTTTTAGCTTCCCAAGAGTTCCATAAATAATTATCCATTCCCAAGCCCATTCATGAGTCATCCACTACACCTCATACTCCTCCCACCCATGAACTTGTCCATCACCCTTCCACCTCATACCTTCTTAAAGAAGAACCTATACTATGTGAAATAAGTGAAGAAGATCAAGCTAAAGTTGCAACTAATAAATAAGATGACTCAATTGTCTATGATGAAGAATTCACTATAGGTACCCCTTAGTGATGACAAAAAAAAATCAATCTTATTGAGTGAAGAAAGATAAGATCTTGATGAGGTTGTAGCTACTCATCAATAAGTTTATCAAGACATGGAAGAGGAAGCTTTGAATAAGGACATCAAATTGACTAAGTTGGTTGATACCCATAAATAACATCAAGAGATTTATTTTGAAAAATTAATAGAAGATAAAGCTGTTGCTACTTTCATAGATCAAGGTGACTTATGGGAAAATATCAATGAGACATGTGAATGGTTTGAGGCTCTTTAAAAACTTACACCTCCTACTGGTTAGTTTTAAGAGACTCTTGAATATGACTTGCCTCTTTATAGTGTGTTTTAAAAAAAAGATCTTATGACACCCAAGCTTGTTCAAGTTTTAGCTAGCCTTGAAGTTGAAGACTCTCTAAGTGAGAAAGTTGACAAAGTGCACAATGACCAATAAAATAAAGATGAAGAAGTTGCCTTGTAACCTCATGACTGCATAGAAGGACTTGAAATACTTGACAACCCTATGGTTCTTGAGGAAAAAGAGGACAAGGATTATTGGAAATAACATATTGAAATCCTGCAAGAGGTTGAAGTCCTTTGAAAAGTTATGTTTCCCATTGAATTTCATATCCATAAAGAGATTGAATAATATGTCCTCATTGAAGACAATGATGAAGATTGGGTTGAGTATGCAAAGCTCTTTGAAGAGCTTGATGAGATTGCAATAGCTAGTAATAAGTCTAATGTCATTTAAGATGCCATGAAGGAAAAATAAGCATGCTTAGATGAAGTATAATTTGAGGCAAGTACAAACATCAAGAGAGGTCATGAGAAGATTGTTGAGTCACAAGTTGAATTCACCTTCATAGGTAATATGTTTGTAATTTCCATTGTTTCATTTGAGATCATGCCAAGAAGATTAGAAAGCATGAAGAAGTTGAAGACATCAAGAACAAGGCACAAGAGACAACTTGATTAAATCCCTCCTTTATATCATAGAGCAAAATATTGTACAAGCTTCCTATTTGATCCAGGAGGAAGAGGTTATTTTCAAATTAGTTGTATATAGTTTAGTTTGCTTATGTTGTTGTTGTGCTCCCTAAGTGCTTGATAACACATGTGTGTGTATTTTTCTTTGCTTTGTGTCTTCTTGTTTTGATTTATGTGTTTTGAAGGTCAAATTAGTTTGTTGTGTCATGATCAAAGTTTTTTCAAGTCTAAAACTGAGTGCAAGAGACTCCATTTCCCAATGGACATACAAGGCTACTGTGCCATTTAGCATTGTAGGCATGCTACCCCTATGAATCACCAAGAATGTTGATCAAATTTTGACCCCAAATAAAAATTTGGTCACCCCCTATAAATTCAAACATGTCATAGTATTTTCATTTGGTATTTTCATGCTTATATGTCCCCTACGAGTCTTCATTAAACCTCATTAGCATTATTTAAGGTTAGTTTGGAGAAGTTAAGGTAATGTCATGTTGTGCTCATATAGTGGTTTAGGCATGTCATGGAGAGATAAGGCTTGGTTAAGTTATATCATATGTGATTAGGGGTATCTCAAGGTCATTTCATGTATTAACCACTTTATTATAACATTTCATGATGTTTTGAAGTGTTTAAGGTTCACTTGTAGACTTGAAGGTGTTGAAAATACATGAAAATGTGATTTTTGGATAAAATTTGTGTATTTAAAAGTCCCCTAAGCATTATATCCATACCAAACACCTTAGCAGGACCTTGGAATAGTCACATAACTACCAAACCTATCAAAGAGGCAAAATATGTTTAGATTCTTGAGTTTCAATGTCATCTTGAGGAGTTAGAAGACTTGTATGGACTTATTGAAGTCACTTGTAAGTGGAAAGAGTTTCAAAATGTACTTTGAGATTATATAGGTGAAAAAAATCATGTGAGGAAGTTTGAAATCTCACAACTGTAGAGATATTTCTCTCTCTTCCATTTATCCATTCACAAGTTAGTGAAGGCTGAATTTAATTGCATAGTATAGGCCATATAGGTTGAGTTGGGGGCTAATATTTTTGGCCAAATTTATGACCCATATGGTCTTCTAATTTTTTTCATTGGTATTTAGATTGGTGTTCTTAGTTTTATGAATAATCACTAGGAATATAGACTAATTTTTGAAGGCTTAAATCCCCACATGCTAAATTTGGCATAACTCTAATGTAAAATTTGAGATCATGGATACATGAAACTAGTTATAGTGAGTTATAATAGGTTTTTAGATGTATTATACACATTCACTCACCATGATGGACTATGTGAATGGTATTTTGGCAAAGGAAGTGTTTTTTGTGCATAGTTTGAAGTGAATGGTAACTTTTATATGTTTTAGGGGTTATCTAGGTGGTATAATGCATTTGAGTTGTTATCTATTGTCTTGTATCATATTCACAATCCATTAATTTCCTCTTTATTAGATAAAAATTATATACTAGTTTCAAATGGTCATATATCCATCTACCTTGTGGACTATGTTCTATGTATTTGTATTACAAGGTGATTTGAGTGGTTTAAATATAAATTTATAGGGTTTAGTGAAGTTGTGACTCTTTTATGAATGTGTTAATCCAAATAAGGTAATTATCTTTCATTCCTAATGACCATGTTGCATTCTTCAACCTCATAAACACAAGGTTGCATGCAGTCTTCATATTCTACATGCTTGTAGGTATTCAATTCCAAAAAATTCAATGTTGTCAATGTGTTTTTAAAATTCATATAGGAATGGAAATATGATGATTTTTTAGGATTAAAAGTTTCATGTACTAATGTAAGTCTCCAAACTTCTAAAAGTCAATGAAAGTTGCAAACAAACTAACTAGCCAACGAAGCACCTATAGACTGTGTGTGGACAATGAAGGTAGAGGTGGTGCAATATGCCTTGAAAATGATAATTGAACCTGGGATGTAGTGATAAAGTCTCTCAATTAAGTTTATCTCTATAGGTGTCATGAAATAATGGATAAGGCCATCTCAAACCATATGCACTTAGACCTTTTAGACAAATGCCTACAACCACCTATATTGAAGTTGTCTTGGATAGTGACATTGGTAAAGTTTGGAGTTTTAGGGTTGAAAGGGTATCAAGGTAACAAAAATAACAATAAATATCCATTTAAAATTTTAGGTATTGGATTTTAAGACTTAATAATCCTCAAACACAATCAAAGTCTCAAATAAGCACCTATAGTAAGCCAGTTGAGAGGAGTGATTTGAAATAGTAAGGTTGATGGAATTTTGGAGTATTTAGGGAATTGATAAGATTAAGACATAAAAAAAAACATGATAAAGCATTGATATACTTAGATAATGATAATAAAGGCTATGATCCCCTAAAACACAATCAAATTCTTAAACAACCACCTACAATTAGCTAGTTGAGAAGATTGTCTTGGATGGTAATGTTGAAGAAAGTACTGAATTTTCAAGGTGTTGAGGAAGGAACTTAGTTAATAACATGAATATGGTTTTAGGATATTAATTGAGTTAAAATATGGATTCTAAATTACCAAGCTGGTAGATCAGTCTTAAAAAAGTAAACACTAGTAGTTGATCACCTGTAGGTCTACCCAAGTAATTCAAAGTCTCTCAAAACTTGAGATAGTGGTTTTTATGTATGATTTGAAGGTAAAAATATAACTAAAATTTCCCAAACCATTTTATATCAATGATACCTAAGCAAAGAGAAAAATAAGTGACCAAATAGGGGTTATAAAACTAATTGAATATACATAGTCCTTGATTAGACACCAGTCTGCTCACCCTTGAGAAGGTTGATTATTTAAAAGGTATAAAGGAGTTAATTATAGTTTAGGATGGTTTAATTACTTATTACATAATTACCCCAAGATCACATTTGAATTTCAGACCTAATGATAAACATTTAAACTTTTCCTACTTAGCTAAATTACACACATAGGTTTACTTGCTCTTGAAAAACATGTGCTTGTTTGAAAGGTATAAAGATTTATAGTATAATTGAGGGAAATTAAAATGTTTGAATATTATTGGAAAGGGACATCACAATCCATAATAGCCTCATATACAAGCAACAAAGTGAACCATCACGTTAGCAAACCCTATTTAGGCCTAACAAGGTTAGTTGTATACTCAGACCTACATAAACAATATTGAAGAGATGAATCTAGATAGAGATGAGTTGATGAATTGGAGACCTTTATAATATGGTTAAGGTCACATAAAAAAACTTCATGATGTTTTAGACCCTAATAGTGAGATAAAAGGGTAAATGTAGTTAGCTAGGATAAGTTAGGTAGCTTGGCTCACAAACCCTAGGCCTAAGCCAATGAGGATGCAGAGAGTTTCAAGAAGGAATGTGGAAATAAAACAATTTTAATATTTCAAGGATAACATAAAAAACCTCATTAAGGTGTTTGGATTTCAAGCCAAACTCAAAACAATCTCTTAGAGACCTCAATCTTGCCTAGACCTCACAAAATGATTACTACCAGCCCAAGAGGCTACCTTTCATTGCTCAGTATAGAACATAAGAGTTGTATGGTACTTTTATATCCTAGGGGAAGTTATCCACCTTGTTTAACTTCCATTTTGTGGAATTGGTTGGAATTTTTAGGCCTTAGGCTTTATGAATCATCCTTAAGAAATCAAAGCACTTTTAGGCTACCTAAGAGAGGTATAAGGATTTGATGAGAGAGAAATGATTTTATATGCCTCCAGATGGATCATAAAAACTTAAAAATGACCTATAATATGTTAAATAATACCTTTATCATCATCCAATTATATTGGATTGTACTTGTAGGTACATTACTGTACATAATAAATCTTAAAAGACCAATTTTTGCTATTAGATAGGTTTGTACAAGTTATCATATCTTTAAATTTGGCATGGAGAAGGAGGAGTTCATATAAATAAATCATATGATTATTTTAGGTTTGGAATGTTTGGGAATCATTTAGATCCATTTTAAATCTTTTGGTATGGAGGCCTAATTAAGGCCTAGTTAGGAGAGAGAAGCTATAGGAAAGTACATCTCCACTCACATTATGATCATGCAATTGAACATGGAGATGTAAGGATATAATGGGTATTATAATATGCCCTCAAAATATAAGTATCATTATAAAAAATCTCTACACAAGGAGATTTGTGTGATTTTAGGGCTACAAGGAATGAGCCTTATTTGAGGCTTTTGGTAGAGAATGAATTATTGGGGCTAGTTTTATACTTAAAAATGGATTTGTGTATGTTTGATATGATTTTAATAGGATATACATGAATTTTGTATGAGTTTAAGAAGAAGAATCCAATTTTTTACACTTGTATGCAAAGTTGGCCTAAGGAGATGAAGAGTCCTCTAGACACCTAGTAAGATAATGAAGTGATGTATCAAATAGAACATAATGGGGTCAGTTGAGAGGTTTAAAGAGTAGATAAAATATGTAAGATAACTTGATATTACCATCAATAATTCCACTTTTCCTTCAACATGCCAAGATAAAGGGTAGTTTCAAGAAGCTAGTCAAGGTGTCAAGCAAACATTTCAACTTCTACACCACATGGAGGGTTAGATCATATTCAAAGGAACTAAACATATCATATAATACCTATTGAGTTATTTCCATAAATCCTCTCTTATTTTTAACTCACATGTGCACTTGTCTACTCTCTCTCTTACACCCTTCTTCTCTTCTCTCTCACTTGTGCTATATATGGAACCACTTTTGGCTTTGTAAGGATCCTCCACCTGAGTCTGGATAATCGCTACTAATTTTCAGCCTTTTAAAAATAAATAAAATTAGATTTTACCTTATCCATGTACTATTTCAATGTGTATTAGACTAGTTGATCTTGCTAAGTGATAGGTTCACTTCCTTATCATGTTGTCCTTGTTTGCATTCATATTCAATTTTGAAAGTCTTTTTTAGGCCTCTTGAAGTGTTCTAATGAAGTTTTCATGAGTTCAGTGAGTTGTATCTCCACTAGTGTCATGTCATGCCCTTATGTTTAGTCTTCCTAACTCAAGCTTGCTTCACAATTTCAATTGGTTGGTAGTGGTCAGTTTACATTTGGTGCATCTCCCCACTAGAATAGGTTGACTTTATGTTTTCTCTCTCTGTTTTCATCCAAACAATCTAGAATTATAGGTGATGAGCAATCAAAATAAATCTAGGGAGTTAGCACTTCATTCTAGAGGTTTACCCATACTATAGGTAACCTAAAATCCTAGGGATAATCCCATGTTCCACTCAATTTGGATAAGGCTTTAACTACCTCTCCAAGGGTGAAAAAGTGAGTGACAATAGTTATTTTATTTATTAATCCTTAGCAACCGTATTTGGATCAATGGAATTTTTAGGCACATTTTGAGAAACCTTTTTAAAAATGTGCCTTCTTTCATACATTTAGTTTTCTCACATAGTTTCCATTTTGAAAATTGTTCTTATAATATCTTCTCTTGATGTAACTTTTGTAAGATTGCTTCTCATGAATTTCAATTTTGAATCCATGCTTGTTGTTTTTGTTCTCTTTACACTAGATCTAATTTTTTCACTTGTTCTACTTGAACTTGTTCCTTAGGAGATGAAATCATAATATGAGTGGTTTGATTTATTGATGTATCTATTATAGAATAACCATTATGAATGAAACTTTTTATTTTTTTTAAAGGAAAAATAATAATTTGTAAAATGCCCATGCATTATATGATTGACATTGTGGTATTTTAATCTTCTTATAGGGTGTATAGAAAGTAATTTTATCACTTTATGTTGAATGATTTATCTTATAATTTCACTTGAACTCTTAGTATCATTTTGTGTACTTTTTTAATTACTACTTGTAGATGCATTTCATTTTGGCTTCCAATCTTGATATGAAGTCTCATTAGGCATAAAATTACTAGGTGAAGATGTAAACACATGATTAATACTAGCATATTTTGGATTATTTGTGAATGTGAATTTATTTTCCCATGATGTGGTATTTGAAACCAAATACTAATTTTACTTTTGTAACTCTTCTACTATCTTTATAATAGTGATGATGTGATTTTTAAGGTCTTTACAAGCATAAAACCTAGGTAATTAAAATTAAACATGCATACAAATACCATCAAAAGGATGTGAGTGAGGTGGAATGGGTTGAGTAAGGACATATTGATTACATTAATTTGAAATTATATGTTTTCTCAACTTAATTTTATGGATAGTTACAACATGGACCTTATGAGAGGGATAATAACTATCACCAACCTGAGAGTTTAGAAGATGCCTTATAACATCTTGAATTAAGGTTTGATCTTAATCCCATGTTATGATTGAATTAGAAAAATATTGAATTAATTAAGCTTGTGTATCATTTTAGACAATTATATTATTATAGTAATCAAATATATATATATCATCCATTATAGAAGACATGAAAAGGATATTTTAACAAAGGCCAAATGAGATGCATAAAAAATTAAAAAAAAAAAAAAATTGAAACCCTAGGATATTTTTTTGAAATCGTAGGACCAATTTTTTTAAAACCTTATAAAGTTGAAACCTTAAATAAGACATAGGGTTTGACAAGTTTTTAATTAATATGGGGGTTCACCAAATGTTTTATTTATTTTTAAATTAATATTACAATCAATCCTAAACTAGATAAATTGAATTTAATAAAGTAGGGTATTGGAAATATAGTCCTAAACAACAAACTAAAGATGAATGACTAAAATAAAAAAATTAAAACATAAATGAACAAGGGTAAACTATGAAAAAGAGAGATATACTTATATTTTTAATTAATCAAGGATCTACATAAAAAAATAATATAAGAACAAAAATAATGCACAAAACCTAGAAGCTTCCCAAAAAATGAGTCTAGGTGTGCTTGAGGAAAATAACACTCAATAGGATAGGAGTGACAATTTATATTGTCCTTTTTGGCCAATTTTGTAATTTTTTAATAAATTTATAACTTATATAAAAATCAAATTTGATAGTATAAATTAGGCCTTCATGCATTGATTTGATCTTCATAACCTATGTAAACACTTGTATATGCCTTCTTGAAGTTGTAAACCCTAACTTTGTGCCATTAAGAGATAAATTATTATGGAATAAAAAGGGTTCATCATGTGTATTCATGATAAATTTTAAGACCCCACTCGAATGAGTGATTCCTACATACCATACTTTGAAGAAGGATCAAATCTCTATGTAGTTCTCCCACCTAAGTTCTTTATGCAATTATGCTCCTTTGACTATATGAATACATCTTTAATTGGATTGAATACTTGATCATGGTTAGATAGGTCTGAATAAATATTAATTCAAATTTGGATCATGGTTTCTTTAAATGCTTAGAAGTTTATTTGGAAAGAATAAGGAACTTTATCTGATGTGCATTTGTGTAAATAAGCTTGTGTAGTGGAGTTGATAAGCTTGCCAAGATATTTGAAATAAAAAAAATAAATATGATTTTATAGTGATTAAAAATTGAAAAAGAGATATTGGAGAGCTTAATAATATTTAGGTTAAACCTAAGGGTAATTTATTTTTTAATTTTTTGGATGTTAGCTTGAAGGACAAGATAGATAGATAGGGATAGGAATGACAAGCATTCCTGTCATATTGGGTGGTATTGTCCTTCAGGAAAGTTATTTTATTTTGGGTCTGAGTCAAAGCATACAAATGAATAGAGGTGTTTTCAACATTAAAATCATTTCTATAGGTGACAATGAATGGCCTTGTAGAAAAATATGGTCTCCTCTTATGCTTAGGATATGTCAAATTGGCTAAATAAGTGTCAATTAAGTGCACATGTCAATAAATGGTAAAAAGGGGAAAATAGGCATGATCAAGTATTTGTGACCAAATTTAAGATAATACACATATAATATGAATGAAATCATATATTCAAGGGGAATGATATTATTTCATTTACATGTGCAATATTAAAATTTAGATGGCATTATATTAGTTCATACATATATGAACTACAACACAATTCATAGATTTAGTGGAAAAATGGTTATTATTTCACTTAAAATTTACTATAACTATGGTCATGATGGGGGAATTAATATTATTAATTATATTTAAATCATTATAATATAATATATATTCATCTACATCAACATGAATCATTTTTTATGGGTAATTTATGTTCAAGTCTAGAGACTCTAATATCCTTGGAATTACTTATAGTGAACCCAATATGTGGTTCTACCTTCTATTATGGGTGATGTAAATTCAATTCTAATGACACTCAATTTCATTTAAATCACTTCCAATGAACCCACAATGGTTCTACCTTCTCTTGAATTAGTACATTGGGTACTTCTCCCCATTCATGAGAGTTGGAGGATGCATCTTTCCAACTCAAGGTCTTGATTAGTTATTCAAAATTGAGAGTTGATCACTCTCAATTAATTAATATTTTGACATAATGAACCATATCTCTAAGTCATTCAACAAGGGAGCATGTTTCTCCAATTATTTTACAAGTTACAGGGTAACATGGTTTTATCTCCCCATAGGTGTATTCCTTCCCTGTTATCCTTTGGTTTTTTCAAATTTAAAAGTTTTAGATTTTTAAAATTTCAAAGTTGAATAATGAGTACTTCATGTTTCATTATAGGGTTTGATAAAATGGAGTGCCTTGCACAATTGGATTTTCTTATTAAAATAAAAAGAGTGTGGTATGCACTTAGGTATATATTTATCTTTTGCTCTAGCAATTTCATTATTAAAATAAGGGGGGATGTAGATACCTAAACATGGTCACACGTACTTGAAAATGTTAATTCTTGACATATATTAAACCACTTGAATTACACTTAGATACACGACTCTTATTCACCATTATTATAGCCATATATTTATCTCAGGATTGACCCCTTTGTTCACCATCACTACTACATATAAATTTCCAAGATAATGTTTAAATTATCTTATATCACTCTTAGAATGCTTCCAACCTTAGGATAATTATCCTTGATTTTTTGGGACAAGTCTACATTAGGCAAACATGTCTGTTGCCACATAACTTTCCACATAGAGTGACCTT
Organism: Torreya grandis; assembly: GCA_037957365.1. Classification (NCBI taxonomy): domain Eukaryota; kingdom Viridiplantae; phylum Streptophyta; class Pinopsida; order Cupressales; family Taxaceae; genus Torreya; species Torreya grandis. The sequence goes on from JARHVA010002525.1 coordinate 91,074, forward strand.
GTCTTTGTGCCATTTAATGACTAGTTTCCAAAATTTAACATATTTATTTGGGTCATATTTCACATTTCATAAGTAAACTAAGAGAAATTATTCAAAATGTTCACTATAAATACAAATCAAAGATCATTAATTAAGGGAATTAATATATTTTTGGCATGTATCTATTACACTACTACACATTGAGAAAATATACCATATTCTTCCCAAATTTAAGATCATCACTAGGAACAATTTCAAATCAAGTATAAACAATTCCAAATAAAGTAAAGATCTAACAGTTTCAAGTATCAAAAGGAAAATTACTATATGCATACATATAGTTAAAGATCATAATTTAACAATCACACTAAGTGGGAGAATTACATATGGCTTTATTTCATGCTCAGAGTATCTGGTACATAGGTAGAAATCAATCATCAATGAGGATGATTAGGGTCAGCTCATCCCACTACACTTCCCCTTATTTTTATAGGTTTTTATCTCTCACCAGTACCCCTAGGGTTTTCAAGGCATACATAAGGAAAATAGAGTTTTCTGCATGACACTAACAAAATTTGAATATCTCATCTTCTTTAACAAACACTAATGAAGGTGTCTAATACATCATAGTTTCATCACTTTCATAGTGGGAAAATTCACATTTAATAGATAGGGATAAACTATAAAGTTGTATAGGGAATGTGGACCTGTCCATACATATTCATAGACTTTATTTTTAGATCTAAGCTATTATAGTCTTATTTTATGCTATTTGTCATTGTGAAAAATCTACTACAGTCAACTAGAAACTAGAAAATCTAAGTCTATTATTTATTTTAATTAATATTTTTATCATATACCCCTTATCAATAAATTTTATTCAACTATGATTTACACTTAGATTTATGCTTAAATGTCATATATTGTAATCTAAATAATCTTTCAAAGTTTTATTCTAGAAGACCATAAAAATAGGGTAAAACAAGAAGATCATAAGAAGGTTATCATTTAGCTCTAAACACTTTCACCCTCTCTTACTCAAACATGACATATATTGATCCTAAATTAGTGGTCAATAATCTAGTGACCAAGCCAAAATCCAAACCAATCAAATAGAAACTCAAGGCTTTAAAGCAAAAAATGGAATTGATGGTGAAAATTTAAGTATCAAACTCCTCAAAGTATTGTTATTTAAGCCTATATACTACACTTTATTTTTGTCCAAAATTTTCCCTATCTTGATTATTTTTGGATATATAAGCATATATATAAATTTTAGAGACATAAATAAGTCATGTCCTAAAGATAATTTTCCTCTACCTTGCATAGATGTTATTGTAGATGCCATAGTCGGGTATGAGATATTATCTCTATTGGATGGATTTTATGGTTATAAATAGATATACATTTCTAAATAAGATCAAGGTAAAAACTCCTTCACCATACTATGGGGGAATTTATATTATGGTGTCATGCCCTTTAGTCTCAATAATTCCAATACAACTTATAAAAGGACCATGAATCACATTTTCCATGAGCTCATCCATAAAATGGTGGAGGTTTATGTATATGATCTCCTACAATGGCAAAAAATGAATCCAATCACATTAATGTTGGATAATAGTCAATGATTTCATGGTGATGTTATGGAGGTGTCCTAGTGAGTGGATGAAGTGCCTTGGTAGCCTAAAGTGATAATGAAAAAGTGTGCAATGTGATTAACTTGGTATACTTGAATAAGGCTTAGTTTATCCTCAGAGTTTGCACAACAAAAGTTATTAAGGTCCAAAGTTGGCCTTCCAAGCAAATAACAGTGGTCTCCATACATAATCTATTTTACATGAAGTTAAATATTGGTAATAGATGAAGATACAATGGTTTATGGGTGTTAGCACATATATATCTATGATTTGTAGTAATTAAAATGGTTCAAAGTGTTCTTTTGTTAATGAATTTAAAGATCGAGCTCCTTACAAAAGGATCAATGGAGCATGCATTCTAAGATGTCTAGAAGCAATGAGATGAAGACAAGTGTTTGAGGTATAAATATAAAAAAAGGTAAAGGATAAGGATATAATGGTGAGTGGGTGTTCCTACATATTTATCTAATGGTGATCATTACTTAATATGGAGTAATATGGAGTGGGCCCATGTAATTTTAAGTAGTCATATGTTATTATTTTTCTTGATGAAGTTCTAAATGGGTGAATAGCTCTCTATGAGACCTATAAGTACTACAAGGGCCTATTTGAAAGGTGTAGCTGCTTAAGGGTAACCCATGAGTGTTATAGCCAACCTATATGGATGGTATTGAGTTGTGTATAATTTTAATATATTCCTTAATAGTTAGTACATTCTTATTGTCTAACCAAGATGTTGATAATCATGAATGCTCAATAAATAATGAAACCAAAGATGATGGTTTCTAGATTTGAGAGTGACTTGTGAGTAGCTTGTGTGTGAGGTTAAGGAGAGTAAGTTAGACCAATGAATGGTTTTTTGATTAGAGTAGATTTAATTCTATTTGTATTACCATTTAGTCATGTTCCTGATGTGGTGATGGAGTTATTATTGAGGAGTGATCCAAAAGGTGGATTTGGAAGCATTAAGTGTGCAGATTTGAAGAGAGTTGATATACTTTGTATATCCATAAAATTAACAAGTAATCAATGTTAAAGAGATGTTATAATCATAGGTGTTATTTTTTTAGCTCAACATCTAGGGGGTTATATCCTCCTTATAAGTTTAAACTCGATAAAGGTCTAGTTATGGTAGTAGCTCAGCTAGATAGGTGTTATAGAACATTATGGGATTGTAGTCTCACTAAATAAGGGATGGGAGTTCCTTGATTAGTTACAGCTGGTATAAATTGGTTCTTGTTATTATAGGATATTATTCCAATTTTAGGTTCTAGTGGGTTTTCTCCCCCAGTAGGGTTTCCCACATATGTCATGTGTTATGTGTTTGATCTTGCATTATCTCTCTTATTTATTGCTATGAATGATGTGTATGCTCCTTGAATGTATGTATTTAATGATTAAGGGTTTGAAGGAATTAGAATTGAATTGGATTATTTGGGCTCACTGATTCACCCCCCTCTCAGTGGCTTATACCTATAACACTTAATGTATTATGTGTCACTCTTACCTATCTTATCAAATATGTTGTCACACTTAAATAAGAGAAATGTTTATTTAGTGTTACAACTAGAAAGCTCTTAGGATATATCATTTTGAAATAAGGGATTGATATTTATCCTACCAAAATCTATACCTTTCTAAAGATATTCCCCCAAAAATAAATGATAGATAAGATCATTCATATGGAAACTAGGGGAATATGAAGGTTTATTCTTAACCTCTCATATGCAGTCCATACTATAAACAACATGTTAAAAAAAGAGAGTGGTATGACTCTTACCTAAGCCTATGAGAATGAATTCAAGTCTATAATTTTTTTTTTATGGATCCACCAAATCTTATGCAACGTAAGTCCAATCAACCCCTCATCATGTTTGTAATGGAAACTTAATTATCCTTACCTTGCATGTTGGACTAGGAGGATGATGATATCATAGAGAGTACCATCTATTTCATTAGTTCATTTTTTATCAAATACAAAACCAAGTATACTCAATCAAAGAAGGAATGTCTAGATATAGTCTTCAATATAAAATGATTGAGACATTACATTCTGAATAAAAATACCAGGGTAATTGTAAAATCTCAAGCAAGTTAAAATTTTCTAACCCAACTAAATCTATCAAAGAAGGCTAGTCATTTCATCAAACTCTAAGTGAATTTAAATTAATGTATATCAACCAAAATTATATCAAAGGATGAGTAATTGATGAATCATTGGTTGATTCTCCTTTGGATGTTGGTAAAATTCCTAACACAAAATTTCATGATGAAATTATATGTTACATTGAGAAATTGATGGATATTTCCTCCATGTATGTTGGTATAGTACACTATTTAATTGATCGTACCTATCCTGATGGTGTTATTACTCAACAAACATTATGCCTTTGAATCATTATATCCAAGTACATTATTCTCAACATGGTCCTATATCATATATATTTTGATGGCATGGTTATTAGATTCATAGACGAAGAAGTGTATGCAATAGGTCTATTCCAATGTCATAGTTATGTTTATGGTGGTCACTTTGGTAGTCATGCAACTACTAGAAATATTCAAATGATGGGTTATTTATGGCCCATACTTGATCATGATGATGTGAAACATGTTATAAAATTTCCAAAATGTTAATAATTCTCCCATGAGATTCATGTTCTTGCTCAATCACTTCAGGGGCTTAGATTAATTGGCAAGCTCTCACCTGATTCTTCTAATGGACATCACTTAATCATCATGGCCACTAAGTATTTCAAGGGGTGGGTGGAAAATATGTTGTTAATCATAGTCACTAGATCCATTTTCACTAAATTCATCTTGAAGCATATAATTTATAGGTTTGGGGTTGTGTATGTCATCATTTATAACAATGGTTCCCATTTTAAAAATCTTGAGGTATGTGAATTATGCAATAAATTATCCATATCAAATTATAGTGCCTCCTTATACCACCCTTAGGATAATTTTTAAGATGAGGTGACTCATAAAGCATTGAATTCCATCTTAACTAAGGCCATAAAAGACAACACAAGGGATTAACACCTTTAACATTATTCTACTTTATGGGCATATAAAATGAGTGTTTGACCTATGAGGGATGCACCATATTATTTAGTGTTCATAATACATGTTATATTACCCCAAGAGGTATAAATTTTAGGCCTCCACATTTTTCTCTAGGATCTCTCAGAGGAAAAATAACATAGAGATGCACATTTGATTCAAATGGAGAGTTTAGACAAAAACCAATGTAAGGCCGCTTAGAATCATGAGGAATACATAGCCCTCATGTGTATGAAATATAATAAAAAATTCATGAATGACCTATTTGATTTTAATACTTGGTATTGAGACTTGATAATAAAATTTATAAAAATAAGGGTGGGGGTCATAAATTTAGGCCCAATCAGCTATGTCCTAATTTAGTGACTGAATATTTGAAAAAATGGATCCTTTCACTTGTGCACTTTAGAAGTTAAGGAATTTGATGAATTAATCAAATATTTACATTTAAAGCATTGATATATATAATTCCATATGTTATATAATGCCCTAATTTTAATTTTAGCCTCATGTTATCATTTATGTTGTTGCTTATACATTATAGTCATTATTATTAGGTGTTTATTTAGTTATAAGTTCACATGAAAAAACCTTATTGTAATAAATCATTACAAATTTTCATAATTACTCAATACCATTTACCCTTTGGAAAAATGCTTTCAAAACCAATACCAAGTAGAATAATAATTTTGGTCACTATAAGTATTTTATGTTTAGTTTGCCATAAGTTTCCTAAATCTTAGACACTCTTATCTACAACCTTGTCTAGAAGATTCATCATGGAAAATTTCCCCTCTAGTCCTCTTTAAGATATACTTTGGAATGATTTACCCATGTTACCTTGGCATTCAGTGATGATAACTTACATCTTACTTTTTACATGGGGCTAAGGCCTAGGATTAAGATCCTTCCATTATAATGGAAGGATCTTAATCCTAGGCCTTAGCCCCATGTAAAAAGTAAGATGTAAGTTATCATCACTGAATGCCAAGGTAACATCGGTAAATCATTCCAAAGTATATCTTAAAGAGGACTAGAGGGGAAATTTTCCATGATGAATCTTCTAGACAAGGTTGTAGATAAGAGTGTCTAAGATTTAAGAAACTTATGGGAAACTAAACATTATATATATATATATATATATATATATATATATATATATATATATATATATATATATATATATATATATATATATACATACATATATATATATATATATACATATATATATATATATATATACACACACACACATATATATATACACATATATATATGTATATATATATATATGTATATATATATATGTATATATATATATATATATATATATAATGTATAATAACAACACATTGCTAAGCCAAGCCAAGAAATATGAGATAAAATCCTACATATCTCAAATTTTACTAACCTTCAACGTTGAGCCCTCACATCCTACTACTTGCATGGGGTTAACATTGGTGAGAGATGCCCTTACTCACCTATGTTAAGCCTTCAATGATAATCCCTTATTTCCTCTTAGTCATATGGAGTTAAATGTAGGGGGTCACACTAAAAATCAAAGAAAAGTAAAAGTGTCCAAATTATAAATCTAAAAAAAAAACCTATACATAAGTCCATGATAAAAAGAGAACCCTCCATTTTACCAAGTCTACCATGGTTGGCCATCTATTGATCTCAGTCTATAAAAATATTATAAAGGAAATAAAATCATCCCATAACCCATATGAACTAATGTCACTCTTTTTCCCATCATGGTTTTTTAACTAGTTGATTTTCCTATTCATTATTTCATGTGTCCTATTCTCCCCTTCATTTCATACTAAAAATCATGTGTCAATAGCTAAGCAAATAAAGTAGCTCAATAATTACTTACAAAATAAGTGTTATTTCATTCATTCTTAATAAACCATTACACCATTACATTCACATACATCCTATTAAATATCATGAATATCAGTATTTCTAAAGCATTTACCATATCATATCCATAACATTTCACATATTCCTATCTGTTTAAAGTGTGTAAATTAAAAATTAAAAATTAAAACTTGAAAAAAATAACAAGATGTTAAAAAGAAACTAATGTCATATATATGTATTGAACCTATCAATAATATATTGAGTTTTTACATCACTACCACGTTGAGAGGGTAAATGTGGTTAAAATCTAGAAAAGTAATAAATATCATAATACTAACACATAGGAACTATATACACATAATATTTTCAAACTTTATTAATTATTGATTCTTTTTCTTTTAAGAACCCATTGAGTCTCAGTATCTCTAAGTGCACACCTTAAAGGGTGCACTGAGAAAGGGGTGAGTAGACCATTGGTGCTTCACAGGATTTTTGTCCCTATAATACCACATATTATCTACATAACCATCTCTCAAAAACTCTTCCCTAATATTTGCCTCCTCTTTTTCACCCTCATTCAATCATTTTTTAGCTTCATTATCCACTCCCTAGCCTAAAAACCCTTTCTAATGGTTTGTAATACACTGTTAACCCCATCAACCCTATACTCTAGTTGATAAAACTCATTTAGAGTCTAGGTCAACCCCTAGCTGACCTAGACCAAGACCTAATTTTATTTTATCAATAATGATACATAGTTAATTAGACCAACCCTATCGACTAAACCTTTAAAAAGGTTTAGGGTTAGATTTAGCTATATATACACATTCATGTCATCAATTATTAAGAAAAGAGAAGAATAATATATATATATATTACACATCTACTTATCCACCAATCTACTTAAGTAGCATAACTCAGGGTTTCAATAAATTTTTGGAGATATAAATCTTAACTTATTGAGAAGTTTTTTGGATGCATAGATAGGTTGTGTAGCCTAGAGCTGACTTATCCTTGTTATCCTTACATACCACAACAACATTTTATGAATCGCCTTGGCTAAGGGAGAGATTGAGGCTCAAAAGGTTCATCTTCAAAGGTAAGTATTCTTAAATTTTTTCTTCCTTTGTAAGAGTAGATAAATGAGTATTTTTACTTCTCTCCCATCAATTGGGATTTTGTATACATTGACATGAGTATATATCTTCTATGTATGCTTAATTTTTATGATTATTACCCTTACTTTGTGCCATAGCTTTGGTGAACACTAGATTATACTTTTATTTTCCATTTAATTTTGTTAATATGAAAACATAGGACATAGTTAGGGTTATTTCATAGTTTTGATTGATATTATTATGGTAAGATATCCTTTCGCTAGGTTTAGCAGATCTATCTTTGTCATGACCCTAAATATCTAATGTATCAATAATAAAAAGTGTAAGTAGGATTTATCTTCTTTGATCTAGGACTGATTTATAGATCAGTTTCATTTCCCTTTGCATATATTCTATTGAACCTGACATGAATCCAACCCTTGTAGGTTTTATTTTACATCATCATTTTTATCATCGTATCATATTTTTTTATATTTGTAGTATTGTATCAAACCATTTGGTATAGTTATAAATTTTTATATATAATTTTAACATGCAGTCACTTCAAAATGAATATGTTCTATTTGTGTATGTCTTTGCTAATTACAAGTTACTAGATTAAAAAATTTAGCTCATTATTCTTTTTTAGTTCTAGATTAGAATACATAGTCAAACTAGTTAAATATATCTATTATTTTCTTCTATCAACATATAGGTTTGTAAACCCAATCAAATAGATTGACTCTATTTTTTATCTCTTCTTTAACATATAGGGTTTTATAAACTTGGTCAAACCAGTTGACCTAGTTAGTATAATTTTGAAATAGATTTGAACATCATAACATAAAAAATTGTAATCCAAAACATATTGAAGTCCATCAAGGTCCTTATTTTCTCTCTATGTCATTTTCAATTTTTATTTTAGTATTAGTTTTCACAAGTTTTTAGTCTATAAAATTTCAACCCTATAACTAACTAGGTCGACCTGGTCGACATAGTTCTATAGTCTATCTTCTGTCTAAAAGAAATAGTCAACTTTTTTTATTGTGTTATTATAGACATTGCTTATACATAATAGAAGTGACCTAATTGAATCTATCCTATACTATTTACATACATTGTCACCTAAATTGACTCTATATTATTCTTAATAAATGAATTAACATTTATTTGTTAGTAATTAGTTCATCTTTCCTTTCAGTTATTTTCATGCTTAGAGTAACTCACATAAATTAACTAGGTATTTTAACAAATTACCATTTTAGTTACACTATTTTTATCTTTTACACACACTACCAAATAACTTTAACCATAAAAAACATTAAAAATTTGTCTTCGCAAGGCCTACCTACTTAGATTTCATCACCAAGGGAGAAGCCAACTTAGTTTTCTAGCCAAGTATAAATACGTGGTTGATGGTATATATTGGCAAAGAATATAACACCCTTATCACTATAGGATTGTGAATTTAATGGGTAGGCCCCAATATCAAACCATTACCATCACCAACACAGATCCCTTTAGCCCAAACATCCTTGAACCAACTTTAGATTGATTTCTAGTTCCTTATTTCAGCTAAATTCCTTATCACACTAAAATTAAAACTTTATTATAACTTAATAACACTTAGAATGACCAATTAGTTATCATTACATTCCAATTGTTGTTTTCTCTTTGATCATTAAGTGTTGTATTTCAAAACTTACATTGGTTAATGTTGGTGCAAGGTTTGTGTTGTGTGTTCTAATTGGGTTAGTCACATTGATTTAATTGTTTGTGTGCATGATTTCATTTTGCTTCAAATTATCTTGCAAAATTTTCCCTTATTTTAGAACATTATTGTCTTGGTCAATACAATCTCTTATAGATTATTTCTCCTTATTTCCCTATTCAATTCTCTATTCAATAGTACATAATTAACCTTCATGATTGTGTATCCTTATCCCTTTTTTCAATTCTCTTTTTATTAGTACACAATAAACATGCATGATTGTGTATCCTTATCTTCCTATTCTATTTTATGGGTTACAAAACACACATTTTATCCTATTTTTTGATTTTTTTTCTTTGCATCATCTCATTTTAGCTTCCTTATTTCATCATGAACTTCTTATTTGAGGATAACATATAATTGAAATCAATAGATATGATGAGCTTTACCAATCCCAATAAGTTCCCCCATCAACATATTGTGTCTTCCACTTTAGATGAAATCAATGTGCATGTCTCCACTCACACTACTAGTTATGGGACTCCTCTTCATTCATCTTTAGTTCATAACCATCTTTTCTCCTTACAAGATTAGCCAAAATTAGAGTACATGCTTGAAATGCTTTTCTTCATTAATGAATTTCTTCAAAATAGGGAAAATACCTTTCAACTATTTATAATCTCATGATAAGTGGTAAAAAAATAACCCCATTCACCTTCCCCTACATTCTCTCATATATTTGGGGGTGATACCTTATTTTCTTTCCAACCTCTCCCTTTTATGTTGACTTCTCATACTATGACCTATTCTTCTTTGATTTCTTTAACCTCCATACCAAGTATCTCTACTAACATGGAAAATTTAAAATATAGTGGGCCTTTTCCAAGGCCCATCCTCCTCAATCATTCCACTAGTGCACTATTTGATGCCAATGATAATCATATTACTAGTGCTTCTTTTTATTCTAATTCCAATACTTCCACTAGTGCATCTTTCACTAAACATGATAATCATGCCACTAGTGCCTCTTTTTATACCAATACCTCTCCATCCACTATTTTCATGCATGTTACTTCTCATAGTGCAATTGACACCACTAATACTAATGCTAATGCCTCGCATGCCATGCAAACTAGTCAAAATACCACTCAAACCCATCAACTTTTATTGAAAACTCTTAGTCAAATGAATGATTTTAAAACTAATAATGATAATAAAATGTTGTAAATTCATAATCACCTTATTCACCTTCAAAATCAACCTAAGTAGGTTCCATAGGGAGTGAAAAATCAAAATTCCCCCCAAGCCACTTAGGTATTCCCATAGTAACCTCATTCCCCAACCACCCCTTATTAACAAAATGATCAAAAATCTTCAAAATGAATCTCTTACACCTAAAATTTCCAATATAGACATAGGAGCTATCACTCCTACCATTAATTATAATAGGTCAACTGATCCTACCTTATATTTAAAAATTATTGGTAATCTCTAAAAAAATTGGATTAAATTAAAAACTTTTAATTATACCAACCTACTATAAAAAATAATCTTCAAAGACACTTTAGATTGGTATAATAAAATCAAGTCCCATTCTATCACTATCTTGGAAGATCTAGTTAAGTTCCTAGAACAAGAGTTTTAAACTAGTGACCTCCCTAATAATACCTTGGCTCACTTTATCAATTGAAAGAAACTTGAAATCGAAACAACATAAAATTTCATCAAATGGTGGTAGACCTTGTCTAATAAGTGTGAACACAACATGGCAGATGATAATATTTTTCATATATTCACTAATGTTCTCTATCCCAAGTTACAATATTGGGATAGGACTCTATCTTCAAAAACTTTAGAATAAGACCTCGACCAAGCCAAGAATCAATATTTTCTCATGCACTAGTTTGAGCCATCCGAACCTCCCATGGGCACTTGCATGCTCATTAAGAATAAAAATTGTCATGCTAACAATGATGGTGTCACCAATTCCTATGATACTATTGATCATGTTTAAGCCATTGATTCCAACCCTATTATAGAGCAAGCTTCCCCTCTCAATAACACCCCTAATCCTCAATTTTCTCAAATAAACAATATTAACATTCATAAGTTATTATCTTTATCCAAAATCCAAAAGCATTTACCAAGGCCTCTACCATGAGAGTTTGACTGAAATCATGGTATGATCCAAATAAATTTTGTTGGTTTCATGTAAGTTGGGGCCACTCTCATGAGACTTGTAGGTAATTATGTAATTAATCTATGTATTTCCTCCTTAGTCAAAACTTTGATTATGATTCACTCATTCATAAATGTCAACAAGCCTATGATATATCTTTTAAATCTCATGAAACATAAAATAAAAATTAAGATTTGAACTAGGCTAATGCTCATCTTGCCATCTATAAATACCCTCTTCCTAATCATCAAGAAAACACTAACAAGCCTACTCCTTCCACCAACAGCATTGAAAGTATTATAAACCAAACTCCTGAAGAGAATATGGTAAATATGACTAAAATGTGAATATTACTAGATTTCATTATTTCTCATCCTACACACACATACCAAACATCCCAAACATTTTGTGTTATCCAAGATTACTCCCCATTTCACACAATAGAGTTGGTGAAAGAGGACCTTATCTCTTTCCAAGAACCAATTCCAACACCTCATTTGATAACACCTCTCACACTATTTATATAATTCCCCCAACATATACACCCATTGATAACATTTATCCAACTCCCAATAACATTTATTCAAATCAATCACAAGACATACCTAAATCAACTAACTCATCATATCAAGACAATCAAATACACTTCTAATCCCCATTCCTAAGAGATCTTCCAACATTATACACCTTTATATAATATTCCCACCATGGGTTATGATGAATGGGATCCTATTATGGAACTTAATAATCTCCCATTTCAAATACCCTTTTTTAAACTTGTGAACTTCTCTACATCATCATAACTATTTGATGCAACTATTATTTAAATTGAACATCCCCCATCCTCCCCTCATAAGATGTAAAGCTACCTTATTTGGGTCAAAATATAGTATCTTAGAATAATGTGAAGAGATGTATATACACATTGATGAAACAATAAACACTTCTCTTTCCCTCAAATTTCCTAATGCTTCCATGATCCTAGATGAAATTTTACTTTGTGTGGATGATCCTCCACTCTTTATAAGTGTTCAAATCAGTGATATTCAAGTAAACCATGCTTTTATTGATGAGGTTTCAATTACTTGTGTTGCCTCCCATGGCTTCATTAAAACTCTTGTATATTTTGAGTGTAATCTTAAATCCATACACACCACATGTTAAGGTTATGATTGAAGGCAAATGTCTCCTTTAGTTTTCATGTTTATCCCTAGTACCATTCCTCCTGTCATTATTTGAATGAAGGTTATGATATTTAATTTCCACCTTTCATACAACATCTTATTTGGTAGGCATATTCAAAATTCTAACCCTTAAACCCTTACCGAGTCTTCCATTTCAAGAATATCAACATTTTAATTTTCCTATCAACTCTACTTGAGGTTATCATGGTCACCCTAAACTCATCAGGCACATACCACTAACCTCTTAGCCTCTTATTATAATGAGCTAGATTAAATCAACCTCAAGATCAAAACTTCATATTTATCCCCTCATCTCATTCCCCAACTTTCACCATCCTTAAAGGCACAATCTCTCTAGCCACCTATCAATGATATACCCATGGTATTAGTCAAAACTTGGCATTATATTCCTATGCAACTTCTGATGAGAAGGTCATACCTACCTACATCATCGATATTCATACACCCAATTATGATGATTGTTATACTTTAGATGATCCATTTCTAGGAGGTCTTATCTAGGTTAGAGATGTTGTGATCCTTCATTATCATTATTCTTTGTTTCAATCTTTCCATTCATATTATCATATTCTATCTTATATATTTCTTAATTCTAGTATTATTCCTCTTGTTCATAGGGTAGATATGGAGAATTTACATGGAACACCTCTACTTTACATAGAGCCTCTTATAAGCATTCTTATGGATCATGCTATGATGGTTCCATATCAATTTTATATATACCAAGATACCTATAGCCTACTTCCCTTAGAGATGCTTACTATGGCCCTTAATCCCTCTTTGCATCCCACTCCTCCCTTCACTAAGCCTAGTTTGGATCATACTCCTATTCTATACTTAGTTGATCCTCATTGTGTATCTAATTCTACTTCTCCTTCAGATGATCCTACCCTAGTATTTCCAACATCCCCACCTCTCCTTATGATAACCTTCTTCCTTTACTATAGCTTGATCCCTTACCTACACAATGGGCCAATCAACCTTATTATGATATTCATAAAGTTTCTAGCCATCAGACTAGAGACTACTAGTTATACCAACCTTCCCCAACTCTTGTTTCTACTCCTATTATTAGATTCACAAAGTCTACTAACAAGCATATCTATTGCTTCCACGACATAGATAATCACTCTACCCATTGTATAAATATTTGATAATATATCAACACATTGTATACTCATTTTTCTCAACCTAAAGACAATTCTATAGCTCCTCCCCAATTTTTACCTAAGTATATTCCAAAATATGGAGAGGTATACTATCTTTGGCACCAATATGGTACCCATCACATTGATCATTGCTACATCCTATAACAACATCTTCATGATCACCTTTTGACCATTCCTACACCCACTATTTCCCATCCCATAGGTAATCCATATAAGAAATATACCCATTATTCACCTATGGATCCCATTCCACTTATGGTTCCTTATTCACCTATGGATTTTTCACCACCTGCATCTTCTCCTTCACCTATGGTCCCTTCACCATCGGTGGTGCTATCTCTTTGTCTTGAAACTACTATTAATATTCTAACATCTATTACCCTTTTTGATTATTTTACATATGAGGTCCATCATAAGCATGATCCTTTATCTATACCTAAATTTCAAATAGAGTATATTTAATGAGAGGTATTTTCATAGCTTTTCTTAAGGATTGATGAGACTCTTTTTGCAGATAGGGTCCAGCTTCATAGAGATGTATCATATATTATGGCTAATATTTGTGGATTGGAATTGTGATCCACTTATATATTTATACATTATATCATTTGACTATGTATTAAATTTGGATTCACTTATCTCTTTCACATGGATATTTGTATTTCACATTATGTGTTGTATATGGTTTCATTTCTTTCATATTATCTTATGGATTCTTGTCATCATTTCCATGATTACATTATTATATTTATGAGTTTATTTATTTTCATGGATGTCTTTGTATTTTCTCATGTGTGTTTGCTACCTTATCTCATCCAACATAGATAATTATTGTTGTGACTTGGTTATACAAACCTTGATCCCCTTAGTAATCCTTCTTTACCATGTGATGATTTAGAAAACCAATCACCTCATTATAATTATATCTTACTGATATAATTTGGATCTCCATTATTACCTTATTTACATTAGCAAACTAAGCATACACATGGTTAAAACTTGAGATAACACACTGGTTCATAGGCAAGCCTAAGTGTTTAGTTAGTCATATTTTTAGATACTTAGCTTCTTTTAGCCAGAGTCTAAATCTCATTCGTGTGTATCAATTTTATCCCTCATGTTGGTTATTCCAAATATTTATGGAGGAAGAATCTTAAAATCCATAAAATTTTAAAATCCAAATCATTTAAACAAAAGGCAATGATATAATGGGAAACATACAAATTTCAAAAGTCAAATCACACGAAAAGACATTATTCATAACACATATCCTTTTTTAATCAAATCTCAAACTCCAAAGTTGGCCTCATGATAAATTCAAGGTCCATTGGGGTGTGGTAGGCCAGTAGATTGAAAACGGAGAATAAAAAAATCTTTTAGTCCTACCTACTTTCTCACATAATTACCCAATATTCATAGTAGAGTGATGACTCTATAAGTGGTCCTGAGGAACACAAAACATGTTGTGGGAAGGTAGTTCCATTTTAATTTTATTTTTCATCTAACCAATATGAGTTGATATTGGAATCTCACTTATTTTCCTATACATATTTGTGCTTATTATGAATGGGTATCCTTTATATTTTGATGGTCACTAGCCACTTAGTGTCTTTTTTGTGTACTTAGTGTGCCTCATGTTTCCTAAGGTCTTCTCATATATGCCTAAATTATGATTTTTACATTCCTTATTTCATTTACAATAATCATAATATTTACCCTTGAGAAATATTATTATGTTAACAAATCTTTCCACCTAGAAATTCCATTTGTGAGTTGCATTGTAAAACCATGGTTAGAACTAGGCCTTCTTCACAAATTATTATGTTACAAAAATCCTTTTAAAATAATTCCAACAATTATTTACACCTCATTGGTGTTCCTTTTGTGAGTTACAATGTAAAACCATGGATAAGACTAGGACTTCCTCATGAAATATTCCAATACCTAAGTCATAATAAAATTACGTGTGTCAAATTTGAGATAAGTAGTGATTGATTATGAGTTACACATCATTGACATGCTTCCTATCTTGATATAGTATTTTTTAATCTTAATTCATTGATATTTCACTTTTATCTTCTTATTTTTTGATTTTATGTATGATTACAACCATTTTATTAAAATTTTCATACTTCCCAGCATGATTTGATATGATTGATTGACTTAATTGTTTTATTTTTATACCATTTGATCTTCATGTGCCTTCTATTTTATTACATTATTTTCATACTTTCCAACATGATATAGTGTGATTTTATTTGTTTTAACTTGGTGAAAATATTTGACATGGTTTACAAACATTTTTAATCCATTTCTACCATCTTTGGTTTATTATATTTATTCATCTTTTGTTATTACACATTTCCCATCGTGAGATAGTGTGTAGTGCATTTATTTTTGATTACTTATACTTTTCCAAGTCATTTTTGCCTTTCTATTTTTCACCATGCATGTGTATCACATAATTATAGAAAATAAAACAATCAACATATATTTTCCATAGCATATACAACAAAAGATAAATACATGTGTCAGAAAGAAATATATCCATGCATCAACATCCACAACCAAAAATAAATCATGAGATCAAATACAATTATATATATATATATATCATGTATTTTATATAATAAAAAGTATAAAATACAAAATAGCTCCAAATCTAAGGCTAGGCTCCATCCTATCTATCTTGTATCTTAGCCATGCTATCCAAAAATGCCTAAGACTGTCCCCTCTAAATGGTACACTATAATGAGGTAGTATAGGATCTCAAACCTACTATTTGTCCCTATAGATTGGCCACCAAGGCCTACACTTTTTTGAGTTGGATAGTGGTATCCATGTGTGTCACTCTCTTCTAAGCCAAGGTCTACTAAGATTGTGCTTCTCCTTCTCTCACCCCTGCTAGTGGTTTTAATCCATCCCTATGTGTCTATAGTTGTGGCCTCCCTTACTAGTCTAAACTAGCCTACCTAGGTAGGGGTAGATGGCACCATAGGATAATATAACTTGGTAGAGTCATATGGTTCCAACACCCCATCCAAAATGTTATGATGTATGACCACTATCATGACTCCCCATATGACCTCCTCCACTACCAAATCTATATAGCCAAAACTAGATAAATTTTAGATCACATATATATCTCAAAATATATCTATCTATCATAAATCACAAACGTAACTATTTTTCTATATCAAATATTAAATCAAAATTCAAACATTTATCATCAGTGTTGGTGCCATCAACCACCATCTTTCCATCTACTCACTGGTTGAGCATAGTCTTTCTGTCTTCTCATCCACCGTGTCTATCCTCCATATGTCACCTCCACACTAGCTAAAATCTAGGATTTACCACTTGAGTGTATCAATATAATCTCCTCAAAGGGCCTCTATGGACCAATTATGTCTTAGAATGGCTATTGGGTCCTCTTGTACTACAACCCTCACTTGTGCCTACTATCACCAATTATGGTGTGGTTATGGATGTCACTGTTACTACTTTTATTATGATGTTTGCTATGGGCATGCATCCACATCCATGAAATCTCCCCCTACTATCCCACTATTATTCTTGACCAATCCATGGTCTAAAATGCCATGATTTGATCATAGGTATCTCTATTGATACTCCTTCTCCCCCTCTCCCCCTTTACCCTCTATCATGACATGCCTAATAATAAGGCACTAATAGATGGGATGATGGGTTTGGGAGTCTGAACTATCTTGAAAATCATATTTCTAGATGTGACTCTACCCTTTAGGTGTAGTGGCTTGTGATCTACACTCATTCCAACCCTATAGTAATAGTCAATTAATTAGGCCATATAGTAGTAATGTGCATATACAACTACCACATGATCTTTCCTCGTGTGAAAATATGTAAATTTGGCATGTGGGGTATGACTTGATCTACATAGTCCCATATCCATATCATGACCCAAGGTAACATGTCATTAACTACATGGGGCAACCCAGCTATTTGATATATAGGGGAACCTCTCATATATCTAAGCACTTAATAAAACAACATGCCTCATGGTCATCTTCCCTCTTAACAACATCCCATACATATCATGCATGATCTAGACCTAGATGATAGTATTAAAATTTTTGAGTGATCCCTAATGCAATATCTACTAACATAAGCCTATCACATATAGTGGTACCTTGCCATTCAAATTATGACATAACACTTGTGCTATCACAGGTCCTATCATGGCCTTATAAATGTATATAATTTTTGCAATATGGATGTCAAATAAACTCACCCTAAATCTAGGGTATATATTATTTTAGCATGTCACTCATTGGGCTATTGCTTATCTCTCCTCTATATCCTTTGGTGTATCAATGATCATTAGTGTCCCTTCTATAGGTAGTCTAAGAAATGTGTGGACATCCTCTAGTGTGATACCCACCTTAATGGTATCCCTATCCACCACCCATAAAAAAGTGTTGGTCAACCATTCCCATAATATAAGGAACATGAAAATGAGATCAACACTCAATGGTATCTGACTCATTTCCATGATACCTCCAAAGCCCAATGTAACCAATCATGATCTACCCACGTTAGTCAACCAATATAGTAAATATGGTAGCCATGGTGCATCTATAAAGAACCAATACCTCTAGTATCTCTACAAAATATCAAATATAAGGGATGTATTAAATCTCCATGTCATAAATAATCCAAACACCTACTTGAAAATCCACAAATTAATTACTTAAATTAGTTGATTTTATTTAGTTTGTCATTTTCCTAATTTTACTATAGTATTAGCCTATTTAATACTAAATTGGCCCTATTCCTTATTTTTGATAATAAATTATCCATTATAATTTTAAACTAGATCAACCCATTTGATTTTAAATTAGCCATCCTCTCACATCAACATACTAAATGAACCTTGTAATACATAGTTGGCCTCATTTTTTAGACCATATCAACCCTCTCCCATAAATTAGATCAGCCCTCTAATATGTAGTTAGCTTTATCATCCCCATCAGCTAAATTGGCCCACTACTAAGTAGTCAACCACCCCTTAGAGTACTAAATAAACCCACTATTATGTAGTTTTCCCCCTAATTTTGGCTCACCTTATAGACTCAGTCAACTAGGTCAACTTTTTTCCTTCTCAGTGATGAAATTTTAACCATTTACCATAAATTCCTTAGGCATTTATTGGTCTAACATCTTCCTACCCAATATCCCATTCTACCCCTAGTCTACCTAAAAATTTCCTAGGGTTAATTTTGGTGCCTAGATTTTGCCTACCAGTCAATTTTATATATCTAGCTCAATTTCAAATAATTTTTTTTTTTTTTTTTTTTTAAATTCATAATTTCTTACTTGTGTTGCACTCACTTTAGCTGCTATGCATCCTCCCCATCTCAGCTATCATTTCCTCACCATAATGGCTCTCTAGTCTCACACTAGGTCTCTTAGATCTGTATTTTCTTAGAATAGTAAAAATAATAAATGAATTATTTTCACCCTATTTATATTTAATATTCAAAATTATTTACCTTTTAAATATTTACCACTAGATTCTATGTTTTGATCATATCTTTATTTCTACTAGCTCTTTTTTTGAACCATAAAATGTTCTAGAATCCTAACATCATAGAGAATATTTTCACATGTCACACGTATATTTTATAATTTTTTTTAACTATTTACTCTTTTTTTCTAATTTATACATGCTATTTTAATGTTCCCTATATTGGCCACCTTCACATTTATTTCATATCATTCTTTATCTACAAGAACTAAGGTAAGTAAAGGCATGTATTTTTCAATTCTATTATTTAATTTATCTTATTTTCTCTCCTAATGCAATTTATTTAGCTTCAACATTATATATTACTATGTTCTTTTCCTGAGGCACCATCCTATGTTTCACCTACGTGACATGTGATGAACTTTGCATGGGGCATATGTATACACATAATATTTTCAAAATTTATCAATTACTTATTCTTTTTATATTTCAAAAACCCATCAAGTCTTAATATATCTAAATGTATGCCTTAAGGGCTACACTAAGAAAGGGGTGGGTAGACCATTGGTACTTTGTAGGATCTTTATCCCTATACTACCACTTGATATTTACATAACCATCTCCTAAAAACACTTCCATAAGCTTTGCCACCTCTTTTTCACCCTCCTCATCATTTTACACCTTCATTATCCCTTCCCTAGCCTAAAAACCCTTTCCAATGGGATAAAATACACTATCAACCCCATAAACCTTGTACTCTAATTGATAAAACTCATTTAGGGTCTAGGTCAGCCTCTAATCAACATGGACCAAGACCTAATTTGATTTTGTCAATAATGATATAGAGTTGATTAGGAAAACCCTATTAGCTAAACTTTTAGAAAGTTTTAAGGTTAAATTTAGCTATATATACACATTCATTTCATAATTTAGCTATATATGCACATGTTCTTATCCACCATTCTACTTGAGGAGCATAGCTTAGGGTTTCAATACTTTCTTTAGAGATACAAATGTTGCCTTGTGGAAAATTATTTTAGATGCATATATGGGTTGTGTAGATTATATTTAAATTATCCTTGTTATCCTTACATACCATAATAAACTCTTACAAATCACCTTAGACAAGGAAGAGATTAAGGTGTGATAGGTTTATATTCAAAGGTCAAGTATTCCTAACTTTGTTTCACCTTTGTAAGAGTAGATAGATTAGCATTTGTACTTCTCTACCATATATCAAGATTTCATATAAATTTATTTGAGTATATATATTATATTCATGTTTACTTTTTATGTTTATTACCCCCACTTTGTTCCACAAGCTTTGGTGAGCACTAGATTATAATTTTACTTTACTTGTCATTTACTTTTGTGAATATAAAAACATAAGACCTATTTAGGGTTATTGTATAGTTTTTATTTACTATAGGATTTGGAACCCTCCCTAGTTATATTATTATGGTAAGAGATGCCTTAGATAGGTTTAGTGGACCCATCTTGGTCATGACCCCAAATATATAATGTATCAAAAATTGGAAGTGTAAGTAAGATTTATCTTCTATGAGATAGGATTGATTTATAGATTAGTTGAATTTCCATTTACATTTACGAACTGACCCAAGTTTATATTAATGGGAGACCCTATTATGAATCATGTGCTTCTAACCACTAATAACATCTTAGGAAGCCTCCTCATATAACATTAATATTTGATGATGCATTCCCACTCCTCTCATAAATAAAATTTATTGGGGTATTAACGTAAGTATCTAACATTAAAACCTACTTCCCTCATTTAGACAAATCTTGAGGTTCATGTTATACAAAGGAAAAAATTTCAAAGTGCATACCCATGATCATAGGTGGTTATATATTGATGAGAATCTCATATATTCTCATGTCAATGGCCACATAGAATAGGTCAAGTCATGTATCTTAGATCATCTTGTGCCATTATGTCACAAAGTTTTCACATCATCACACACACATGCAAATACATGGATGAAATATAAACTATATAAACCATACAAATAATAAAATGAGAAAGGGAAATGTTATGTAAATACTTACTCAAATCCATCTCCTATCAATTAGGAATAAACTCATCCTTACCTCCTTCATCTAGATTCACCTTATATAGGCCCATCCTCCCACTCATTATACCACTAATAACTATTTTAAAACCATTATTTCAACTTTCAAAGCTTATCTAGCCTCTCTTTCTTGAACCTCTACTCCCTGATCTTACACATCATCTCCCCTAACTATTATTTGATACTACATAACATCACTTCTATATTTAAGGTCCTATCTCTCTCCCCCTCTTCTCATAGTTTTAGTAATTTCCATATAAATGTCCTTAGAACCAATTACTTCCATGTCAATTAGCTTAACAACACATCTTTGATTTCCCTCTCCCCTTGTAAGTCACATGTAGAATGGGGATTTTGGATACATAATAAAATTTTGACTACTATGAAACTCTAGACATGAGGTGCATCTCTATCCACACCTCCTATCTCTAACCTATCTCATTATATCACATGACATTAATGTAATTGCCTCACACCGCACTATCCCCTCATGCATGCATATGACTATGAAAGCATGTATTCAAATTTAAGGTTACCTACCATCTTGTAAACATCTCTAAAATGGGCCATGTTTTTCCATTTAGCTACCTTTATGGCTCCCTTATTTCAAACCCCAAGTCCCATTTGATATGGAGTCATATGCTCATAAGCCCAATCAATCACTAGTGTTAGGTGGTTAAGAGAAAGAGAGTCCAATATAAATATATTATACAAGTCCTTATACATCATAGAAAAAACATCTTATACCTAACTGTATTGACACCCAGGCTCCATATCTTTGACTATAGGAAATAAAAAATACAAATGTATCTCTATACCCTTATCCCTAACTAAGCGCAAGTCTAATGCTCTAATGATGACCTTGTCGATAGGGGGATCCAGGCTCTCTCTACTCCTACCAATCTCACACTCTACTTGGTATCCACATAGGGTACCTCCTCATAATTAAAATACTTATCCCATATCTTTTCCTTTTCCATGTCTATATCCTTCTTGAGTGTCAATATACTCCTTATCATGGGCAACCTAAGTATTTTTTACATGCCATTAGGGGTGATAGTCTTCTCACTTGACACTTGTTAGAACCAAAAAGTGTTTTAGTCTGCATCCTAGTAGGTAAATAAGTGATAATAATTTATTGACTAGGACAACTAAACCCACCCTAGTAATCCTCTAAATCTTTTCATAATCTGAAAATGCAATCCCAATGACAGTAAATGAGGATCACTTGGGGAATCCACTCCTACTTTTAGGGTTGATTCCATTTCACATAAATGCCCTACATTCATTATGACAAGTTTTAGTTAGTCCAAGTCATTTAAAACTAAATACAATCCATGATATGGTGAAATTGATGATATATGAAAGGGTGGTTATGAAAATTCCATAACAATTCTACAACTACTAGTGCGATTGACTAATCTGTAGTCTGCATAAACCAATGATTTCACCCCACATTGATTGTTTCATCCACCACACCCATAAATCTTAAAAACTAAAAAAATTACTTAAAAATTAAAAAATGCATGTATTTTACTAATATCCTAGTTTTAATAAACATTTTTACTCCCCTCTTATCAAATTTGACCTATCATAGGCTATTTTCCACACAAATATAACAAACCTATGTTTTAAATAAAAATAGACAAAAACTAACCAATGCCTCTACTACACATGTTATCATTTCCATCCTTTCTTTATGTTCTTTGAAAGAGTTATCAAAACTCTTCAGCTAAGATATATCCAATAGATCATTACTATAGACATAGATACTTAAGCATACACAAGAGAATAAACCAATTGAATAAAACAATTGCTATTCACATAATGAAATCTGAAAAGGATATGAAAAAGATATGCAAAAATATTATATATTACAATGAATATCCCTTGATTAAATATGCAAGGCAAAATAAGATGCAAGATAAACTAGGCAATGTGGGATAAATTTACACATAGTACAAAACTAGGTAAAGACTAATAACCTAGATAGAACCTAGCAAGCATGAGTAATAAGATACTCTAACACACTCCCTCAAGTGAACATAGGGGATAAAAATAGAGTATGTAGAGTGAAGCCACATGTTCCTATGGATGTTAATCCATCTTGCCCGAGTACATGGATGTTTAGTCACTATAATTTCCAAGATGAATTAGGAATGGTGTTGAATATGAGGATCATTAAACACAAATACTGTGTTTTAAAGTACTAAGTATAATTATGAACCTAAGAAAGTATTGATTGAACACCCTCCAATATGATGGTGAGAAGTGACCACAAAGATTGGTGGGGATGCCACACTAGTGTCATTTGTGGCGATACCACACTAGTGTCACTATAAAAATCACCAAGAAGGCCATAGAGTCAAGTAAAAATCCTCATATGGGTTCCAACAAATAAAGTGCTTGAATAAGATACCCATATATAAAGGAGGAATCAAGAAAACACTAAAAAAAGTGTAACATATACATATAACTCTCATAAAGTGGAGAAAAGAGAGAAAACATGTAGGAAAAACTCCCCTCCAAAAATAGAGAAAATAATAAGAGAGAACTAGAAATCCCCCTAAACATGATGCTAAAATAGTCTGCACTCCAAGTACTCACAAGTCATGAAAGAAATCAATTTGCATGAGTGGTCTAAGTCCACTACTTGATCACAAAAACAAATGACACTGGACTTCACTAGAATAGATTCAATCAAGAATACTATCAATGATGATGAAAGTATAAAAGATTACTACATGTGTAAGAAATGCACAACACCTAAGAAGCAAAATGCACACCATAACCCCTTCATATTACTAAATAGGTGGAATGGATAAAATATAGGTCTACATGAGTGGTATGAATCCACTACTCAAACATCAAATAAGTTGACATTGTGTACACTAGAATAGCTCCATGTCACATTCAAAGAGACTATTGAACTATCAAAAAAGATAAGATGGCACTAGGATTCACTCAAATAGCTATAATTCTAGCTATGGGAGACTATCAAATGTCAACAAATATTGTAAAAAATATAGATAAAATATTTCAAAGATGATAGCCCATGGTGGTGATAGAAGAGACACACAATTGAATAAGTGAAAAGATGCCTAGAATAGAGCTCACAAACACATGAAGGTAGACATGACTGAATCAACAATCCCCCCATGGCACTTTATAAATCAGTGCATGTATAATATAACCCATAAATAAAAAACACAAGATGGAAATAAATAAGACATTGGGTTTCACTAGAATAACTCTAAATAAAGAGACTATCAACCTGTCAAATAATCCATCAAGAGAGGTGATTCAAAAATAAGGGAGTGAAAGTGTCTCCATAGAAGAAGGTGAAGCGCTAAGAAAGGGGCATTGAGGAAACATGACATAAAATACTAGTGTTTCAAAGTACTTTTTGTACCTAACACACCCCCTTTTTCCCATTAGGAAATGGGGACCCACTTTTTTTAGATTATTGTCTTGATTTTGAGCCCCCTCTTCTATATGTTTATGTAAATTTTGGGAAAATATCATGATTTGGCCTTTTATACTTTAGAAAGATGGAATTAGTAATGTGTTTCTATAGAATAAATATTTTACTCTATCAGGTTTGTGACTTTGAGGTAAATTTTTTTGGAATTATGTTTTCATGGACTAACTTTTCTATCCTCTTGGGACTTATTCTTTCAGGACTATTGTCACATACCTATATATGTCAAGAAAATTATTGTAGACATTTTGTCTAAAATAATTCCCTTAAAGGAATTGGGTCTATGGGCCCTTTTCCTAATGGGATATGGTTTTCAAATAATTTTCTTGATACAATTAATGCCCTAAATAATTTACTAAATTTGGGAAAATACTAAAAGCTTTGTCAAGGACACATATTCCTTCAAAATTTCTAAGCATACCCTTCAGCCTTTTGAAATTTCCCTTCAAGAATTTTGTAATGGTTTTTTTCCCTATGGAACTACCCTTCAAGACTTTTGTCTTGGATCATTTTACCCTATGAAATATACCCTTCAGGCATTTTTTCCATGAAGTAGATCCTTTGGCCCTTCCACTTACCCTTTGGGATTTTGTCTTAGATCCTTCATCCTCTAGGTCTTATCCTTTAGGATTTTATTCTATAGTCATACTAAAATTCAATTTATACAACTTGAACATAAATTGTGACACCTAAACCATAGGTCTCTCTACTCGCTTACATAACCCACTTAGGCATGTTTTCATTATTTCCCAATCATCTGAAACCTTCTAGATTCAGCCCTTATTATCCCAAACTCCTTTTCTATGCATAAATATATCCCCTAAGGTCCCTTTCCCCCTAGAAAATAGTTCCATAATTTGGACTATAGTTCTAAGACCCAGGGTGTTCACTTTCTAGTGTTATTATCCAAGTCCACAATAGCCTCAAATGGTCAGATTTTCTTGAATCCTTATCTTTTCCCTTGTTAGCCTAATGTGAGTTCATATAACCTAGGATCACTAAGTTACCAATAAAATCCCATTCAAAGGTCATTTATAAGGGTTGTAAATCATTCAAAAGGTACAAAGTAGAAATATACTAAAGCACACTCAAGAAAATCTTCTTATTCTCTACATACAACCAACCACTATTATTTTTAGCCTGTCCAAGCTCCCACACCAGTCATGAGTCATCTAAAGCTTGCCCAAATTTACATACATTTGCATTTCATTTATAGGATTGTACAATACACATTCAAATTGGGAGAATTACATTGGACTTGATCCCTCTTTAGAGTATTGGTATGTAGGCAGCATGCCCACACATGGGGTGTGATCACATGTTCAGTGTATATTACACACTAAACCCTTTTTCTAGTTAGATTCAAGATCACCTATCAAGCATGAAGAGGAAATAGTATCCTTGAAGATAAAATAAATTTCACATGGAGCTTCTTGAACAACTAGGACTTAATATTTTAGGCATAGGGTCTCTCAGAGTAGATGAATAGAACCCAAAAAGCTTAGACACTTAGGACTATAATGCCAAAAATTAGAATGCAGTGTTGGACCTTTAGGTGTCCCATTTTTGGTTCTCTTATCCAAGTAGAAAATAGACTTGTGAATCCTATTTTTGACAGTCTACCAAGCTAGATCAACAATTTGTAGCCTCTATCTCCTCTATCTTAGCCTAGAATCAGCTAAGTTTTACTCTTTATCCCCTTATTTGATATTTTTAAAAATCAATTAAACAATTACAGATTCAATAAATTAGTATGTTAATTAAGGCACATTTATTTACTAATTTTCCCATTAATTAATACCCCTTTACTATTTAGGAAATTAACCCTTGTAGTTTCCCAAATTTAGTAAATATTTGGTGAACCTGACTTCAAATTTTCAAACAAAAACACTAGAAACCCTATGGATAATTAATTATAGTATTTTTGAAATATGGTTTTTTAATTATTCCTAAATTTAAAAATAAAAAAACTACAAATTAATTGAAATATTTTCAATAATTCACTAAAACCTTAGTTTGTACATACTAGGTCCTATTTACATACAAACACTTTCAAACCACTAGGAAAAATATATTTCTAATTTTAGAAATATTTTTAGATTTTTCCTAAATTTTTAAAGCTCAATTATAAAAATTTATAGCAAAATTTTCAAATTATTACATTCATTTTGAAAAAAATCATTATAAAACCCTAGTTGCATAAACTAAATCCGAATAATTTTCAAGTAATATTCCACTAATTTTCCAAAATTTTTGATTGAATATTAAAATAAAAAAATAAATTCAAATTAAAAAAAATCATAGTAATTCCAAAAAAAATATTTGTCTCAAAACCCTAGTTACATCTACTAGGTCCCATTCAAGCAAGTAATTTCTCATAATTTTATCTTGCATACTTAGCTTAGAAAATCAATTTCAAATTCAAAAGTTAATAATAGTTTGGAAATAATATTTCTGAAAAATCCCTAGTTGCATCTACTAGTTCCTACTTTTCTTTTTATGGTATTACCTTACATGTTTGGCAGCTTCGTATCCTTTTTTGCATAAATTCTAAACTACTATTTTAGAAGTTTGTGTTTCTTATATCCAACACTTTCTAGTTTTAGCGCATTACCTATTACAACTTATTGAAAAACATTCAAACACATTTCAAATTGTTTTCCTACTTTAACAATGGCCCAATATACAAGCTTTGATGAAACTGATAAAATAGAGCTTCAAGAAATCTTAACCAAGCACCTAGATATGCCAGATGACATGATTAGAATCCTAAAAGAGGAACAAAAAAAGGTAACCAATGGTCAGTCTTCTCAAACTATAGAGCCACTAGTTACACATAACACTATAGGGGCAACTATGTCACAACCCCCTATAATAGCCCAACCTTCTTTTATGCCACCAGCTATAGCTAGTATATCCCTATCTCTTGATGTGGCAGCCCTTGTACAAGAGATTTGATCTCTTCAATCCAAGGTGAAACATCTTGAGCAAGGTACCACTAGATCTACACATGCATTAGACTCCTTCACTCTATTGCATACACCTTTGGTAGAACATATAGCTACTACACCCTCACTGCCTAGATTTGTACAACCTAAGCTCACTCTTTACGATGGCAAAGGTGATTTAGAGACACATTTGAGAACCTTTCATGCGACATGTTTGGATTATGTACTAAATGACTAGTTATTAACTAAATTATTTTTAAGGAGCCTCAAGGATTATGCATTATAATGATTTTATAGACTATCAAATCTATTGGTTAATGCATTTAATCCTATTACTAACATGTTCCTAGCACATTTTAATATCAATATCAGTGATAAGGTTTCATATGCCCAAATTTTACAACAAAAATAGAAATAAAATGAGCCTCTTACCAAGTATGTTCTTAGATACAAGAACTATATTGGCTAAGATGACTAGCCCTATGGTAGATCAAGAGTTACAAGACCTCTTCAAATAGAGTCTTCTAACGGTTTTGCACGAGACAATCATGTTCAAATGTTTCTCTTATTTCACTAAATTGTGTCACACTTTAAAATAAAGAGAAATCAAACTCATTTCAATGGGTAAACTTAAGTACACAAGTGCAATAGATACAACTAATAAGAGTAACAATAAAGCCCCATATAATGTCAAATTCAGTGATAGTAAAGGACTAACTCAGTAGATAGTTAATGTGGCTTCAGAGCCCTCATAGAGAGTCACTTTATCAAAACCTCCTTGGTGACCTTTTACAAATCTACCAATTCCTCCAGCCAGAGTTCTACAGTAGTTATTAGAATGTAATATTATATCTCTTCCTCCTATCAGAGAAATTGATCCAACAAAGCCTCTTCCATGGGGATATGACCAAAATGCATTTTTTTACTATCATAGGACACCAATCCATACTACAAGTAGATGAATTAGTCTTAGTCATAAGATACATGATCTAATTGATGGCAATCAAATCGATCTAGGCACTTCATCTAAGCCCCCTCTAGCCAAAACAACATAGGATAAGTCACTCAAAATATTTCCAGATCAATTTCCATAGCATGGAAAGTTAAAGACATAAGACACATTAGGTGTACATAATGCATATTAGGCACATCTTCCACCAGTTACATACAAGGCATTGACATCTTATTCACATCCATTGAGCCACATGATTGGTACTTTTCATTCTAGCATTCTAGTTTGGCCTTCCATCTCCTTTTCCAAGTAGGAGATTATTGAGGATGACATAGATTATCATGTGATTTTCATTAGATATTTTATTCATGATCATCCCATTCATAGTTTTTAAATTGATAATGGTTCCAATGTTAACATGTTTACTATGACACTACTATAACACTTGGGTTATACATAGTAGGATATTACTCCAACAAATAAATTTATCAGTGGTTTTAGTGGACATAGTTAGACTACATTGGGTGAGATCCTTATTCCTCTATAGGTTGGTCCTACACACATGACCAACTCACATACTATAGTTCCTAGCATGGGAGTTTTTGACATGTTACTTGGAAAACTTTGGATACAAAAACTCTAAGCAATTCCATATATAGTACATTGATGCATGAAATTATTGATGCTAATTAGGTTATCATAGTTACTAGAGTTTCATATGAGTTTTGACTTCCAATTTCAAAGCCAATTTTAGTTCCATAGCTAGTTTCATTTTCGTTACCAGTTCTAGCTCTACCACTAGTTTTTTCTCTAATTTTGCACCAGACATATATATAATATACATCACAAGTATAGAGGGTTCATACACCTCCATATCTTTAGGAGTATAGATAGCTTCTAGCTATAGTATTCATACCCAGATTAATTTCATTGAGATCTCATGCATCTACACATAGATCACATGTTCAGTGAGTTTATCTTACTTCTAGATGGGTACCTAAGAGCCCTACAATTACATCTACTTCTTATAATTATAGAGGTTCCCTACAATCAATTTATACTTTAGAGATTTCAAATCATTTACATCATATATAGATTTTAGATCCATAATCTTAGCATTTCCATCATGCTTCATGATCACGCATGATTCCACTCTTTTATACAAGACATCATGACAAGGAGTCTTATCTGAGACTCATTAGTTAGTATCATTTCTTTCCAAAATTGATTGTACATATTATCTCCTACTTTATTGTACATAGTTTCCTCTGCTTTATTAGACATAGCTCAAATAATTCAAAATACAAAAACAATAAAATATTTCAAAAATACATGTCAATTATATGCATAATCTATATTTTACATTGATAACCATTATGATAGACTCACATTATGTTGTTTTATGCTATTATCTATTATATTATCTATATTACCAAGCTTCACTTGATCTTATTTGAGTGTGTGTAGTGCATCCATATCCTTTATTGCTTCATTCCACCCATCGAGGGGGCATCTTACTTCTACATTCTAGTTATATATCGATACATCTACCCATTGGGGGCATACTCTACATGACTACACCATCTAGGTTATGTCATTCTTAAACTATACACTCTTGACATCTTGTTTTAGTATATTCCTTAATTATTTACATAGATATCACATTAACATCCATTAATATATATCACATTTTTGTATTTCATAGCATATACATTAGTATTGTATTACATATCTTGTATACTCTTGATTCTTTCTTTCCATAGTTAGATGCATGTTTATATTTCCAAGTACTTTGTTTGCTTCCACTCTTCACTTTGATTAGCTAGATGTGTTTGCATTTTATAGTTCATGTTTGGTTTTTACTTCTATTTTAGGATATTTGCTAATGTCCTTTATTTATGTCTATATGTGTGTGCCTTTGGAGACTTGGCAATGTCCTTTGTGTGTGCCTTTCATGTTCTTGTGTTATTATGCTAATATTTTCTTGTTCCCATTATGTGTGTATGCAAAACTTGAACATGCCTCGTATGCCTTATGTGCTTATTTGGGCCCTCAGCCACCCTTACGTGTTTCTTGCTTCTTGATTTGTATGTTTTTTTCTTGATTAATTATCTTTATGTGCAATGCCATGATTCCAATCATAAATTTATCTTGCTTTTTGGATACTATTATGGACACCATGTTCCATCCCTCTATGACACTAAAAAATAATAACTAACATTTTAAATTATAGTTTACTCTTATACACATGCTATTACATTGTTATATCTATCTAGGCATACCACTGTGGATCTAAGAATCTCTCTCTACAACTTTTTCTATATCTTAAGATAATGTATATCAATGTTATATCAAATGTTTTTTAGATTAACACACTTGTAGGGATTATTCTAAGGGTAGTCATTATAGGCTTTTCTTTCCTACCCTCAGAAGAGGGGGTAACAAATAGGGGTTTTATCTCAGAGATCAGGACTCTTAACAATCAAAAAAGTAGTTTCAAAATAGTACAGTCCAAAATCTAGATCTCAGCATAGGTAAACCAAATTAGGTAGACAGTAGAGAATCTAGATAAATCATTAGTTTTGGGCTTTAGACAATAGTGCCAAAAATGGGAATATAGTGGTAGACCCCAAATTGTTTAGTTTCCAATGCTATTATCCAAATAGAAAAATATTTAGTTTTTCTAGAATCAGCTATCCATGCCAACATTGTCATATCACAACACATTTAGGGGATCCATGATCCATCTCATATGACATTCATATATATTGGCATTTTATCACTAGCTTCATATCACAAGGCAATGATGGAGCCAAAGGACTAGCTAGGATTTGTATTCTCGAGACACATATTCAGAGGGATTGGACACTGGTCTAGACATTAGTTAACACATGCATGATTCATTATCTTTACATAGTTGGTGACAATTGAGATAAAGGGCCTACCTTTTCATTCTTGAGCCAACTTCTAGGGGATTGAGCACTCAACTCATTCATTGATATAACTCTTAAATTAGTATAATTCTAATATTACCCAGCACAACCCACTAGCATAATAAGTTTTGTATTGGTTTATGTACCCAATAAAGTGTATTCATTCCTTTCTCTTCATTCTTATCTCTTTACCTAGCTTTGTACATTCTTATTTTATATATAATGTATCTAATAAGAACTAATCTACTTTTAATTTCCTTTTTATAGACTTACATAATACAATGTGCTCTCACTATACACAACCCAACATCACATAGCTTATTGGGCTTTGCCTCATAGGTAAGTTTAGGTAAACTTCTCTTTTTTTCCTTTATATTAATATTTAACTTTAATGCATGCTTAGAAAAAAGGGGGGGAAATGTATTCATACTAAAATGCAATTTTTAGAACTTAAGCATGACTTTTGACACCCAAACCATAGGTCTCTCCTAATCATTTACACAACCCACTTAGGCATGTTTTCATTATTTTCTAGTCATCTAAAGCCTTCTATATTTAGCCCTTATTGTCCTAGACTCCTCTCCTAGACATAGATATATCCCCTAGGGTCCTTTTCCCTTGGACAATAGTGCCATAAGTTAGATTACAACATTGGGACTTAGGGTGTCTACTTTCTAGCACTATTGTCCAAGTCCATAATAGCCTCAAATGGTTAGATTTTCCTGAATCCTTATATTTTCCCTTGTTGGCCTAATATGATTTCATCTAACCTAGGATCACTAATTTTCTTATAAAATCCCATTCAAAGGTCATTTAAAATGGCTAGTAATCATTCAAAAGGCACAAGCTAGAAATATACTAAACCACACTCAAGAAAATCTTCTTATTCTCTACATACATCCAACCATTGCTATTTCTAGCCTATCCAAGCTCCCACACCAGTCATGAGTCATCTCAAGTTTTCCCAAATTTTCATACATGTACATTGCATACATAGGATTGAATAATACACATTCAAATTGGGAGAACTAAATTGGCCTTGATCCCTCTTCAAAGTATTGGTATGTAAGTAGCATGCCCACGCATGGGGTGTGATCACACATTCAATACATAGTACACACTAACCCATTTTTCTAGTTAGATTTGAGATCACTTATCAAACATGAAGAGGAACTACGATCTTTGAAGACCAAATCAATTACACATAGAGATTTATGACCAACCAGGACTTGATATTTTAGGCACAAGGTCTCCTAGAGTAGATGAATACAACTTATAAAGCTCAAAAAGCCTAAAAACTTAAGACTATAGTGCCAAAACTTGGACTATAGCATTGGACCTCCAGGTGTCCCATTTCTAGTGCTCCTGTCTAGGTATAAAATAGACTTTTGGATCATATTTTTGATAGTCTATCCAACCAGATCAATAATTTATAGCCTCTGTCTCCTCCATCTCAGCCCAAAATCAGCTAAATTTTACTCTCTATCCCCTTGTTTGCTATTTTTAGAAATCAATTAAGCACTTCCAGATTCAATAAATTAGTAGGTTAATCAAGGCACATTTATTTGCTAATTTCCCCCTTAATCCAAACCTATTTACTATTTAATAAATTAACCATATAGTTTCCCACATTCATTAAAACATGTTCTAAGCCCCTTTGCTTTTGAAAAAGACCCTTTGAAAATTTTGTTACATCCATTTTGGCCCTTCATAAGTTCCCTTTGGAAATTTTGAAATGCCCTTCAACCCCTCTACACCTACCCTTCAAGACTTTTGTCTTGCACCTTTGCCCTAGACTAATTCCTTCAAATTTTTTGTCTTAGTCATTTTGTTCAATGCAAAAAACCTGAAACACTTCCCCCAAGGGCACATTCCCTTCAAATTTTTTAAACCAACCCTCTGAACATTTTGAAAATGACCCTTTGGTCCTTTTTAAAATGGCCACTTACCCTTTAGGAATTTATCCTGGGCCCTTTTTCCCTTCACACCAACCTTTTTAGACTTTTTTCCTAAGACTTTATCCTTTAGCTAATTCTTTCAGACATTTTATCTAAGATATTTTGCACTTTGACCCCTTCCTTCAGAAATTTTACCCAAGAGACTTTTCCCTTCACACATGCCCTTCAGGACTTTTATCCTAGTCATTTTTCCCTATGACCTTGCCCTTAAGGAATTTTGTCCTAGGCCCTTTTGGCCTTCAGCCCTTTTGAGACCATCCCTTTGGACATTTTGTCCAAGAGAATTGGGTCTTCAGGAGAATTTTTATGAACATTTTATTTGAAATAATTCCCTTGACATAATTCCTTTAGACTTTATGTCTCAAACATTTTGTTCGATGAAATTAGGGTCTTATCAATAGAAATCCCATGATAATTCCCCCAAAATAATTACCCCAAAACAAATACCATACTGCCAAGTGGCACCCTTGCTTAGAGAAAATTTATATTATGTCTTGAGTTTGATTTAAGATTTTATCCAAGGGTCCTAATCATATTTTTATATGCTATGTCATCAAGATTAAATGTAGGAGCTATTTTATATATTCTTAGCCCAGGACCAAATCATATTTTACTAATACTAAGACTTTAGGCTAGAATATTCATCTAAGTTCCTTTATACATATTTCCCAAAATATTATGCTAAGTTATTTTTTGCTTATGTTTGTAGGAGTAGGGAATCCTAAAAAAATGACACATGTCAAGTTGATGAGATTAAATTTGATAGTCATGTAGATGTTAGTTGAGAGTCATGAGGACATCATTGACAGTTGCATGAATGTTAATTTTAACCTCAAAAAAATGTCAAACTTATGAAATTATATTTGATATTAACCTAGATGTTATTTTATAGTCATAAGGACATCATTTGATAGTCACATAAATGTCAAATTTAACCTTGATAATGGCTAATTTATGGAATTAAATTTCATAGTCACATGTATGTCATTTGATAGTCATGAGGATATCAGTTGATAGTCATGTAAAAATCAAATTTAACCTCATAAATTACCCATTTGGATTCAAAAGTGGACCTAGTATATCAACGGTTCATATTGATCTATATAGTTGATCCAATGGTGTGAGATCAATGAATATTTTTCAAAGGTCTTATTGTCTCTAAATCTCAAACCCTAGAAGAAGTTGTTCAAGCCTCTTCAATATTTGGCCAACATGGGAATACTTCCAGGTGTATGGGGAACCTATAATGGAAGTATACCTCTAGATTTTAAGGGATAGCTCCATAGATATGACTTGATGTGCTTATGCTACTAAAATTTCCTATTTTGGGTGAAAAGGGAAAGAAAAATACATAAAGCAAATGTGAACTAGGAGGTTATGATACACCAAGATTTGCTTCCATTCATACACTTGGAATTTGCATAATGAACTAAGACAACCAAACTAGCCTCAACACCATTAATAGAGCTCCCTAGAATTAGTGTTTCTCATGAGTAAAAATAATAACTCAACAAATAAATGCAAGTGAAGGTAAGGTCAGATATGACACTACCAAACTCATACACACTTCAAGAGTCTATTACAATAGAGCATACACTTCATGAAACCCATTAGGAGATAATTCATTTGTAGAAACACAATCAAGGATTACATGAAAATAAGATGAACTCAATCTATACTTGACATTCAAGATGGATCACTTCAACAAGTAGTGAAAATGGATTTAGAGTATAACCAACTTTCTTATCATTATCTTAAGTAAAAATCAAGGTACAATTTTGGTAGGGATTTGCCAGGCCAAGAGTTGGAATCCTTCAATATCAAAAATGGCTCGAAGAGGCACAAGTACAAGTGTCCAAAGGTGAAAATAAATTACAAGGAATTTGGATGAAGTTTAAAAAGAGTCATGAAACTAAAATACACTTAATCACATCCTAAATTATCCTCTTCTCCAAGTGTGGCATAACAAATCTTCTCCATCATTCTTTGTTGTAAACTACCTTCATCATAGCCCTTTCTTGAGCATTCCAACACAAGTGATGGATAGATGTCTCATGTGTGATGATGAGAGGGAGTTACAAAGATTATTCCACCTACATTATGATTTTTATTGATCATGGAATTCTCTTATACAAGCTAATCATCACTTTGTAACCATGAGCACTCTCCAATAGGCTTGTTTTGACACTTGGCACTAGAATATTTGTATCTTCCTTAAATTATTCATACCATGGGTCTTATGTAACATGTTATGACACCCAATATACTTTTCTTCATTAAAAAAAATCATAAAAATCCACCAAACTTGAGTTATCATGTTGTTTACTATGCCATTTTAGATGCCACTTTAGACTAGATGAAGAGAGATATCTATAAGGAGAACTTGTGAGAATTTAAAAGATCTAAAAATAGCATGAGGAGTTTTTATAATTCCCAATATACCTCTCAAAGTGATTGGTATCTCATGGTCATCTTTAGGACCTACAAAACACAAGAAAAAGTCAATAAAACTTGCTTTTTGCATCATTTGTATAGATTCCATACAATGAAATTCCATGGATTTTATCCTCATAGAGTTTTAAAAAACTTTTATTTTATACTCATGGTCATATTCATCCATTTGGAGGCACTTCTAGACTCATTTTCACCATTGGGTCCTAAAATAGGGTTTATACTGATGGAGTCCATAGTTTTGTTGTAGGAGTTTTTAGCTAGATTGATGGAGTTCTTAAATTTTATAATGGATTAAAAACCTATAAAATACCTCTATAAACATTAAATATTCAATTTGAAATCATGGATAAGGTCAAAAATGCACATAACCCTTAATTTGGCTTCTAGACTTAAGGGTTTCCTTCTTGCATGACTGTAACCCTCCTTGGTTAGAGAATCTTAATTGATTTTAAAGATTTTAGAAAGGTTTTTTAGATTTTTATAGGTTTTATATAGCTTATCAAATCATCACTTGAGATTTTTTTCTTTTTGGTTTACCATTTCATCATTTTCCTCAAAATTGGCATCTTCATGCATGCTAAAATTAGCCCTGATCTGAGACAAAACATAGAGGGTTTAAATTTATATATTATTAAATAAAACTATTTTGGAGTGTCTCAATGGTACCAATTATTATGTTCAGAAAATTTGAGCTTCTAATTCCAAGGATAGACCTTTCAAATCTTGGCATTTGCTAGGTAGGCTTAAGAAGAAAGCAATTTGTGCAAAGAGGTGAATGTGGACTGAGACACCCCTATGTGTGATCATTAAATATGGTTAAATTCTAAATTATATATCATTAAAATTCATTTAGTGTTTTAATACTATCTTATAACCTCATTTTCTCCTTTGTGGGCTTCCAATGCTCAAAACTGTCACTCTTCCCCTTGACTACCTAGTACACACTTAACTGTAAGTGTATCCAAGGGTCTAAATGAGATGTTCTATCTTCTCCAAGGATTTGTATAGATAATATTTATATTGGTATAGGTTTACATGTTACATCCAATATGTTTTCCTTACCATAAAATCTCATGTATTTATTCTAATGAAAACAAACCTCACCCTAGGTTACCCTACTATTTTGTTCACTATCTCAGTCATAATCAATCGACTGTAGGTTATTTTAGCTCTTAAAAGGTTTGATAAAGATTATTATATGACACTTTTGAATTTATAAACTCCAAATATTATTTATTTTCACCTTATATTCCTTTTTAAAGTGTTAAAATACTCTCAAACACACCCTTATAGCTCGTTGTTTGACATTTGATTGGGATAGTTCCATTTGACCCCTATCTAAAGGTGGAAAGAATGTGAGAATTATTGTCTATAGGATTGAGAGGGTATTTTTAACTCAAATTTATTTCACATCATGTTTATCAAGTATAATCTTTAATATCCTTCTCCACATTGTAAAAAACATAGGTTATACACCCATGACTACCAACTTTGATAAATAAGCATAATTAGAAATCTTCCTTAAAGGAATCAAGAGAGAAAGTGTTAGATGATTTAAAAAAAATTTGAGAGGTAATATTACCACATAAAAACACTTCATAAAAATCACACATCTCCATGGATTCTTGAAAATAAGAAATAGATGCATAATCATACCCTTCTTGAATGTAAATTCAAAAAAAAAATTTAGAGTGTAAGTGATTGTTTAAGAAGGATGAGCCACCAATATAAGAGTTATTATTATGGATTTGGAGTGTACTCAAAGTACTATCTTCTTGTAGCATCATTCTTCTTGACTCCACTTGTACTACCCATAGTGAGTGCTTGAACCTACTCTTTATTAGCTTGTCAAGTGAAAATGAAGGGAAAAAAGTTAGGAATGAAAAATTTTATGAAATATTTTCAATAAAAACATTAAAATGACCTTTGGGGAGGTAAAGAGTCACACCACCATGTTTTTATCTATAAGTGTACTTGATAAGTCTATGAAAGTGCTACAAATAGGCCTATTTTAAGGGAAATTACCATTTATTGATCATAACTAATTCTATAACTATCATCCAATGTATCTTAACATTATCTAACCTCTCCCATGTTGAATCATAGCTTGGTGACAAATTAATTTCTTGAAAAAAATCCATACATGTCATTAACTGAGCTAAAAATGTGGCCAAATGACCCTTTTTGCATATGAAACAATGTGAAAGACAAATTAATGACTTGGAGACACTTTAAAACATGTTAAAGTCCATATTAGAACATTTTCAACACAATTTTATTTTTTGGCCATCTTTAACCAAGGTTAACCAAATTTAACTTTGGTTGGCTAGGCCATTTCAAGAGGGATGAGCTTAGACAAGGACTAAGGGAAGGATAAGTAAAATGTTTAGACCATTATGATACCCCATAAGACATGAAACCTTCTTAAAAATCTCAAAATAGTAGGGGTTAACCCAAATTTTACTTGGGATCAAATTTGGTCAATAGGTCCCTGATTAAATAGAGAGTTACTAAGTGGTATACCCATGTGATCAAAGTACAAGTTAAAAGATCTAATTCAATATCTTATGGTGTGCATCTACTTGGGTCCATTTAATTGAATGAGGAAATAGAAATTTGAAATGTCAAAGCTCTATGAGAGTGATAAGTGTCACCATCCCAAGATCCAAGCATTATAAATCTAATGAACTATGTTAAACCAGTACATGATGATCAATGGTGTGAGTCCTAGGTGGACATTTCAAAGATCCTGGACTCAATCAGGTATTGACATGTCTCACATTTTGAAATATAACAATGAATTATGGATATAATACTTAGATATTTATACACTTGAGCTATATTTATCAATAGATATTAGGTCTCATAGTTAAGCTAGATTATGAACATGTCTTAATCAGAACTGCTAATATAAAAGTGAAGATCCATATTCTATAAAAGGCATCGCTGAGTATGCAATGCATAGTTTAGATTAGTCACAACTAATAATAGTGCCACTGGCTCTAAAACATTGGTAAAGCAATGTTGGTCCTTCATGCATATGTCTAAGTTCTATTTAAAGGTAGTTAATCTAAAATATCAATAGGTTGTTCTCATAACCTATAAAAGGAGGCATGTATAGTTTTGGTAAAATATGCATATTTTGAAGTTTTTCATGTAATTCAAGCTATAATTTTTAAAAATTGCCTTTATCTTTAAACACATGCACATGCTGCATAGCTTTGGCAAAGGCTAATTTACATTGATAACTGTAAGTAGACTCTCATACAATTTTAGACCACAATTAAAACTCATGTTTTGACTATCACATATAATGACCTTGCATGAACTTGGAGGATGAGGAAACCCCTTCCCCAAGTCTATATAAACAATCATAATCCAACTTGTATTTTTGTCATAGAATTTTTAAATACAAGAGTAACATCATTTTTGATCATCAATGAATGTGTTTATATATTTTCTTTCTAATTTTTGTGTAATTAGTTGTTACTTTATTTGGTTGTATGTTTCAATAATATTTAGTGTGTAAAAGTTACGAATGGATTCTTGATTATTTTGATTGATGTAGTGATCTTTAGATGTGAAAAAACTATTGAAATATTGGTAAATATATTGGTTGAGATAGTCAAGTTCAAATTGATTCATAATTCTGATTATGCATGAGTGATTTCTTGGATGTAGTTTTCTATGTGTGTGTAATATCTTCCTTAGATACTTCACTAGCCCAAGCCATAATCTCCTAATTAATTGTGTAATAGCTTCTGTAAAAGGAGCAACCTTTATCTAAGGCTTCTAAATTTACTACATCTTTATCTCCTTAGACTTCTTAGCTATGTATGATTATGTGTGTGCAATTACTACTAGCAATAGGCATAGGTTCTAAGAGAACTTGTCCTTTACGAAGATATCCAAAGGATTAGTTCTTGAAAACCATAGAAACTTTCTTTTCTACCTTACCCTTCATTTTTTGAGTTTATTTTGAGATCTACCCACTCTATATTAGAAACCATCCACCCATTCAACTCACATAGAGATTCACTACCCTTATTAAGAACCACACATCCATACAAAAAACCTTATCAACAACCTACATGCCCTACCCACTATTCCATCAACAAGTTTTAATAGACCACATACTTGTAACTCATGCCTTAGAGTGGAGTTCACCTCTATTGAGATCCTAAAACATTAGAGGATACCTCATTAAGTCTATGGTGTGCATATAACCTGCATAAACAGGTCTAAACTAGCACTAGAAGGAGGGCCAACACCTTTGATAGTAGTAGTTATCCTTTACATAGAGTTTCACTAGAGTCACCCAGGAGAGTAACCATATCTAATTCCCAAGCTAGTTTTCTAGTCTCACCCTTGATGAATCATAGGAGACTTAGAACTATGCTAATAGTCCTAGTTCAGAATAATCCACCTCTTCTAGTAGGGAACCCTTTACCTATTAATCAACTAATGGCTTAACAACAACCCTATTTAGTTGGATCTACTATCATCATCCTTGAATATGTGCATGATTTTCCTCAAAAACATGAAAAGTACTTGCCACCCTTTTTTCCTTCAAGAGTAAGGACATTGGAGGAACATATCAAATTAGTTAAAGCTACTTTAAGACTAATGGATGCCATGAATGAGGATGTTGTATGCATATTATTTAATTTTACTTTGATGGATGTTGTTTATGATCGATATTTAAATATAATGGAAAACTCCATCACTTATTGGGATGAATGTCAAGTAGCTTTTCTTGCATAGTTTGGATAGTTCACCAATCTTAGTTTAGTATACTATCACTTCACCAGTACGAGGAGAGAACATAATGAGCCCATCCATGCCTTCAATGTAAGATGGTAGAAGATGTACAATTGGTTAACCCCAATGTATAAACTGGAGGAAAAATTAGCATTGGAAATGTATAAGAACACATTATACCCTATCACTACCATGTTTTTTAGAAGAGTAATTGCAGCCAAAACTTTGGAGTTAGCATTCAAAGAAGCTATCAACATAGATAGGCATCTCATTCATCAAACACCTAAAGCCCCCAATGTCAACAATGGTTTTCCAATACCAAATTTGGTTCTACATGTAAGATAAAATGTCCTAGCATTTAATCAAAACTAATTGTACACATTGCCTCTACTAACGTAGACAACATATCCAAATTTTGGCTACTTGAACAATCATGTGATGGGTAATGGTTATTAGTAGAACTAGTAAGTGAGTACACTTCCCACTACTATTTTCTAGGGTATGGATTCCACAAAGGCATAAATAGATTCTATTCAGAAGATGGTTCAAAAGTTAAGAAATGATTTCCTAAATATGCAAAGGAAGATAGGTAATGAAAATGGCCCAACTAGAAATTAGAATACTAGATTTCAAAGATAAAATAGAACATTTAATAGGCCTGAGCAACCCAACAAGCTTCCAAAGATCAACATAATAGAAATGACCCTAACCAATTAGTGAAAAATTCACAATACTTCTGAGCATGGTGGCTCAACTACATTGAATTTTATGTAGCATTTAAAATCTTTTAAAGAGAGGTGGTTAGATTAGATCAGATGCATAACATACCTGAGCACCATCTAGATATTGGTTCTTTTATCACTACCATGTTCTTTGAAACTCATAAGTTCCCTTTTCTATGTTAAGATGATAATGATCTAAAGGACAACATGGATGAAGTTCATTCTTTCTAATAGTTATAGAGAGGAATAAGCAACCACTCACAACATTGACTCCTCCAAATATCATAATGATTCATCCTAATCCTAAAGTAGACAATAATCC
The DNA here is from genome assembly GCA_037957365.1 of Torreya grandis. Lineage (NCBI taxonomy): Eukaryota > Viridiplantae > Streptophyta > Pinopsida > Cupressales > Taxaceae > Torreya > Torreya grandis. Next base: position 133,119 of record JARHVA010002525.1, read on the forward strand.
ACCCCCTTCAAAGGGGAATGATCATCATCAAATCAAGGAAGGACTAAGTAAAGGAGGATAAGACATTATTAAGGATATGAAGAAGATCAAGGCAAATATAACTCTTCATGAGTTCTCTCATATTACCAAATAAAATGAGTTACTCTATAAGTCCATTACTGGGAAGATGCCTATGGAAAAATCAAAAGATTCTAACACCAACATCATCTACAAGAGAAAACTAGAAGTTAGACCCTTTTTGTTGACTATTCAAGCATTTGGTAAGAACATTCATAACTGTTTAGTTTAGTCTGGAGCATTTGCAACTGTCATGCCTACATCCATATGTTAGAAGCTAGGCCTCACTCCAAGCCCCTCAAAGAGAATAATTTCTCAACTAGATAATATAGTGGTCTTAGTAGTTGGATAATTGAACAATATACACATTCAAGTAATATCTAAGTCAAGAGTACAAATAACCATTGATATTTTAGTGGTAGACATACATGAAGGCTACAGTCTACTACTGAGCAAGGATTGGTCCAAAACACTCAACAATATCTCTCTATGGAATTTTCTCATAAATGGATACCATGGATAGGATTTGTAAATCAAATTAAAATTGACAAAGAGTTGAGAATGAAGTATCCTATTATAAAGTAAAATATCAAGAATGAAAAAGTTAAAGTATGAGTCTCCTAGCCTTGTTATTTATATTTTTACTACTCAAAATCAAGTACAAAAGCTATATCCTAAAGGTTCTAATCAGCTATGGACTCTACACTTTGATGGTGCTAGATCTAAACAAGGATCAAGCATGGTAATCAAGATGATTAATCCATAAGGTAAAAAATTCTTAGCAACATATAGGTTATAGTGCACATGCACTAAAAATAGATCTAAGTATGAGGCTTTAGTTTTGGGACTACAATTTACACTCAAGAATAATGTCAAGCAAATAGCAATATTTAATGACTCAGAGATGGTGGTGAATCAAGTTAGAAATAAATAAAAATGTAAGTTGTCTTAATTAAAGAGATACAAGCATGGAGTGTGGGACCTAATTGAAAGCTTTGAAGCTTTCAACATAGTATCACTTATTAGAGAGAAAAATTAGACTACTGATTCATTACCTGCTGCTATTGCTAATATGAAGCCACTATGAGAATTTAAGGTAAAAAAATTCTCAATTGAATTGCTACCATGTCTTTCTATTATAGATAATGTATAAAATTTATATGTCTTTGATGATGACCAATAGATTATTTAGTTGTTAACTAATTTAGGGGAATTTGAATCCTAAATCATCAATGATAAGGGAATTTATCACCTCTATCAAGAGGAATTAGACAAATAGGGTGTTCTTTAGCTCAAAGAGAATTGAATCTCAGTTGGGTTGGTCTCTTTAGAAAGACCACTCGACATAGATAATAAGGCAAAACAACTAAGATAGCCAAAGGTTGATGAATCAAACTTTAAAAATGAAAATCTAGGAGATGAACATTGCCTATGTTATGTGAATATAGGCCTCAATTACACCCCAAAAGAAATGCAATGAGTGAAGGATTTAATTTCTTAATATAGAGACATCATTTCCTAGACATGAATATCTAAAAGTATATGAACCATAGGTCATCACTCACATGATTCCCTTGAAGCTAGATAATAAACCATTTAGAAAGAGGAAAAGACCAGTCAATACTATTCTAGAGCCTCTCATTCAGAGAGAAGTGGAGAATCTTTTAAATGCAAAATCATCCTCCCAATCTGACATTCTACTTGGGTGGCTAATTTGGTCCCAGTAAGAAATAAAAATGGTGAGATCAAATTATGTGTCAATTTTATGAACCTAAATAAGGCTTCTAAAAAGGACAATTATCCCTTGCCTTCTCTAGATGAGGTGATATAAATAGTAAGTGGTTCTAAAATGATGTCCTTCATAGATAGATTTTTAGGCTATAAATTAGGTATTGGTGAAATTTGAGGATATAATTAATATGGAGTTAACTATAAATTGGGGAACTTATGCGTATAAGAGGATGCCATTCTACCTAATCAATGCAAGAGTGACCTTTCAATGTGTCATGGATCATTACTTCAAATGACTAATAGGAAAATGTATAATCATCTACATGGATGATCTTATGATATTTTCAAAGAATCAAAAGGATGACATAAGTCACCTACATTCCATATTTGAGAGATGTATAAGGTTTGGTATTTCACTAAACCTAAAGAAGAGCATATTCAAAGTGACTAAAGGTAAGTTTTTGGGGCACATCACCACCAAGGATGGGCTCACCATTGATCTAGATAGAATTCAAGAAATTTCAAAAATTTAGCCACCTAATAGCAAGAAGGAGCTCAATTCATTCTTTAAAAAAATTAAATTCATAAGGAATTTCATCTCAAGATTTATAGAGATCATCATATTCCTAAATGCCATGCTCAAGCATGATGCCAAAATAGAATGGACAATTGGGGCTCAAAATTATTTTCAAGACATTAAAGATGCAATATCATAGGCTTTAGTGCTGATCAGTCTAGATTTTAATAAATATTTCTATCTATACTCATTTGCTTTAGAGCATATGATTGTTGTTGTCATCAAGCAAAACAAGGATGAGACTAAGTATCCAACAAAATTTATGAGCATGATACTAAAGGATGAAGAGCTTAGGTATTCCATGATTGACAAACACATTTTTGCCCTTATCAAAGATGTGAAATAGTTTTGGCACTACATCTTGAGGAATAAAGTCATTACCATCATACCTAATCCTGTGATCAAGCTTACCTTATCATAGAACAAGCTAAGAGAACAAATTACCAAAGATACAAGAATTTGACATAGAGATCAAGCCTACAAAGATAGTTTGAGGGTAAGACATTATTCATCTTATGATTGAACTAGATCTATGCATCATAGTTAAAGAGGTATGTGAGAATCAAGTATCTAAAGGAGAATGGTATACTGATATAATACATTATTTATTTATAGTAACTTGTTCCCTAGATCTCAATATAGAGAGAAAAAGAGATTTAAGTCTCAAAGCCGCTCATTACATGATCAAGAAGGGGGTCCTCTATAGAAGAAATTATGAAGGTATTTATCTCAGATGTGTATCTACATATGAATCTAAAATAATTCTAAAGAACTTACATTATAACATAGGTAGTGGTCATCCTTTTGGGAATACCATATCCCATAATATCTTTAAAATTGGCTACTACTGGCCAACAATTTTGAAATATGCTCACACTCATGTGGTAACATGCCATGAATGCCAAGCTATATTCAAGAGAGAAGTACATGCAATAATGCCTTTACAACTAGTTATTGAAGGAAGGCCATTTGCCCAATGGGGTTTAGAATTAATTGGTGTCATCAACCCAAAATCCTCATTAGGACATAAATTTTTTCTTACTACTACATATTATTACACTAGATGGACCGAAGCCATAGCCATAAAGAATTGTAGAGCAAAAAAATGTGATTTGATTTTTGGAAGAACACATAACAACCAGATTTGGCATGCCTATTTATATGGTTTGTGACAATGGACTAGCTTTCATATCAATAAAATTTATTGAATGGGAACATGAAAACCATATCATTATTAGGTCAGCTTCTAACCATTACCTTTAGGGAAATGGACTGGTAGAATCAATAAATAAAAATTTGATCAATGCAATTAAGAAATCAATTGGAGACAAGCCTAGGGATTGACATATTATATTAAAGTATTATATTTGGGTATAAAGGATTAGACACAAGTAAAACCTTAAAGCTTCACCCTACCTATTGGTGTATGAATTCAAGCCTATATTACCAATTATGCTAAAGTTACCCACTAATGAGTTTATGCAAAACTATATGGAACTGAGAAATAAAGTAGAATCAAGGTTACTGGACATAATAGAAATGGAAGAATCAAAACTGAGGCCTTACATACATTCATCAAACACTAAGACATGGTTAAGAGGTTGTTTGATAAGAGATTGAAAGTCAAAGCATTTAGGATTTCACATCTAGTGCTACTTTGGGATAAAGTCCATGAGAAGAAAGGATAACATGACAAGTTTTCCCCACTATGGATTGGACCATACTAGATTTTAGAGATCATGGACAATAATGTGTTTCATCTAAAGGACCTCCAAGGCAATGATCTTATATATCCAATCAATGGATAGTTCCTAAAGCACTACTTCAGGGTTATACCATCTACTAATGTTACTGAGTAATGAGGGATAGATGAATGTAGTTTTAGGATTAGATTAAATTTCCTACTTTCTTAAAATATTTACCTACTTTCATAGCCTATTTTTCTACTTTCTAGGTTAATCTTTATTGCTTTTAGTATTGTTATTTCATATATTAGATTTTAGTGCTTTCTTAGTTTAGTTTCTTTCTTTCTTAGATTAGTCATTCTTTGCTTTCTTTGATGATCAAAATTGTGTTTGATCTAACTATAACCAAGTTAAAATCCAAACCAACTAAGATTATGACTTGTGGAAAAGGGGAAATTAAAAATATTGACACATTGCGACTAATTTATAGATTAGGTGTATTTCTATGTTTTTGAGTCTTTAGGATGAAGGTAGGTAATAATGGGTTATTCTAAATGGTTTCACAATTGAATAATTTTACCAAGCATATGGAAGTTTCTCTTAGAGTGTTTCACACAAATTTAGAAAGTTTTCTTGTTTTATTGGATCAAATTCACCTATCACATTAAATACCTATTGAAAGTTATAATTCTAGGTATGGGTGTAGCTAGTAGGGATGTTCTAGTAGTGATTTTTTTTATAATTATACTAGCTCACTAGGGTTCCAACTCTTCTCTTTTACATTCAAGAACAAAATAAGAGTGAAAGAAAAATAAAAGAATAAAGAAGGAATGGATTCAAAAGATTAAAAGAAAATCTAAAGAAAATCAAAAGGCTCACATGATGAAATAAGTTCAATATACCACACATCATGATCAAAAAATAATAATTGAATCAAAAGAGAAGGAGACCAAGGTATCTCTATCGAGGCTATGGAAACTTGGATGGTAGAAGAGCAATGCCTAAGATTCCCTTATTTTTGATATTTTATAGATACTAGAATCAAACCTACAACCCCATTGAAGCCTTTTAAAAACTCATCACAATAGGGATTAAATAAATTACACATTTGATACACATAGATCCAAGAAATTAGAAGGCAAGTATGTTGTGTGAATTGACTCAAGAGTCTCTTTCATGTTTCTAATTTAAGTATTCTTCTATGGCACACTTCATGATTGATTTAGGAATGCAAACCAAAGTTTTGGGTTCTTGAATACTCAGGAGTATTCCCCCTGTAAGTCACTATTTGTTGTACCTAACACATCCCCTTTTTCCCATTAGGAAATGGGGACCCACTTTTTTCATATTACTATCTTGATTTTGAGCCCCCTCTTCTATATGTTTATGCAAATTTTGGGAAAAGATCATGATTTGGCCTTTTATATTTTGGCAAGATGGCATTGGTATTGTGTCTCTATAGACTAAATCTTTTGTTCTATAAATTTAGTTAGTTAGAGCTACATTTTTGTGGACTTATGTTTTCATGGACTAACTTTGTTATCCTCTTGAGACTTATTCTTTTGGGACTTTTGTCATGGACCTATCTATGTTAGGGAAATTATTATGGACATTTTATCCAAAATAATTCCCACAAAGGAATTAGGTTTATGGGCCCTTTACTCGATGGAATTTGGCTTTTGGATAATTTTATTGATACACCTAATTCCTTATAGACTTACCCTTCTAGAATTTTGTCTTAGGCCTTTCTACCCTCTAACTTACCCTTCAAAAGTGTTGTCAAGGACACATATTCCTTTAAACTTTTTGAACATACCCTTTGGCCTTTTGAAAGCTCCCTTTAAGACTTTTGTAATAACACTTTGCCCTATAGAACTACCCTTTGGGAATTTCATCCCAAATCATTTTACCCTATGAAGTAAACCCTTTGGCCCTTCAAATTGACCTTCAGGACTTTTGTCTTAGATCATTTATGCTCTAGGACTTATCCTTCGATATTTTGTTCCAAGCCCCTTTGCTTTTGAAAAATACCCTTTAGCCTTTTTGTTGTGGCCATTTTGGCCCTTTAGAAGTTCCCTTTGAAAAATTTTAAATGCCCTTTAGCCCCTCTACATCTACCCTTCAGGACCTTTTCCCATACCTTTGCCCTAGACCAATTCCTTTAGACATTTTGTCTGATGTAAAAATCCCAAAATAATTCTCCTAAGGGCACATGCCCTTTAGACCTTTTAAACTGGCCCTTAAAAAAAATTAAAATGACCCTTTAGCCCTTTTTAAAGTGACCACTTACCCTAAGATAATTTGTCCTCGGCCCTTTTGCCCTTCATACCAATCTTTCAAGACTTTTGTTTTAAGACTTTATTCTTCAGCCAATTTTTTTAGACATTTTATTTGAGAGCTTTTGCCCTTTGACCTCTTATTTTAAACATTTTGTTTGAGAGAATTTTCCCTTCGTACATGCCCTTCAATAATTTTGTCTTAGGTATTTTTCCCTATGCCCTATGAGCCTACCTTTTGGGACTTTTATCTTGATCCCTTTTTCCCTTTGGCCCTTTTGAGACCATCCCTTCAAGCATTCCTTTGGACATTTTGTTTGAGAGAATTGGGTCTTCAAGAGAATTATTGAGGACATTTTGTCTGAAACAAGTCCCCTGATGGAATTCATTCATATTTTGTGTTTTGAATATTTTGTCTAATGAAATTAGGGTCCTAGTAATAGAAATCCCATAACAGTTACCCCATAACAATTACCCCAAAACAAATACCATACTCCCAAGTGGCACCCTTACTTAGAGAACATTTCTATGGCTAAATTATGGAATAAAATTTGGTAGTCACGTGGATGTCATTTAATGGTCATAAGGACATTATTTGATGGTCATGTGAATGTCAAATTTAACCTCATAAATTTCCCATTTGTATTCAAAAGTGGACCTAATAGATTGATGGTTTGCATTGATTCATATAGTTTATCCAATGGTTTAAGATTGATAGAGACTTTTTAAAGGTCCCTAATGAAATATAGTGTTGCCAAGTGGCATACCCATATGATCAAAGTACAAGTCAAAAGGTCTAAGCCAAGACCCTATGGTACATGTCTACTTAGGCCCATTTGATTGAATGATGTGAGAGTGAGTTGAAATGTCAAATATCCATGAGAGTGATAAGTATCACCATTGCCGGAGCCAAGCACTACATATCCAATAAACTGTGTTAAACCAATACATAAGGATCGATAGTGCAAGTCTTAGGTGGAATTTTAAAAAATCCTAGACTCAATCAGGTGTTGACATGTGTCACATTTCAAAAGCTAGCAAGGCATTATGGATAGAATACTTATATCTTTGGACACTTGAGCTATATTTATCAATAGACATTGGGTGTCATAGTTAAGCTAGAGTATGAACATGCATGTCTTAATTTGAACATTAACTATAAAAGTGAAGATCTAGATACTATAAAATGCATGAGTATGTAATGCACAATTCATATTATTCATGGCTAATAGTAGTGCAATTAGATCTAAAACATTGGTAAAGTGATTTTGGTCCTTCATGCATATATTTGAGTTCCATTTAAAGGTAGATAATCTGAAATATCAATGGGTTATTCTCATAACCTATAAAAGGAGTTATATATAGTTTTGGTAAATAGTTCATATTTTAAAGTTTTACATGTAGTTCAAGATGTAATTATTAAAAATTTCCTCTATATTTATACATGTGTAGACACCGAAATCGTGTCTACTCCCTTGGTCTTCTTCCCTTCTCTCCCCCTTGGTCCTCTTAACCACTCATAACCTATGTCGTATTAATTTGAAATAATTATCTTATTTTAAGTTAATAATTCTCTCTCCCTTGCCACCTCACCACCCTAGGATGCCCTTATTTGGATTCCCTTCATCCCCCCATGACCCATTTATGACCTATTCCTCATCCTCACACCCATTTAACCCCTCTCGACTATTTCTTATCTCGCCACTTAAACCCGACAGTTGGGAAAATGGATGAAAGGCTATTTTTAGCCTTTTTCCTGCCTTCCAGCCATCGATGTCAGTCAACTGTCGACCGACGTCAGTGATATTTCCAGCATCAGTTTCCTTCATAATAGTTTTCTACGTTCATTATCCTCCCTTCGCCCTGGCTCTTCATCTGAATCTTGAATCTTACAATCTGATCAATCAATTAGCTAATCTTTCTGTCAGACCTCTCACTCTCTCTCTCAGGTACACACAGTAGGCTTCTACACCAGCAATCACAACAGGTATCAAAAGCCCCACCTTGCAACAGTCTTCTACATCAACAATAGGTACATCAGTAGCCTAACCTCCTACACTTCTTCTTCAGTAGGCAAGAGGTATGTAGTCTTCTGTTATGTCATTTTCAATAGCTTAGAATTCTCTGTAATCAGTTTTCTATTTATTACTTCTAAGCCATACTATCACTAGACTAGACCCGAATCCTTATTTCCCCATCTCCCTATTACCTCTATCTTCTGTCTGGCCCCTTTTCAGACCATACATTCTGTCCATTGTCCCTGCAACTCCACCTAGACCCTTACACAGACCATTAACAAGGCCCAAACTCTGTCTCAGACCCGTCCACAGACCAAAAACTCAACCAGACCTCATCCAAAGACTACTGCCCTGACCGACACTGGCCACAAAGACCACTGTCCCCACCGACATCAGCATATTAACCAATGTCGAAAAACTTTGACCAACCGACGCCGGTAGAACCACCGACACCGGTGACTGTGACCAGGCTAACAGCAACATTTAGGGAAGCATTTGCTTCCATTTCCTTTTTAGTCTTTAAACATTTCAGTCTTTTATCATTCTACTTTTTATCAGACATTATTTTTATCAGTCAGTGGGTTGACATCCCTCAAGCTTTTGCTTCTGGGATCAAGCTTTTGCTTGGCAGCCCACCATCTCCTCATCTAACGCCTTCTTTGTCCAAGTCTCTTTTTGTTACAGGTGTCATCCTCCAAAACCAAAGAGGAGTTCTCACGATGTCTGGATTATGGTGTGCACGACTTCATCCAAGTACATATAAGCCTTAGACCATTTATTTTTAGTTTCTTATTCTCTCTTTGAATGTGAAAGCAAAAATTGTATAAAAACATTTTGCACTTTCGATGAAGATTTCATCATGGCCCAAAAGCTTGAACTTTGTGCCATTGAAGAAGATAAGGTCAAATTGCATAATACTAATGCAAGAACCAATGACCCTTCTTCTTCTAGACCTTCTTCTTCCCACTCTAAATCTAAAGGAGTGGCCAACACTGTGGTCATTAGATCACCATCCTCGACAACAACTAACCAATCTCAACCTTCTACCTCTCCAAGCATCACCAAATACTTCCAACAATGGTACATCTAGCGTTCATACACTCCACTTAGAGAATCATACGCTTTCATTTTGGAAAAACTCATTAAGCAGGGGGTCCTCAATCTCCCTCAAATCTGACCACCTTAATTCGACCCTTCAAAAGCTATCCCTACCTAGTATAGGGAGGCTGACTTCTATCACTTTCACTGCATCCAAGGCCATGACATCGACAATTGCCAAACCTTCAAAAACATCATTCAAGACATGATAGATAGGGGTGATCTCATCTTGGACAACCCGAACACCCCGCCCAACCAACACCTCAACATCTTCAAACAACCCTTTCCTAACCATCCTCCTATCCAAAACAATGTCTAGACCATGGCCGATGACTCCCACGAGCATGACATACACATGGTCAACACGGTCTCGCCTCTTGTCCTTGACCAATCTCCTTCACAGGTGGAAGACCCTTCTTCCCCTATTTATCCTCCACAGGATGAAGAACTTTCTTCTCTTATTAGTCCTCCATCGACCTCTCTCATATTGGAGGATGCTTTGATGGCACCCACACCGGTTGCCTCACCTTCATCCTTCTTGTCATCAATGGGGGATCATACATTCCCCATGCCTAGACCACACATCGAGACCATGACCATTCCTACGCTCTATCCAACTATGGAGCTGCACTCTCCTATTTCTTCTCCATCAAGAGAAGAACCAATCTCTTCACCCATTTCGATCGAGGAAGACCCAGTCACGATTTCCTCTTGTCTTTTGCTTGAGATTGCTACATCTCACTCACCACCATCCACATCTGAACCCAAAACCGTATCTAACCTCACCTCACACAATGGTGGCCCTCAACCCGAACCAAAGAAGGCCACTAAACCACACTGGAGGACTCCTCCCCCACTTTCATCATTACCTTCAATTTTGGGCCCACATCCGTCTAATTTAATAGGAGTACTTCCTACTCCCATACCTCACAGGGGTAAGTTGCCTCCATTATCCTCTCAACCCATTAGACATATATTTCCTCTAAAACATCTAACACCTATCACCACCAAAGTGCCATCTCCACGTGTGGTTACACCACCCACAAAAATGATGGTACGACCAACACCTCTTACGCCTCTCAAACCAAAGTCATCAACCCCCACTGCAACAAAACATCCAGACCCATTAGCAGGTTCTTATGCCTTGATGTTACGACAATTGTTGCAATCTTCTCGCATCAAGCTCCCACCTCTTAAACCATATCAATATCTCAGACCAAAACTGCCCTGGTTTGATGACACTCAAATTTGTGTATATCATTGCACGCCTGGGCACGACACTGAGCATTGTTGTGCCCTCAAGGTTGTCATTCACCAATACTTGGAGAAAGACACCCTTTTTCTTGACCACATCGTCAACAAACTTTCAACCTCCTCACCACCCCACTCATCAACTCTCGGATCAAGACCATCTTGGTTTGACAACTCTAAATTTTTCCATTATCATCACACTCTGAGACATGACACTAAGCGCTACTGTGCTCTTAAAGCTATAATTCATCAACAACAGAGAAAGGATACCCTTGTTATCAAGGATCCTCTTGACCACCCCTTCGACAAATCATCAACACCGACCCATGCTTCTCAAACCTCATCACCTAAATCGGGATATCCACACCAAACTATGATCCCTTTGCCACCTTTAACCCCCTTATTCGACATCAACATAGTCAATCTGACCACCAAGCCTCAACCGACCTTGACCAATCTATCAAACATGCTCCCTAGCTGTTGGGGGAATTCAACCTTCATCCAAGCCTCGACCAACCTTTCAACCCAGTCTCGACCAAATATCAATCACTCTTTTAATCCTAAACCTCACCTAGGCCTCAACCAAGTCTCGACCATGCCTCAACCAAACAAACATTCAACACAATCATCAAACCAAGCCATCGACCAAACCTTAACCAAACATCGACCCCAGACATTGACCAAACAATGACCAAACATCAACCAACCTTTTAATCATATCAAACAAGCATCGACCCAACCTCAACCAAACATCAACCAACTCCTTCAACATCAATCAACATGTGACCAATTTGGAACAAAGCAAATGGGGCAAGTTTGCTCCTAATTGACTCTAACCTTGCATCATAACACAAGCATGGGCCAGGGACTTTTGTCAAAACCTGAGCCCCTTTATGCCTTGCATCTTTGACCAGTCCACTGTTAGTCAAGCAATCATTCATTTGACGTTTAACTTGAGCTCGATCCCTTGAGCAATCCCCATCATCGTCATTCCTATTCCTTTTCAACCCTCAACCCTACAAGCATCAGTCAACCCTTTTGTCAAGCATGAATGCTTTGTCCTAATAAAAGGGAAACCCTCTAGACCTCTATAGTCAAGTCCATGACCAAAAGTTCAGTCAACAAAAATATAAAAATGGGATACGTATTCCAAGGTCATAAAACTATAAATGTAGACTACTCCCTCGAAGGACAACTACATCATCATTGTTTGTATTTACTAGACTGCTCCTTTGAAGGACAGCTAGGCCAAAGTCACATCAAAAACATAAAAAATAGAATATAGACCACTCCCTCGAAGGATGGCTATTCCTAAATTTTGCTACATACACAGCCTTATCTCTGAAGCTTCCCGAATCGATCAGCTTCACAACATGACCACAAAGCAAAACAACATCCCATCGCAGGCTTCTCGCATCAATCAGTCTGCCTTCAAAAAAAAAATTGACTGACAAAACTTTAGAGTCATGGACTTGTCTATAGTCATTCTCAAGGTCACCTATAAAAGGGGAAAAGTTGTTCCTACCAAAAAGGGTTCCCCCTTCCATCTCATAATCAATCCTATCACCCCTGTATACTCAAGGGATTTCGAGCTCACTTAACGTCAAGTGATTCGATTACCACTCTAACACAACCCATGGTCCACGACGTAATGTATGAATGGGGCTCTTGTTTCTAACAACCCTTATCCATGCCATCATTCTAGTCCTTGTCAATGAAAGATCAATTTGCCTTTCACCTTTTGACACATCTCAGTCACGCATCCAACCAAATTATTATCTATCCAACCAAACCCAAACCAAACCAACCAAAACATTTTTAGACCACCGACATGACCTAGTCCATTTCACATAGTTTCTATGGACACCAATACACATGGAAACTATCAACCTGACACAATTTATGTTAAGCATAAACCAATACTTGTTGAAGCATAAATAGCCTCAATTTATTTTTAGCATACATCCATCATGAATATGGAAAATTGCTAGGGATGAAAGACCCCTCGACCAATGTTGCAGACAATATGGACAAGGCTACAACATCATCTTCTCCTCATCATTTCAACACATGACCAAGACCAATCATCAACCATTTTGCCCATTCGTCTGAACTACATTGGTCTGAGGCCCTTCCAATCCAGGCTATGTAGGCAACACTTAGATGATACGACATTTTCTAGGGTTAGCTCGACCACCCTTGTTTGTTCGTCTCTTTGATGGACAAACCTTCTTACCTTTGATCATGACTTAACCTCGTCCAAGACCATCAACCACTTTGACCCTTCCTCCCTTTTGGGAGAACTACATAGGCCAGAGGCCCTAACAATAGGGGCTATGTAGGTAGCACTCAGTTGACATGGGGTCTTCTGGGGTTAACTCAGCCATTCCTTCATCACATTTCTTCTATCACATTCTTTCATCCATCCATCCCCCTCGACCAACCACTTTGGGGATCATGTCTATCTCCTCTGACCCTGACCACTTCCAAGATGACTTTGCCTTGGTTGTTTTTGAATGTATGCTACCCCATGACTGGTTAGCAAAATTATGCATAGACTATTTTTGACCTTCATAAGTATAGGATCGCAAGCCGTTTGATCCCCACTACTTGTGACATTTTCATGTTTCTAGGAGCACTTCCTGAGCCCAAGATACTTGGAACACGATGAACATTGGAGCTTTAGCTTAGATTGAATAACCCGATTAGCTATGACAAATGCTGGGGCCTGATTACTTTAATTTTGGCACTCCTCAACCCTTGACCTATGACACTTTGACCTGACCATCTCGTGAAGTGGTATACGCACAATCACAACTATTGCAGCGTTCACAGTCACCATTTTTCATCCACTTTTTGTCAAATCAGCACCCAATTCCAGGTTCCCTTCCCTCGACTCCTGCTTTGAGGGGGAATACCTCATCCATAATCGGGGTAACTAACCCTCTTGTTTTTGTCTTGCAGTTCACTTAAACAACCAACAAGATGAAATCAACCTCATCCCACACCTGGGGCAATCAACTCCTATTTTTGTCTTGCAGTTCGTCAAGAACAACCAACAAGACAAAAAGGGGTAAATGTAGACACCGAAATCGTGTCTACTCCCTTGGTCGTCATCCTCTTCTCTCCCCCTTGGTCCTCTTAACCACTCATAACCTATGTCGTATTAATTTGAAATAATTATCTTATTTTAAGTTAATAATTCTCTCTCCCTTGCCACCTCACCACCCTAGGATGCCCTTCTTTAGATTCCCTTCATCCCCCCATGATCCATTTATGACCTATTCCTCATCCTCACACCCATTTAACCCCTCTCGACTATTTCTTATCCTGCCACTTAAACCCGGCAGTTGGTAAAATGGACAAAAGGCTATTTTTAGCCTTTTTCCTGCCTTCTAACCACCGACGTCGGTCAACTATCGACCGACATCGATAATATTGCCAGCATTGGTTTCCTTCATAATGGTTTTCTATGTCTGTTATCCTCCCTTCACCCTAGCTCTTCATCCGACTCTTGAATCTTACAATTTGATCAATCAATTGGCCAATCTTTCTGTCAGACCTCTCCTTCTCTCTCTCAGGTACACACAGTAGGCTTCTACACCAGCAATCACAATAGGTATTAGAAGCCCCACCTTACAACAGTCTTCTACATCAATAATAGGTACATTAGTAGCCTAACCTCCTACACTTATTCTTTAGTAGGCAAGAGCTACGTACTCTTCTATTATGTCATTTTCAATAGCTTAGAATGTCTCTGTAATCGGTTTTCTATTTATTGATTCTAAGCCATACTATCACCAGACCAGACCCAAATCTTTATTTCCCTGTCTCCCTATTGCCTCTATCTTCTATCTGGCCCCTTTTCAAACTATACATTCTATCCATTATCCTTGAAACTCTGCCCAAACCCTTGCACAGACCATTAACAAGGCCCAAACTCCATCTCAAACCCATCCACAGACCAAAAACTCGACCAGACCTCATCCAAAGACTACTGCCCCGATCGACACTGGCTGTAGAGACCACTGCCCCCACCGACGTTGGCATACTAACCGATGTCGGTAGACTTTGACCAACCGACACCGGTAGAACCATCGACGCTGACGACTGTGACCAGGCCAATAGCAACATTCAGGGAAGCATTTGCTTTCATTTCCTTTTGTCTTTAATAATTTCAATCTTTTATCATTCTGCTTTTTATCAGACATTATTTTTATCAGTCAGTGGGTTGACATCCCTCAAGCTTTTGCTTCTAGGATCAAGCTTTCGCTTGGCAGCCCACCATCTCCTCATCTAACGCCTTCTTTGTCCAAGTCTCTTTTTGTTACAGGTGTCATCCTCCACAACCAAAGAGGAGTTCTCACGACATCTGGATTACGGTGCGCATGACTTCATCCAGGTACATACAAGCCTTAGACCATTTATTTTTAGTTTATTATTATCTCTTTGAATGTGAAAGCGAAAATCATATAGAAACAACATGTACACATGTTGTATATCTTTGGTGAAGGCTAATTTAAATTGATAACTATAAGTAGACTCTCATATGGTTTTAGACCATAGTTAGAAATCATGTTCTGGCTATCACATGTAATGACCTTGTATGAACTTGGAGGATGAGGTAACCCCTTCCCAAATTATATATAAACAATTGTAATCCAACTTGGATTTTTTTAGAGAATTTTATAATACAAAATCAGCATCAATTTTGATCATTAGTGAATGTGTTTGTGTATTTTATTTCCAATTTTTGTGTAATTAGTTGTAACTTTCTTTAGTTGTATGTTTCAATAATCTTTAGTGTGAAAAATCTATGAATGGATTCTTGATTATTTCTATTGATGTACTGATCTGTAGATGTGCAACTATTGAAATATTAGTAAATATATTGGTTGAGATAGTCAAGTTTAAATTGATTCATAATTCTGATTGTGCATGAGTGCTTTCTTGGATGTAGTTTTTTATGTGTATGTAACATCTACCTCAAATACTTCACTATACTAAGCCATAATCTCCTAATTAAGGGTGTGCAACAACTACCCTAAAAGGAGTAACTTTTGTTTGAGGCTTATGAATTTCCTACATATTTATCTCCTTAGACTTATTAGTTGTGTTTGACTATGTGTGTGTAATTTTTGCTAGTAACAAGCATAAGTTTTGAGAGCACTTGTAATTTTAGAAGCCATTCAAGGGATTAGTTCCTAAAAACCACATGAATTTTTTTTCCTTACCCTTCCCTCCTTTTTTGAGTTTTTTTGAGATCTACCCACTGTAGATTATCAACCAGCCACCAATCCATCTCACATAGAGATTCACTACCCTTATTAATAACCACACCTCCATCCAAAAAACCTTATCAACAACCTATATGCCCTACTTACTATTCCATAAATAGGTTGTAATAGATTACATACCTAAAACTTATGCCTTGGAGTAGATTTCACCTCCATTAAGATCCTAAAATGTCAGAGGCTACCTCATTAAGGCTATGGTGTGTATAAAACTTGCATCAACATCACTAATGTATGTCATGTGTTGATGGAAGAGTGTGGAAAATGGAGAAAAGATCCATAATGCATGAAAACACACTAAAAAGGATTAGTAGCCAAAAATAACAACTTACAAAGCACATATAAAAGGATGTCAAGCTCAGTTGAAAATGCATATGAGATATTACATGTTTGAATTACAATTTAGGGCCCATATAATAGGAAATACCCTAATAGTGATAATGCACACTCAATAATAGGACGTCAGACTCCACCAAAAATGCATTCATGAGTGCAATAAATGAAGACAATGTAATCTAGAAGAAGCAAGAAGAAAGTTTGTGTTGCCTATGAGGAGGTTTGAACTCTTACCAGACCATACCTCACCCTTTGATCTATGACAAATGAAAGAGATATGGTACGTGAAAAATAATAAATATTCCCTCAACAAATTCTCCAAGCATAGAAAATATGTCACCACTAAAATGTTATCACATGATAATAAACCATAAGCATAAGGCAACATAACCAATGTAAAGAGGCCCCATAGAATGTGACACTTTATATTTTAGTGCAATTTATAATGTAAATAGGACCAATGCATGGGAAATGAAAAATATGAACTTTTGAAAAAGGTGACACTCAATTTTGAGCTACCAATAAAAATTTATTAATCAATCAATTTCCCATAAATAAGGCTTATTTAATAAAATTTGCACTAAAATTTTTAAAAAACTTTGTGGCTAAGGTAGACCTAGCCTTCCAACCACTCATTAGAATCAATATGAAACCAAGAACCTCCTCAAATTAACAAAATTTAAAAGTACTTCTTTCCCTTATGAGCTCTCAAGTGAAAGATTGATCTCACTTAGGTCTAAAAATTAAAGAAAAACAACCTATTAAAAGAAAAAAATGTTGTTTAAATAAAAAACTTAAATTTGTTTTCAAGGTAGTTTAAAAAAAGGATTAAGGTAAATTAGATTTCAACTTTTTATTTTATAAAAGAAGAGATCCAATTTCATTTAATAAGGAGAAAATAGGTCTTAATCCCCTGACGTCCTTCAACAAGGACTGAAATACCATCATATATGATGTTGAAGCAACAATCAAGTGTGAGCTTTTGCAAATTTAAACTCACATCAACCAATGGTGACATGTGAGGCTAAATCTATCTTGATCAATCCAATCCTTAGTGCAAAACATGATTTAGTAATGGTGCAAGACCTATGGGATAGACTTCCCACACAACTAGGATCCATAAGATCTCACTAATCATAAAACTCTATAAATGCATAACCTAGAGGAATCAGAGCATCTCCATCTATTCTAATAATTTAATGGCAGAAATGGCATCGTATTACTCCCAAATTTTTTCCTACACACAACCTACCATCCCATGTCACTTCCCTACTATATCGCCAAACTTACACCATTGTTGCTACCTTCCATGCTACATCCTACTACCTTATCTAGTAAATAAAATCTTAATATATGTATGGGTGGAAGGATCAATTGATCAAATGACAAACTACGAGTTTGAGGCAACATATTTGGATGGCTAAGTCAAGATTAAAGAGTTGATCCCATGGGATAGTCTCCAAGTGCATGGATGAACAATGATGCTGATATCCAAATCAAACAAATACAAACTAGCCACAAAAAAATATAGATCCATTTAATCGTCAACCCAATTTTTAGTAGAAAGCACATTCCTAAGAATAATATTTGATTGATTGAAAATAGAGTCTTGAGGTGTCATATAAAAATTGATGACAATGACTTCATCTTCATTCTCCTCCCATACATTCCACAAATGAAAGTAGAAATATTCAGGGATGTCAATCCATTTCATTCAAATCTCATCCAAATCATACTTGGACAAAATCTAAAAATGTGGGACCACCAAATAAATGCTTTAAATCCTTACTTTGGACAATTGCTTTATCAATAAAATGGAGCAATATGTGATGGATTTTGATAAACATTTTTTTCCCCTAAAGTAACATAATATAGGTGTATGGCATATAGAGAGATAAAATTTGAATGAGGTTATGGATAGAGGTGTGTGACCTACATAATGAGAGTTTTGAAAAATAATCCAAGAAATCTCCCAAAAAATAATGTACAGGAAGCACAACAATAGATCCAACTGACTCAAAACCAAATCTTCAAAATAAAAATATAGATTTTGAAGATTATAAACTATAACAAAGGGAGAATATAGAAATGCTAAGAAATGGATATTGGAGGGTGGATCTAGTACCATGAATGAGTTATCAAAACTCTTTAGCCAAGATCTCTCCAAGATTTCATTAATATAGCCATATATGTTTTGGCATACACAAGAGAATAAACCAAATGAACAAAACAATTGTTATTCACATAATGAGATATGAAAAGAATATGTAAAAATATCATATATTATAATGAATATCCCTTGCTTAAATAGGTAAAGAAAAATAAGATGCAAGCTAAACTAGGTAATGTGGGATAAATCCACACATAGTACAAAACTAGGTAAAGACTAATAACCTAGCTAGAACCGAGCAATCATGAGTAATAATATACTCTAACACTCTCTCTATCAACTATCTATTCTCATAATCTAGTAATTGGTGGGCTAAAGCTCCATAATTTGAATATAAATGCTATCTATAGTAACTTTTTATTCTATTATTTTATTCCAAAATTACCCATTTCAACATGTTTTTCCTCATTTTATTTAATTTTAGTATACTTTGATGCATTTATGAGTTTTAAAAGTATGGAAAAACATGGGGTGTGACCCAAATACTAGACTTTCCCCACGTTGATAATAAACATCCCTATTTTTATTTTCATAATAATTTTAATTTTTTTCCATCTCATTTTAGTTTTTTCAAGTTGATGTCTCTTTATCCAACATTGAGACATGCCCCTGATGGGGTAGATCAAGTATTATTTTCATTCCCCACATGAATAGTAAGTATAATTCTCTTACATTTAAATCAAATAATGAATTTTAAATTTGTTTCATATACTTCACTTTATTTCCATATTTTAGTTACAAGTGATGGGGTGTATCCATTTGCTTCACTTCACCACACATGTTAATGAGGAGAGTTTTATAACCCCTCTTTCATGGGGTGCACCAATTCTTGGGAAAATTACCCTAACCAATTTTATAACATGGTTCCTCCCTAAGGGGTAAATATGTATGTGCCCACTTTTACAGTGTAACATATTAAAAAAAATATGGTGATGATACAAGGACATCTAAATAAAAATAACATGCTCAAACTTATTTTTGTCCCTATATTAACTTTTCAATACTTTCCAAACCTTCTCTAAGTGTGAATTTTTTTAAAATATGGGATTTAACATTCCTAAACCTAAAGTTTCAAGATGTAGGAAAAAAACAATGAATGGTTGTGAAACTTTCATGGCAATTTCACAAACTGTCATAATGGTTTCACAAATTGACATGATGGTTTTATGACTTATACCATGATTAAATTGGTATATTCATCACCTTTGTTAAAAAAATCATTTTAACTCTTAGGGCACATCTTTTGAATCATTATGCATGTTTGACACTTCACTTCTAATTGTTCTTCTTCCATTTAACTATCCATCACTCCAGTCAACTTCTAACCAATCTTAGTGAACTCCTAATCAATATTAGATAAATCCAAATCAATAATAATTAACCTTATATTATCCCAATTACTTCATTATTTACAAATAAGTTTGTTTAATTCAAAATTTGGATCAATTTTTTTAATAAATAATAATATGCACTTTGTTGTTTTCTTGAATCTCAACCAAAAGATTGCTACAATTTTCCTTCACCCTTCTTGAAAATTGGAAATAAAATTACATGAATGAATAACCTAGACTATTTCATTCATGATATCCAACCAAAATATTTCCATATTATCTATCCATTATTTTTTGATAGTTTCATTATCCCACACTCCTCTCGTTGAAAAACCACCTTTGGGACAAACAATTCTAAGGAGGTAGTAGCTTTAGGATTAAAATATATTCATTAAAAAATAAATTTATAATATACCATCATCATTGGTAGGTTAGGGGGTTTATTTGTTTTTTCCTTGCACTTTTCAGATTAGATTTCCTTTATTAAAAACTTGCTAGTGAATAAAGTGTAAAAAAATATTTCATGTGCATCATGAAAATAACTAAAACTTTTGAACTAGATTTACCCTCTATCAAAATATTGTATAATTGGGGAATATTTCTCCATGATCCTCACCCTTTCTTCTTAGTCCTACATAAAATTCCATATTTTATTTGTTTGTCTTTCAGAGTTTATATTTTCCATTTCTTCAAATTCCTACATCTCTATGCTCATAGGTAATGTTCATTTTTCCATATTTATTTTTAACTTCTATGTGTGCACACATGGTAAATATTCAAAGATAACTCCTCTATGCCTCTTTTGTAGATTAAATATTATTGGAATTATTCTATTTCATCCTTCACATTTATAGATCCCTTTGAAGAAGTATTACCTTAGAATAAATAACCTATGTGAAATCCTTATAAGAGCCATTTATTCACTCCTTTTATTATTCATTTCTTTGTTTTATATTTTTATAGACACTAAAATCTAGTAATTGATACTTGTAAATGTTATTTTTGACTTATCGTTACCCTATATGACTATTATGTCCATACACAACTCTTCTTCCGCATTATTTGACCATAACCCCATAATCCATGTCAAACCAGCTATATAAATTACATAGACATTTACAAATCATCAAATTAATGTTCTTTTATCCTAGACAGTAACACCAAATTCAAAACATGCCATCTAATGGTTTCATCTAAGTCTTATGATTTTGTCCTGAACCAAGTAATAATCACATTTAAATTTTAAACAATTCCTATGGTTTGACCCATAAATTTCACATTCTGGTGGTGTGAGAAAGTACCCTAAAGGTCCCTTATTAATTAAAAATAGGTGTAAGCATATTACCCATCTATCAAGTAGTTATCAATCACACTTAAACACTTTCACATTTAATATATTTCCCTTATTATTCCAAATTTTACAATCATTTACTATAAGTAGGTCTTTACCAAGTTTGAATCACTCAAGAGCCAAGTCAAAGTTGTCAACTACCAAGTATAAAGATCCAAATCATAGGTTGCATACATTGAATGAGCATGATTGCACACATTCACCTAACTAAGATAACTACCTATGATTTGATTTCCCTCTTGAGAGTATTGGAAATGTTTTTAGCCCTCAAAAATTCAATGGGGAGTGGTTGTGGTCATCTTAACTCACTTTTCTTATCCTTTTGTAGGCCTAATTTTATCATTCCAAGTGGACCTAAGATTTCAAGTGAATGATAAATATTTATATGAGTTGCACATATAATGAACATCGAGATCACATACAAAGTTGAAGTACAAATAGACACACATTCCTATATCAAAACAAAGAGTAAAAATATATAGATATATAACTATTATACATAGAACATAGTATATGATGGTAAAAACTTGAGGCTGACAATACCATCCAAAAGAGCACATAGGTTCAGATACTGACCTAAGTGACTTATAGTCTAATTTTCCATCCTTCTTATTGTGTTCCTAAATCTATCTCAATATTCACAAAGTAGTTAATAACTAAGTATATCATTCCTTTGTTGTACTTTGTATATTTAGTAAGCTATAATGCTAAATTAATTCCATTCATTTACATTTAGATTATATATATATATATATATATATATATATATATATATATATATATATATATATATGTATATTTTAAAATCTGAATTCATTTACAATAGTCCTATCTAACTAAGGTTAATTAACCACATTAATCCTAATATAAGTAAAATATATTGGTGAACATGAATATTATATCGAGCATAGAAAACCCCTACGTTTTGCTTGGGGTTTATTTTTCCATTATAGGATTTTAGTCTGTAAATAAAATTAGATTTTTAGTATTAATATTTTACTAGCTCATATAAAACACGATTCATATTTGGCCTTAACCTTATACAATTTCATGTTTTCATCTTATACCATATAATAAGTTTATCTCCCTTATCCCTATAAGGTGAAGTGCTATATTAAGTGGTTTTAAAATTGACTACAATCAGATTCCCTTAAATTCATCTAAAATGGTTAAAGTAAGTAAAATGAATGTTCCATCTTCATCCTCTTCTTTTGATGCTTAAATCATCAATGAATATGTTGACATGCCTAATTTAGAACATGGAAATCAAGATAATCATGGATACCAATACTATAGTAATCATAATGACCTTGATGGGGTAGATATTAATCAAGTTAAATCCTTGTTAGAATTTCCAAAATGAATTCACCAAAACCTTTAAGAATTGGATAAGGCTTTACAATTAATCCTAACATCCAAAGATGTACATAAATATAATGTGGTCACATCATAAGAACCTTATGGTCCATTTAATCTTCTTACTCAACCTTTTGGAGGTACCAATTCCACCATGGGTGTTCAGACAACTATTATTACCACTATGACTACATCTACACCATTTTTTACTCATGTCTTACCTCCCCAAGGCATTGGGGCAAAACACAGTTTATATAATATTTCCATGCCTATCTATAGTGACTACACATATTAATCACCAACATTTTCTAATACATGATTCCTTGAGTAGATTCTTTTATATTTGCAAGTTAAGGTATTGAAGTTAGGGCAAGGTGTCTTTAAAGCTAGTTGTTTTACAAATTCACATGTTTTGCTTCAAAGTCCTTCAGCGACAAATATTTTAGATTACCCTTTACCCTTGGTTTTTTTATATCTAAGGTTCCATTGTATGATGGTAAATTTGATTATGAGTAACACCTTAGATCCTAACATGTAACATGTTTGGATTACACATCCAAAGATATTTGGACCAAGTTATTCCCATTTAGTCTTAATGCTTATGCACTCCAATGGTTTTATTATCTACCATCTCAATAATTAAATAAGATAATACTTTACTGGATCATTATATTACATACTTCTACATCAACATCAATCAAAATCTATCATGTGGTAAAATTTCAAAACTTAAGGAAAGATCTAATGTACCGTTTAGTGACTATGTATTATGATATAAGACCCTACTATCCACTATGACCAATCCTATGGTTAAAAATGAGATTCAAGACATTTTTAAGGAAATTTTACTTACACCACTCCATGAGTCTATTATATTCAATAAATTCAAGTCATTCTATGAGTTATTCCATACAATTAGAGATTGATAAGTTACTCTCATACAATTGAACAAGCTCAAGTACATGCATAATTCTACAAATCCTTAAAATTATAAGTTTCAAAGAAATATAAATTATAATGATACATCAAATGATAATGATAATGAATCTAAGACTATAGTTAATGTATTATCATAGACTAAAAATTGGCTTCTATTATTCACCCCACCAAAGAGGTAATTTTCATGGTTAGCTCAAGATATTCATTTCTTATAGCCCAAGTTACTAAATTCTAGCCTTAAATCCATTCCTCCCAAATTTTAGGTTGATATGAGATGACCATTAACCAATGGATATGACAACAACACATATTATGACAATCATATTTGTATTAGAAAATTTACAAACAAATGTTATAATCTTAGGCATACAATACAAGATCTCATTGATAACAATATAATTGAGATAAAAACACCCACGAAGAACTCAATACCAAAACTTAATGGGAATTTGAATTTACAAATATTTTTTGATCCCCTTCCAAATCATAAAGTAATAATAGAAGCCCAAGATACTAATTGGTCACATTTTCAATATAATGAATATCCTCCTCCTACTATGTATGATCACCCATTGGATAGTATTATTGGTAAAATGATAGGCATTCTAACATGGAGACATATGATTACATTCATTGATAATTATATTTTATAGGATGATTTCAACCTCAATTATTTATTTGTATGAGATTATGTGGATTTTTAACCCATTCATGGTTTATTATAGATAATATTTTGAGTGAAAACACTTGTAAAATGACACTTTTACATTATCTTGGATGCACATGTGAGGATTTGAAAAAAAAAATGATAGTGAAAATATTTTACAGACATTAAAAAAACACATTGGGACACATTGTGATACCTCTTAAGGTATTCCCTGTAGTATTTGCTACACCATTCCTAGTCATACCTAGTATAGGGGTCTTCAATATGTTGTCATAATTTGCTTCAATTTAAAAGATCCATTCTGTACCATCATCAATCTATTGATGTGTTAAGTATATACATTAAAATAGATTGGTTAAAGTTATAGGTATTCCATATGAGTACCCTCTTGTTCCACAAGCATTTCCTCCTCCACCCCCACCACCACTATAGTTGGTTGTTACACTTTTCAAAAATATTATTAAGATATAATTGCTAAACCTATTCAGGATCATTACACATAGTGAACTATTACACCTATTAAAAATTATGTTATCAAGGAAATTATCATATGTTTCTTGATTCCTTCTACACAGTTAGTTATACAACCTAATTAAGTTAATTAGACAAACACCATTAAAAAGAGAGTAGTTTAATTTCCTAGATGAATAGTATTATGATTCCCACTACATTAAAGTGTCATTCAAGTTTCATAAAACCCACTATTCACTCCACATTCTTGATCACAGTCAATGATAATTCAAGATGTTCCATAACAAACATAGGTACAAGATTCTTCTATGATATAATAATTTTCACCATATATGTTACATCATCACATTACTCATCATATAAAATACACCATGAGTGATGATGAGGATACTTATAACACAACATGAGATCATTTTTTAATTTTATATTTAGATCCACATCTAGTTTAACATAACACCACTAGTTCTCACAAGGTGACCCTTCCGATGTTTGATATCGAGCCTCCCCATAGACATCCATTAGATTGTTTGATTCAAGAACTTATTCATTGAGGAAAAATTATAGAAATACAATAGAAATAAAAATACAAAATATAAAATACAAAAAAAATCAAATATTTCAAAAAGTAAAAAAATCAAGACTTGAACATGACCTGATTACTAGTTTACAACTTTTATATATGTTATTTATCACATGTTTGGTATATTGAATATAATTTTATATATACACATTAATTTAAATTTTTATATGGTTTATATGCATGGTATACATATACACATGATACATTAATTCATTAATGTTGGACCATTCCTATATCCAATGGTCATGCCAATTCTAGGGGCATCTTCTTCCATAGGTTACACTATTACAAATTATATATTTATATGACCTCTCCATTTACCATGTTGAGATAATTTAATTTATCACATATGACTTCATGTTTCTCATTATTTATACATTGTTACATGGATATGTAAATTTACCATGTTGTGACATTTACATACTTGGATGGTGCAGACTACTTTTATTTTTCTATGCTTCTTCGATGCTATTTAATTTTATAATAAGTTAGTCATTGATTTTATATTTTATGTGCCCCCTTGGAATTATTTGTGTTTCATTATCCTTGTGTATTCATCCCCTTGGCATTGTTTATAAATCCTTAGCCTTGTGCATGTGACATTTATTTCCCCTTACTTGTGGCTTCTTAGCCTTGTGTGTGTAGCATTTATTAGCCCTTGTTTATGGATCTTTAGCCTTGTGTATGTTCCTTATCCTTATTTGTGTGGTATTTATTTTCAATTTCTTATGGCTTATTAGCCTTATTTATGTGGCATTTATTTTCCCTTAAATGGAAACAACAAACCTTAAGTGGTTTTACTCATTTTGAGCATGGTTAAAATCAAAAGATTCAAACTTTATGTGTATTTCCTATAATTTTTGAGTTTTGAATAATAAAACACCAAAACCTAGGTTGCTTTATTTCTATTTCTTTTTTTTCTCTTTGATTTCAAATTTCAATATAGGCATTTTCAAATTTTATTCCAAGAACATTGACTACTAAATTTTCATTACAGGTTTACCAGGAGAAAGTTTCACCATTCGAGCCTTTTCCCAAAGATAAATTGCGTTTTACACACTTAATATGTTTCTTTATACTTTTACTATAGTATTTGAATTATATTTAAATAATAAAATAAAGAGGGACATTTTTAAACACTAAAATCTAGTAATTGATACTTGAAAATGTTATTTTTGACTTATCTTGATCCCTCATGAATTGTGCATATATACATGACTCTCCTTTTCCATTATCTCACATCCTCTTGTCTTTTATAGGTCTATCCTTATAAATTTGCTCTCAGTTACTTAGAGTAAATCCCACATTATATTTTAAAATAATTACATGTTAAAGTGTCTTGGGAATACTATTGCCTTTCACATGAAGATGGAGGGATGGGTCTCATTGACATAGCTTGACAAGGGGTTGCCTTATGCACTAAATAAATTGTGTGGGCCATTAAGGGCCTAGAATCTTGGAAGTTGTTATTCAGACATTGTATCTCCTCAAGGTTTACCAAGGGTAAGAAATCCTATAAATGGATTAACTTCCCCAATTTACTCTTCATCCAATCTCCCATCTAGATCATGGGTTCCTTTATGGCCAAAAGAATCAGGAAGGCTTGGGAAAAAGATTAAACCTTGGCTTATCTATAATGGTTCTCATTTTTGTAATGGGCTCTCCACCAACTCCCACTCTCTATGGTGGTCTCCCATTTTTTATTAAAATGAATTTCCCCTGGTAGAAGTCCCTTAGATCAACACCCTCAAGCTTTTTCATAGAAGAATTCATTCTATCCAGGATATCTTTTGCAAGCATTCTCATTCTTGGCTATCTTAGGAAAAGGCAAAAGCTAAATTTTGGTTAGCCAATACAGACCAAAAATATTACCAAGAGATTATAAATGCCACCTTTATGGATATACTCCATAAAATATTAGTTCATTTTACTCATCCTTGGTGGAAGGACTAAAAATGGTATGTTGAGACCCCTTTCTGTAATTACACTTCTTGAATAGGCTATGCTTGGCTCACCCCCATTTACCCATGGTAGATAATATCAATGCTCATTGGGGGCTACACTCATCTAGTAAAACATGGAACATTCACTTCAACACTATTTATGAGGCTTGTGTGGAGCCCAAGCTTTCCCACTTTACTTGGTATATACTGCACCAAAGCTTGCCTATTGGCCAATGAATTGTTTATCTAGGAATTCACTAGCCGATTTTCCCCTTCTATGGCCACCTAAAGACATTCCCTCATCTCTTTTGGTACTATTACAAAGCTCAAAGGGTCTAGACTTGGATCCATGATCTATTTTGGCTCTTCTAACTCAAATTTTTTATTTGGTAGAATATCCTCCTTGGCAACAAAAATGACATGACCTTCATTTATGCACAAGTATAGCATACTTTTAGAGTGGAGATTCTCTTCTAGATTTGGAAAGAAAGAAATACTTTTATGTTTAATCATGCTTCTATTAATTGTAGTTTCTTTGTTTTACATAAATCTACTATTATCTCTAATGTTCTTTTGAAGATTCAGGTCTAAGCCAATAAAGTGGCTATAGAGCTTGAGTATCTTTAGGATCTCCTCTCCCATTAGGGAGATTCTCCTTGCACTATGACTCAAGTTCTATCTTCTACACCTAGGGATCTTAGATTGGATTATAGAGTACCTCAACCACCTTATGATTGGCATCATTGTATCCATTATAGAGTTCATTCTCATAGAGGTACCCCATACCATCATGTTTCCCCTCTTGGGCAATAGTGAGGGTGTTAGTTGATGCCTCCTCTTACTTGGTAGGATGGTTGGGGTGTTATCCTCCTCCTTTGTGCCTAGATACTTATGGGTTCCACTTAGGGATCATGTATATGTGATAGATAAGTTCCCCAAGCTCTCTTTGGATATCTCACCCACTTGGACATAAGCTGATGATGATACAGACACTACCCAAGTCACTGGTTGGGAGCCTATTCTAATACTTTGGTTTTGATACTCAACTCTACCTAGTGTGTCATGGTATGCTCTTATACCACATTATTTTTTTGTGAATTATTTGTATATTTATTTTTAGCTATTATATGGATATATTTCATAAAATAAATCTCTAGATCATTTGATCAATTTTCCTATCTCCTAAATAGTAAAATCAGACTCAAAACATATTATATTATGGTACTATATGAGTCTAATAGTTTCATCTTGTGCCAAAAAATAACCACATTTAAAATTTAAATCATTAATATGGGATGGCCCATATATTTCATATGTTTAAGTCATTTTAAATTACCCAAAAGATCTCCTATAAATATAAAATAGGTGTAAGCCTATTACCCATATAATAAATACTTATCAAACACACTAAAAAACTTGAACATTCAAGAGAATTACCTTATTATTCTAAGAGTAGGTATTTACCATGTCTGAAGTAGTTGAAATTCAATCCAATGTTGTTTATTTCCAAGTATCAAGAGATAGATCACAATTTTTATAAATTAAACTAATGGGGAGAACTACATGTGGTCTAACTTCCCTCTTCAGAGTATTAAATATGTACATAATTCTCAAAATTAGAGGGGAAGTGGTCAAGGTCAACTTAACCTATTGATGTGGGTTTTATGTACACCTCATAAATTTTAAATTAGGTATCCTTTAATGTTTTGGGATCTATATGGAATAAGGTTCCTCTCTAGGGAATGAGTTACAAGTATGTGGTTAAACAACTAGGTGATGTAATACTAGGTTAAGCCTATGGATTATTAAACTAGGTTTTGTGGATGGATGCATGGAATATAATAGAAATTAATAACTAGGTGAGTTGGATGGGTGGAAAATTATTCTATGGTGGGTATATCTCAAATAAATTCAAAAGAGAAAAAAAGGGTATGGCATAACAAAAAGTTTTGTGTTCCTGAAAGGTAGCTTCTAAAGTTTCTTTGGTGGACAAGTTTCTCTAAAACTAGTGTTTACCATTTTCAGCTATTGCACACTCATAAAAAAACATGGTTATTAGTCTTGGATAAAAAATATGAGATAATAAATGATCTCAACTAAAGGTTTCTATTCTTGGGTCTACTATTGCACAACTTTGTCTAAGAGATTATAGTTCAAACTAAAAAGTTGTCTAGGGTAGTTATGACTCATACCTAAAAGACTATATCAAGAGAGATACCTCTACACACCTTTGATTATAAATTCAAAAAATGATAATTATCAGTCCTAAATTACTATTACACATATAATATTAATATTAATTAAATAAAATAATCAGATTCATCCATAACATTAACACACTTCATAATTACTGAATTAATACAAACAATTTTTTTTCAATTTCATTAACATAGAGAAGGAATAAGAAAGAAAAAACATAGTTTAATGACAATTAATCTCTTGATCACTTCTTGTATATTGATCCAAAACTTTGAATCTTTGAAAGAGGGTTATAACTTGTATATATAGACTTGGGGAAGGGGTTGCGTTATCCTCCAATTACATGCAATAACTCATAGTTTACAATTTTAAAATAATCAAAACATGAGTTCTAATTTTATACAAAATTGCATGTACAACCATAGCTAGTTATCATATTGTGTTCAAAAATTGACTCATTTTTATAATGTGATGTAACATGTCCATGATTTACAAAATATCCTGATTTAAATAACACATGCATACATGACATATATATAGAATTTAGTTACATCCATAAATTTTACATGAAAAATAAATATAAAATTAACCTAAAAAAACCACAACTTACTGATAATGAGTTAATGTATGGCTAAACTTATTATGTTAGGAATAACTAAAGTGGTCATAAAAACTGAACTAGACTAAAGTGTTTAACAAAGATTTTGAATTAAATTCTAGACCAAAGTTCCTTTCTAAAAGTTCTCAATTGAAATTTCTTGATGAAATTTTTGACCAAAGTTCCTGAATGAAATTTGACTAAGGTTTTTGATTGAATTTTTGACCAAAGTTTTCAAATGAAGTTTTGACCAAACTTCCCGACTAAAGTTTTGACCAAAGTTCCTGACTGAAGTTTTGACCAAAGTTCCCAACTAAAGTTTTGACCAAAATTCCTAACTAAAATTTTGATCAAAGTTCTTGAATACCTGTATACATGAAAAAATTACAAAAATTCCATCAATATATTATTCCAAATAAATCATGTAATAATAAAAAAAATTGGACAATAAGAGGAAAAAACCAATTACGATAAAAAATATTTATGTGGTGTACAAGAAATTTTAAAGTTTAGAATCTAGCTAAACTCATAGGTGAAATTTAATAAGAAAAAAAAGTTTAACAAGATAAATATAAACCTTTCAAAATCTAATGGGTCCCCACTCAGGTATAAAGAAAGAAAAAGAGTGGGGGTGTGTTGAGGACAACAAATGGTGACTCACAAGGGGAATATTCCAAAGTATTCAAGAACCTAGAATCTTTGGTTTGCAACTCCAATATCAAACATATGAAAAAAGAATAATTAAATAAAAACCATTAAAGAGACTCTTAATGAATTCATACAACATACTAGTTTTATTCATACCTTGAATTTGTGTGATTTTTCCCTTTATTTTGAGGATTTTTGCAAAGATATGGAATGAGTTGTAGGTTTCATTCTGATCTTTTTCAAGCATAATAAAAAAAACTTGGGGAAGCATGAGAATTAATCTACTACCATCCATGTTTTCATAGCCCTGACAGAGATACCTTTGGTTCCTCCTCTTTTCTCCCTTTGTACACTTGCATGATGTGTGATACATTGATCTCATTTCATCATGTGAGTCTTTGATCATTTTTTGTATTTTATTTGGGTTTATTGATCACTCTTTAGGATGCATTGGTCCTTGGTTTATAATATAAATGGATGAAGGAGAATAAAAACCACTATGAGTTGGTGTATGTTAAACTTGATTTACTAGAATGTCCCTATCAGCTATATATATCAATGGTTATTACCTTAAACAACTATTAATGTGAGAAGTGTATTTGATCCAAGGTAATGAAAAAACTTTCTAAATTTGTATGGAGTAATGAGAGAAAATTTTACATACCTGATAGAAGTATTCAATTTTGACATAACCATGGTTATTTTTTTTATTATGTACCTAAATTATGAAATCTCATACACAAGGGTGTAAAACCTACAGACAAACCAATCTATCTACTCCTTTTTATTTTATTCCCACACTTGTTGTTATCTCTTGGAACCTTCCTCATGGATTATACATACAAAATTGAACATGGATGAGAAGTCTAGTGAATTGGATATCAACTTGGTCATATCATAATAAATCAATCAAACTATCATAAAGTAAAAGACACCTACTCTATAAAGCATGAAAATATTCTAATGAAATCAAATGATAGAAAAAAAGAAACCTAACCTACTCCTATTCTTACTCCTAATCTAAAGAAAACCCAAACAATATGGGGGATGCATTTGGAAACATTATTTGGTATGCTTCTCACTCTTTGGTAATAGTAGGGTTTTCTCCATTAAAGTTCTAATATAGGCAGGGACATCCTTATACTCATTAAGTAGAATTTTGAGTCTTTCCCTCCTATTATAAAATAGAAAATTAGGGTCACTCATTAGAACATCCCAGACACAATAAAAAAATATCTCCTCTTTATGATACATACATTTTGAAAACTCACCATTATTGCTCATGTATTTAGGAGAAAATTCCCCAACTATGTAATCAAAAAAAATATTATGTGGATGAGAGGCAAAATTAGACCAATAATCACTAGATTTATAAGGTCTTTGAAATTTATAATACATAACCTAAGCTGAAATAATTGTGTTTATCTTGGCTAAAGGCCTCGAGCACACCCAATCTTCCTTAGATTCATTTGAGCTTACAAATGGGTTAACATCTTGGGAATTAACAAGCTCTAGAAATTTATCATTTATACTATCATCATTAGGAGAACCTAATTCAGACAAGCAATCCTCAAAAGTGTCTCCTAAAACATATATTAAATCTAACCTGTAGTCCTAAAAGTCATCATCCTCTATGAACTCATTACGGTCATGGTTTACAATGATAGAATCAGAATCATAAGTATAATTATGAGCAATAATTTCCTCCATAACTTTATCTAAACTTTAATTTTGAATGCAACCTTAAATATTTGAATGACTCACCTCTTAAATTTACAAATTGTGAATAAATTTTTTTCCTACCTAGGGCCCATTATTTCTAATTTTAGGAGTAAAAAAAATGGAAATAATTAGAGTTTTAATTTAGAAGAACAACAAAAGGATGAATAACATGTAGTGGATATGATGATTCATCTAAAATTAATAATTATTAATTTTAGATGAATCATCATATCCACTACATGTTATTCATCCTTTTCTTGTTCTTCTAAATTAAAACTCTAATTATTTCCATCTAATAAATCTACTTCTTCTAAATGGTTATAATTTGGGAGATATATCAATTCAGGGGTCTTTACTTCAATACCAAATGTTGTTGATGTCCCCATACACTAGGGTTCTTGGTTAATCACATAATCAGCCACAGTGGCCTACACATTACAATTAGATATTAAATTGAATCTAGCATCCATTAAATCAAGGAATGGGAATCTATGTTAATTAATTTCATGTAAAGGGGGCTTATAAATAAAATCAAAATTATTAGGGGTAGCCAACATAACTTTTTCACTCACCTCATGATAAAAATACATACATGCCTTAAGCATAAAATAATCTAAAATCTTAACATTGAAGTTTGTATGATCATAGGAGAATAAGTCAGGAATAAAACCATCAAAAAAATCCTGTAATGAAGACTCCAATGCAAACTAATATTCATAAGAGTCATCAACACCATATTTAGAGCTAATATCTTCCTCTGCAAGGCAAAGTAATTGATCATTTTCTTGGACATTTTATATTTCATAGAGTTCATGCAAAGGTTGATAATGTTATTCTAAATTGTCACTTTCCTTAGTTTTATCATTTCCCTCTTCAATTAGCTTGTCAAATATAGGGATAGAATCAACATGATCCAACTCTTCTAGCTTGACAGACTCCTCTTCTTGATGTAGGTATCTCAATTGATCCTATAACATTACAATCTCTTGTTTGATGGATAAAATGTGTTCTTATGACTCTCTTATGATCCAATTATCCTCTCCATCTGATATATCTTCTTCCTCTTTGACCATGTCATGAATTTGGGGCTCAAGAGTATTTTGATAGTGTATAGTGCCTAGATTAAAAGGAAACCCTTCCATTATGCTCATGTTTGGGCATAACAACCAAATTTTCTTTGGTTAACTTCTATAAAAGTCTTATCCAACATAATTTCTATAGATAATCTCATAAAATCCATCAAATTATTTTTTGAATCATTAACGCTAATATTTGGACCAAAACGAATCAAAAAATGTTCTTCAAAACTATTCCAAATTGTGATAGAACTAGGTGGCAACTCTGAAAACCAATCATGCATTTCTTCAACTAATGTGAAAGGGAATAACCTATAGATTACATCTTAAAATTTGATAACTAAAACACAATAGATGTGTAAGCATCAAGATGTTCTTGGGTGATTATTGTATAACCTAGAAAGGTACATAAATGGGTTTTTTAAGAGATAATGTTGAATACCTATGATGTCTATGGGTGATTTACTGATCCAACCCATTCTCAATTTTTAGTTTTATTAGAGGTTAGAGGTTTGACCCTCCTTCTAGTGCCAATTTTTTTCTATTAATGTGGGTTTTATACACACCTCAAAAAATTTAAACAAGGTAGCCTCTAATGTTTTGGGATCTCTATAGAACAAGGTTACACTTTGAGTCATGAGTTAAAAGTATGTAGTTAAACAACTAGGTGATGGACTAGTAGGTTAAGCTTGTGGATTGTTTAACAAGGTTTTGTGGATGGATGCATGGAATCTAATATAAATTAATCACTAGGCAAGTTGGATGGGTGGATAATTATTCTATGGTTGGTATATATCAAATAAAATTAAAAGGGAAAATAAGGTTAAAGTAGAAAATAAAGTTATGTGTTCCTAAAAGGTATCTTTTAAGATTGTTTCTTTGGTTGACAAGTATCTCCAAAACTAATGTTTTTTGTTTGAAGCTATTGCACACTCACGAAGAAACACGGTTAACAATCTAGGATAAAAAATATAGGATGCTCAATAATCTCAACTAAAGGTTTCTCTTCTTGGGGATGTTGTTGTACACCCTTGTCTAAGAGATTACAGTTCAGACCAAAAAGTTATCTAGGGTAGTTATGACTCAAACCTAGAAGACGATATCAAGAGAGATACCTCTAAAAACCTTTGATTATCAATTTAACCTTTACTAACTGCTTAAACCAATGAAACCTATCAATCTTCAATTGTTATTACACATCTAAGATTAATTTTAATTAATTGAAACAATCATATTCATCTGTAGCATTAGCACACTTCATAATTATTGAATTAATATAGATATAGAAACTTTTTATTTCATTAACATAGAGAAGGAATAAGAAAGAACAATCATAGTTTCATGTTCATAAATCTCTCGATCTCTTCCTATATATTGATTCAAAACTTTTATCTTTTGAAAGAGGGTTATAACTTGTATATATAGACTTAGGGAAGGGGTTGCCTCACCATCAAAATACATGTAAGAACTCATAGTTTAAAATTATAAAATAATTAGAACATGAGTTTTAATTTTATGCAAAATTACATATACAACCACAGCTAGTTATTAAAACATGTTCAAAATCTGACTCATTTTTATAATGCAATACTATGTGTCCATGCTTTAAAAAAATCTCTTGATTTAACTACCACATGCATACATGACATATAAATAGAATTTAGTTACATAAATCAATTTTACATGCAAAATACATAGAAAATTTACCTAAAAAAACTATAGCTTACCCACAATGAGTTGTTACATGGATGAAATTGTTGTGGTAGGAAGAAATGAAGTGGTCATAGAAACTGAACTAGATTAAAGTGTTTGACAAAGCTTCTAAATGAAATTCTTAACCAAAGTTCCTAGCTAAAAGTTCCTAACTAAAAGTTCTTGAATGAAATTTCTAACCAAAGTTCCCAAATGAAAGTTCTTGACAAAAAGTTCCCAAATGAAAGTTTTGACCAAAGTTCCCAAATGAAATTTACCAAATAAAAGTTCCTGACTGAAAGTTCACAAATGAAAGTTCTCGAATGAAAGTTTTGACCAAAGTTACTGATTGAAGTTTTGACCAAATTTCTTGAATAATGTTTTGATCAAAGTTCTTGATTGAAGTTTTGACCAAAGTTCTTGACTAAAATTTTGACCAAAGTTCCTGACTAAAGTTTTGACCAAAGTTTGTGAATAAAGTTTTAAACAAAGTTCCTAACTAAAATTTTGAATAAAGTTCTAGCTAAAATTTTGACCAAAGTTCCCAAAGACCTATATACATTTGAAACTTCTAAAAATTACATCAATAGCTTAGTATAAATAAATGGTATAATAATTTAAAAACTTTGACAATAAGAGGAAAAAACTAATTAGGATAGAAAATATATATGCAATGTCTAAGAACTTTTCAAGATTAAAATCTTGTTGAGCACACAGGTGAAATTTAATAAGAAAAAAAAGTTTACCATGATAAAGTTAAACCTTTCAAACTCTAATGGGTCCCTAATCAGGAAGAAAAAATAAAAAGAGTGGGGGTGTGTACAACACAAACCACTTTTATTCCATTTTTTCATGCCTAATTCTATCCTACAAGTGGGCCTTAGGTTTCAAGTGAAGGAGATGGATTTTTATGAGTTACATGCATAATTAGACCTCATGATGACACATAGAGTTAAATTAAAAATATGCATGCTTACCTATATCAAATTAGAGAAGAAAAATTTACATAGATAATTATAAAATAAGAAACATAACATCTAATGTTACCAACATGAGGTTGATAATAGTGTTTAGTAACACACAAAGGTCTAGATCTTGATTCAAATGACCTATAATCTAGTTTTACATCCTTATTTCCCCTACCTACAATCTCAGTCTTACACAAAAAAGTTAACCACTAAGTATCTCATCCATTTACTTTATTTATTTAGTAAGCTAGACTTTGAAATTAATTCAAATAATTTACATTCAGATTGTATATATTTATATATGTTGTAATATGAATTCATTTACATTAAATCTATCTAATTAGGGTTAATAAACCACATTAATCCAAATATAGGTAAAAAACTTTACACACACACACACACACACACACACACACACACACACACACACACACACACACACACAAAGATTATATCTTTACCATTTCACATTTCACACATAATTTTTTGCTTT
The DNA here is from genome assembly GCA_037957365.1 of Torreya grandis. Classification (NCBI taxonomy): domain Eukaryota; kingdom Viridiplantae; phylum Streptophyta; class Pinopsida; order Cupressales; family Taxaceae; genus Torreya; species Torreya grandis. Next base: position 169,646 of record JARHVA010002525.1, read on the forward strand.
AAACACTCCATTATTTACATGATACTTCTCCTTGATATCTTTCTTTTGATCTGTTCACCCATAAGTTTTTCTTCTTATTTTCATTTCCAATAATCCATTGGAATTATAATGCAAAAACACAACATGATTTTATACCAAAAAAATTACAAGGGTTCAAATTAATTTAGAAAAGACATTAAAAATAATAAATTTTAGAACTTTTAGATTTATATGTTTATTAATAATTTTATTATTATCCATAATTCATTTATAAAAATAAAAGAACCATAAAAAGAGTTCAATTTCATTCTAATTTTTTAGCTTACATTCATTCAAATTTGAAAAGATACAAGAACATTTCCAATAATTAGTTAGCTTCCAATCACTTTTATTTTTTATTCATATTCAATTTTGCATATTTTCCAATTCAAAATAATTATATTTGTTTGAATTTTCAGCCACTAAATGATTTCAGTTATGCATTTCAAATATGAAAAATATAAAAACGTAATAACATTCACATAGTTTACTTTCAGTTGTGTATCTTTAATTCATTGAAGTTATAATTTTATTTTTTATATTAATTTCCAACCATATAGTTAGTTTATTTTCATTCATAAATAAGATCAAAACAAAAATCAACATCTTTCAATTACCAACGTCTAATCTATCTTTTCATTTGTATGCATATTTCATTGAAAAAGACAAAAAGAAAGAATTTAATTATTTTAATTCTATCACTTAGTTATTCAAAATTTACATTCTTAAAATCATCAAAAAATAAGAAAATAAGTCAATTAATTTATTTTAATATTACATTTATTTTTAATTTATTAGTAAATGATATTTTTAGTTTAGCTTTCTCATTTATGAATTGTTCATTTACTTTTTTAGTAGAAACATTATAATTTACATTATCAAAACATTAGTTATAAAAAATTCATTCATGTAAACACTTATAAAAATATAAAATTAGTGTTAAACATAAACATCACTTGACACATTTATTCCAACTCCCTTGGATGATGCTCTCAAAATAAGCACATCCACACAAGATGGGATCATTTCCATGTATAACCACTCCCATTCTAATGGAAATCATATAAATTGATATATACTTTGAGCTCTAACTATAAGTATTTTTCTCAAATCTACTTCCAAACTTAATCATTAGTCAATTTGAGGATTTATATGGATAAACCCAATTAGTGAAAGTGTAACTTGCTAAATAAATCTACTTGTTAGCCTACCAACAAACCAAGCTTTGTATTTGATCTGACAATTTTTACTAAAGTCTAATCTTGTCTAATTTTATTTGCTTTGTGGATGACATTGCCTAGATAAGACCAACCTGATCAAGCCAATAATATTCTAAGATTAATTCAACCATATTTCTACCCAAATAAAGAAATTAACATTGACCACTAGTTTCATTACTTAGTTCTCTTAGAGTAGGGATATTATAAGGATCTCATCAATAGGTGATTCACTACCCTATATGAACATTATAAAGTAACCAAACTATACTCGTATAGAAGAGAACACCTATTAATATAATTATTTAATAATCCCAATTAGGTAGCTCAGTCAATATGAAATAAGCTCATCCCATTCAACCAGATTGATATTTTGCATTGAACCCATCATTTGTTTTCAATTGTCTCAACTTGAACCTAGGAAGTTGAGTATGTAAGGTTATCCTATCACTTTTTGTGAGTACAGTTTCAAATAGAGAAATAAACATAGGGTCCACTAGTGGAAATTATATGTCATGGGGGATTAATAATCCCATTAGAATACACTACAGACCATCCCATTAGAAACCTAGTCATTTACCCATTCCCTAACCTTAAATTTTACATAGGGATAATATTTGGTGTATGGGGATCATACATTCACCTATGCATGCTTAGATACCCATAAAATAATTTATCAAATATGAGAAAGATTACTATACATAAATGAAAAAAATATAAAGGTATTTTAACACATACATAGATTAAAAAAATAAATCAAACTAGGGGTAAAAAATTAATTATTTTACCAAGGACAACTTAAAACATCTCATTAATCACACCCAAAAATGTGAAAAACACATGCACTACAAGTAACATGAGGATAGGAAAGGGAAAAGGGAGAATTGAGTACATTGATTCAAGTTGAAATAGAACCAAATTAGAACATGAAGTAATAACCTCAACTCACCCACCATTCAAAATAGGAGAGTGATACTACACAATAAAAACATGGATATCTTTCATAAGACAAGAAGAATGACAAAAAATGATGTATGGGTAATTATATATCAAACAATGGAGAATGAAACATACTTGGAAAACAAAGGAAAAAAGGATGAAGAGAGCCAAGAAAAATTATGAGGCACATAAATCGACCTTATCTTATCACTTAGTCTTTCCCAAAACACATCATTTATTATGATACCTTCACATTTTTCACTCATAATATATTGATATATGAAAATATAGTATATTTGTTATATCTACATGTTGTTTTGATTTACACATGATATTTATATATTAACTAATATCATTTAATAGTTTTAGATGTTTTTAATATTTATAATGGTGAAGGGTGTTAGAGGTACAATCCACTAAGAGGTGGGGGGGGGGTAAATTAGTGAGCCCAAACAATCCAATTAAATTCTAATTCCTTAAAATCTTTAATTAATCAATACATACATTCAATGAGCATACACATCATTCATAAAATGAACAAGAGAGATAATGCAAGATCAAACACATAACACATGAAATATGTGGGAAACCCTCTTGGGGGTGAAAACCCACTAGAAATTACAATTGGAATACTATCCTATAATAACAAGAACCAATTTAGACCATCTACAACTAATCAAGGAACTACCATCCCTTATTTAGTAAGACTACAATCTCAAAAGGTGTTACAACACCTGTCTAGCTGAGCTACCATAATAACTAGACCTTTATCAAGTTTCACCTTGCAAGGAGGCTAAAAAACCATAGATTTTGAGCTTCCACAACAACACCTATGAACATAACATCTCTTGAACATTTATTTCTTACCAATATGATGGAGATATAAAGTATGTCAGCTCTCTTCAAACCTACACACCCAATATATCCAAAGCCACTATTTGGATCACTCTTCACTCCTCAGTAATAACTATACCACCACATCAAAAACATGACCAATTTTCATACAAACAAATTTAAATATACTCTACTCAATAAACCATTCATTGGGAACACTTACTCTCCTTCGCATCACAAAAAATCTACTCACAAGTCATTCTCAAATCTAGAGACCATCATCTTTGGTTTCACTATTTATAAAGCATTAATGATTATCAAACTAGTGGTTAGACAATAGGAATGAATTAACACTTAAGGAATATATCACATAAAGACACATATCAATACCATCCACATAGGTTTGCTATAACACCCATGGGTTACCCTTAAGTAGCTACACCTTTCAAATAGGCCCTTGTAGCCCTTATAGGTCTCATGGAGACCTATTCACCCATTTAGCACTTCATCGAGAAAAAAAAATAACATATGAAAACTTAAAATTGAGTAGTTCCACTCCATATTACCCCTTTGACATTCTCAAATTCTTATAATCATCATTTCACTCTTCTGTGCAAGTTTAATTAACTCAAATAATAGCCTTGTTCATAAGGACACCATAAATGAATACATAGTCAATTTATTAAGCATTATTCATATCAATATATATTTTATACACCTATAAAACCCATAAAAATAATCTTTATAGAGTCTAAAACACTCCTCAATAGTTAATTCATCATGAAACATCAACACAAGCTCAAATACCCTTCTTAGGTTACTTACAGAACAAGCACAAACACAGAGTTAGATTTAAACCTAAATAAATATTATTATACACAATTTAATATCTTTAAATATATATTTATATATTTTCCTTTGATTCCTCTATAATTTATATTTTTAAACCACAAGCAAATTCTACCTATATCAAAAGATATGACCCAAAAACCAGACACTGGTTTTTCCTTTGTTAAATTCAAATGTTTGAATTCAAATAGTCATAATTAAACTTAAGACAATATGTTATCATATCATGTAATCACATATTAAGATTAAAAATTCACAATTTATCTTATTTGAACTTTAATTCAAAGAGTTCCACTAACCAAACATTAAACCTCAAACAGTTGACCTCACCTCATGTAATCTTGTAAATTTGACTCTATGCAGACTGTCAATCTTTGTGGATTAGCCAGGTCGTTATCAAGTAGCACTCACCATTAGATCAATATGTATGAACACCCAATTTCCATTATATACTTATCATTTACCTTTTATTAACATTAAACCTCTAACACTTGTCCTCATCTTACTGCTTTTATACATCTTGGAATGCACACACTCTGTTGATCTTTTTGTAAGGAGCTCAATCTTTAACTTTGTTAACCAATGAAAATTTTAACCCATTTTAATTATTGCACACTATATATCTATATGTATGAATTATTTTAAACCATTGTATCTTTTTCTGGTCCTAATCTTTAACATCATGTAAAAATGACTATGGGGACCATTGCTTATCTACTTAGAAGGCCAACTTTGCACAGTCATATCTTTTACCATGTTCACTTGCATGATCTCAAATATATAACATATGATATCCTCACATAGGATAATAAAACCATATATTAATAATATACTAAAAAAATTGTATGTGGAATATATAATTCCATTAATCTACTAACTCAAATTTTGCCTTAGAGTGAACTATGTTAAGAACTTATCTGGAAGGCCAACTTTTCACATCCATATATTTTATCATGCTACATATCATGACCTAAAATTTAGTGCATAACAACTAGGAAAAAAAAAAAAAACCCCATATGATCAATTTCTCTTTAAATTTCCACACATGTGAGATATTCAATCTCCAAACTACTTACTCATCTCTTTCTTACCTCATGCAAATTTGGCTAAGTATGGGAAAACATTGTCAACCTGCTTGGGAACCCAACTTTGCACTTGCATATCTTTTGTCATGCTTAGTAAAATGACCTAAGATTTAATTGATAGTAACTAGGTACAAATTTTATCATATCCATATGGCCAAGTCCCCTTGACTCATCTACACATGGCAATGGTGACGTCAACAAACTACCTGCTCAAATTTTTTGCCACTAGACCCAAAATGCCTAGATGAAAACAATGATCAACTAGATGAAATAAAATCATTAAAATAAGTAATAAAAGATTATAAAATATATTATTTACCTATTTTACATCTTAAAATCATCGTATTCATCTTTAATCATCCTTAATCATTCAAACTCTGAAGATAAACCAAGCCTTCTTCAAGCATACTATGTTGCACACTTTATCATTGTCACTTTAGTCTATCAAGTAAATCCATCCACTCACCAAGACACCTACATGACATAACCATGAAATAATTGACAATTATCCAAAAATATCCCCCTTTTTCATTGATGTCAACACCCATCATGAAATAATATATAGCTCACCTTCCTTCTATCTCTTCAAGCACTCTCAAAATAAGAATCTTTCTACCCCTTTGACATAATGAAAAATTGGGAAAAAACTGATCCTAAGGACCTTAAAATACCATTAATAGGATAAAACCATATTATAAATATGATATAAAATCCCCCTTACCTTGAGCCTACCTCTTCTTGCCTTGACAACTTCCTCTTACTCTATGCCAACACTCTTCTTCAACCAAGCATTGTAACCATTGAAGAAAGAACATACAAAAATAATGAAATATGATGAAAATAAAAAAGAATCATATGATAGGGACTTTCCCTAATATTTATGATCCATTTCACCTTTTGATCATCTTCATATCTCCACATACCATGAAGAACCATCATACATGCTTACTAGCCTCATCTCTCAAACTACCATAAGGACATCCAATAAAAATTCATGCCACTCACAAAATAGGAAAAATTCACTAAAAAAAACTAAGAAATATTCATTTAAATACTCATACCTTGATATTTTTAATAAACAAAACACAAAGCATTTGTCTTCTCACTTGTCCTGTCTTGACTCCTTGTATACCTAGAACTTTTAGAGTCCATAATTTTTAATATATGTACCTTAGAGACTTGAAAATTCATATATTAAGAATTATCATATTACCATTCAAGCACACCAATTTTCATCACCTAGATCGTCCTATGCAACATACTTCCTTCATAAAACTACTAGCCAATTAGGTCTCCATCTTGATAAAAACATGAAGAAATTGAAATATGAAAACCTTTAGATCTCTATGAATCTTATTTTAAAAACCCATTTGGCCCATTCAACCTATTAAGAAGCCTCATACCTCAAATCATAAGGCAAACTACTTTTATATCATAGCCTAAAACCCTAAAATCTCAAAACAAATAGAGTCAACAAACTTCCTTCTGGTCAATGCCCTCCTCTAAAGTTTCTTGCACACCTAAAGACTACCATCAGACACTTCTAGACCAAAATTTGAGCCTCTATACATTTGGGTAAATTGACTTCATATAACCTATTTTAGGCCTACTTTCCCTTAAGCTAAAAACTAAGAAAAATAAGAGCACTCAAAAATCTTCAATTTGACTTCAACATACCTTCAGACCACAAAAGAACCTAGAACATATCATAAAGAAGGGCACAAACATTTCTGAGCACCAAAATATTCTTGGCATTTATCAATCTCATTAAGCCATCTAGAAACACCCATTGTGACCCTATAAACACTATATATAACAATATTTACTTATCCACTAAAAGGAGTCTCTTAAAAAGCATAGATAGAGACATCTTACTTCTCAATGTCCTAGAATAGTGTGAAAATATGAGTTGACCACAAATCCTCATATTCCTTCTCCTCCTTGGTCATTTGATGCTTATAGTTCTTATTCTTCTTTTTAGGCTTAAGAGAAAAAACATGCTCATCCACTACAACATTTTCTTTCTCTTATATGATTGGATTGACAATACATGGAGACAACATAGATTCATAACATAACTTTTCATCTATAAAATCTTCTTTTCAGCCTGGAACCTTATCACTAGGTACTGACAACTGATGTTCTTTAAATGAAACTTTCTCAACAACAATAAGATATTCACTTGGATCCATACTTACCTCAAAACTAGCCTCAACCAGTACTTTGGTCTTCTCCTTGAGCTTGATCTCTTCATTATTAACATGAGAAAAATAATGAGACCCATTAGAATTTTTCAAATTTTAAAGCATTCTCCACCATATAAAATAAACTACTTATACCCGCAAACTCATCATGACTCACACTTATCACCTTTGGCTTCCATGAGTTAACTTTCCTTTTTTCTTGCACTATTGATCATGATTAAACCTATTCTATCTTATATACCTTTGATTTTAGAATATATCAATGTGACCTATTTGTTAAAAATTTAAGCACAATATACCTTGCCTTATATTTCCTTCTTTCTTGCACTATATGATCCATACTTACCTCAAAACTAGTCTCAACCAGTACTTTTATCTTCTCCTTGAGCTTGATCTCTTAATTCTTAACATGAGCAAAATAATGAGACCCCTTAGAATTTTTCAAAATTTATAGCATTACCCACCATAGAAAACAAATTACTTGGACCTAAAAACTCATCATGACTCACACTTATCGCCTTTGGCTTTCATGAGTTAACTTTCTTTCTTTCTTACACTATATGATCTCAATTAAAACTATTTTATCTTATAGACCTTTGCTTGTAGAATATAACAATGTGACCTCTTTGTTGAAAATTTAAGTGCACTATACCTTGCCTTATCTTTCCTTATTTTTTGCACTATATGATCTATACTTACCTCAAAACTATCCTCAACCAGTACTTTGGTCTTCTCCTTGAGCTTGATCTCTTCACTCTTAACATGAGAAAAAAAATGACACCCCTTGGAATTTTTCAAATTTTTTAGAATTATCCACCATATCAAACAAATTACTTGGACTTGTAGACTCATCATGACTCACACTTATCACCTTTGGCTTCCATGAGTTAACTTTCTTCTTTATTGCACTATATGATCTTGATTAAACCTAATCTATCTTATAGACCTTTGTTTACAAAATATAACAATGTGACTTCTTTGTTGAAAATTTAAGCACACTATACCTTAAATGTATCGTGCCTTACCTTATTTGGACAAAAACTTGTAATGTGTCCTATGTCATGACAAATGAAACAACCTCTTCTTTTTGAAGAGGACTCACCTTGTTTAATCTTATGCGGACAATGGTTTGCAAAATGTCCCATAAAAAGATAGTTAAATAACTTAACTTTATTCAAACCTTTTTATTTAATACCCCAATCATAGTTCCATGCAAACTCATTTCTAACAGGTCTCTTGCATTCTCTATCTCTATGCCCAAATTTATTACATGTGAAATAGTAACCATTGAAACTTGCATACCTCATGGCATTTGGCTATCTAATTGATTTGTCGTCATTATGCCATCACCTTCATTCCTTACATAATGATTTATCTTAAAATCATGATTTTTCCTATTCACATTAGTCTTTATCTTGTCTTGAGTTACATTATTTTTTGCTTCTTCATATCCAAGACCAATTCTATCACTAGCATGATTTTGAACACTCAGAATATTGTCTAGATTAATTGAGATATTTTCAAAACTCACAAATGACTTCACCTTACCAGATGTCTTCTCTAACTCATATCTTAATGACTCATTTTAAATTACATACCTTGAACATTCATCTTCTTTATCTTTCAAGATTGTAGATAGAATTTCCAATCGACAACTGAGATGATTGACCATATCTTCATGCTCCTTGGTGTCTTCATTCATTCTTTCCTCATACACACTAAATTTATCCTCATAGTATTTGAGTTGAGACTTTATCTTCTTATTGATCTTCTTATCAATCTTTAGTTTTTAAAGAGCATTTGTCAATGCAATCTCATAATCCACCTCATCTTAAACATCATCTTAATCACTCTAAGTAGACTCCTTTTGATGTGAGTAACTTCCTTTCTTAGTTATGAATAGGGCTTGATCTTTAATAATACCATCATCTTCATGATCATACTCTGAGTCATTATCTTCACTCTGATTTGATGAGTTGTAATCTTATTTGGTGTAGAGACTTTTCTTATTCTTGAAGTACTTCTTATTGTTATACTTTTAAAATCCTTTCTTCCTATATGTCTTCTTGTCTTCATCTTGGACTTCACCATACTCTTCATCATCATTATTCTCATGATTATGAAGGCACTTATGAGCAAAATTTCCCATCTCACCACATTGAAGCATTTAAAGGGTATCTTACCCTTATACTTTCCTAACCCTATTTTCAATTTCCTTGTAAATAAAGCAATTAGTTCATCTTCATTAATTTCAAAAATATCATCCTCCTTAGGGTTCTTACCTTGTAAATTCTTCTTAGGATTCATCTCTATCTTGAATTTTGCTTCTTTTTTCAGTGGTACAACATCATTTATTCTCATCTTATAGGTATTAAGGGTGTTATACAATTGATCCATATTCAACTGAGTAAGATCATGACTTTATTATATAGTGGAAAATTTTGGATCAAACTTGAGGATAGAGACCTTAATAAATTTTGGACTATATTAGCCTCTTCAAGGTTATTTCCAAAATCTTTGATGATGTTCACAATCTCATAAACTCTCCATAGAAATGATGACATAGAATCTTCTTCCTCCCTATTGAGACTCTCAAATTATCTTCAGTGAGTCTAAAACTTTTCCAACTTAACTTTTGAGTCTCCTTCATGAATGATCTAACATTTGTACCATGTATATTTATCATATTTACAATGGATTACCTTAGTGAACTCAGTCTCTATAAGACCATAAGTAATGGCATTGACTGCCTTAAAATTATTCTCAAATAGCTTCTTGTCTGTAGCACTAGATGGAAGAGTAGTAGGAGAAACATAACCATCCAAAAAATATTTCCATACATCAAACCCTAGGGAAATAATGTATGTCCTCATCCTTACACTCAAAAAATCATAATTGGATCCATTAAATATTATTTCTTTCTTAGTATAGAAACCTCATTGATGACTACCCATATTATACCTTGGATCACCTTCAAGCTATCAAGCCTCTACCAAAGGACCTATTACAATACCAATTATTAGAGGTACAAACCACTAAGGGGGGTAAATCAATTAGACTAGATAATTTAATTAAATTCCAATTCTTTCAAATCTTTAATCATTCAATACATACTTTTAAGGAGAATACACATCATTTATAGCAATGAACAAGTGAGACAATGCATGATCAAGCACATAACACATGAATTATGTGGGAAACCCTCTTGGGGGAGAAAATTGACTAAAACATAAAATTGGACTACTAACCTATAATAAAAATAACCAATTTAGACTATTTGTAATTGATCAAGGAACTAACATCCCTTATTTAGTGAGACTAAAATCCCATAAGGTGTTACAACACCTATCTAGCTAAGTTGCTACAACTACTAGACCTTTAGCAAGTTTCACCTTGTAAGGAGGATGAAACCCCATAGATTTTGAGACAACATAACAACACATATGAACATAACATCTGTTGAACACTAATTTCTTGCCAATATGATGGATATATAAAGTATATCAGCTCTCTTCAAATATGCACACTTAATGCATCTAAAGCCACCTTTTGGATCACTCTTCACTCCTCAAAAATAATTTTATCACCATATCAAAAACATGAAAAAATGGTAATAAACATAGACTTAAATATTCTATACTCAATAACCCATTCATTGGTCACACTTACTCTCCTTTGCCTCACACATAAGCTACTCACAAGTCACTCTCAAATCTAGAAACCATCATCTTTGGTTTCACTATGTATAGAGCATTCATGATTATCAACATCTTGGTTAACAAATAGGCATGCCTTAACCATTAATTCATTTAACACATTGATAAATATCTCAATACAATCCACATAGGTTGTCTATAGCACCCATGGGTCACCCTTAAGCAACTACACCTTTCAAATAGACCCTTGTAGCCCTTATAGGTCTTATAGAGACCTATTCACCCATTTAGCACTTCATCAAGTAAAAAATGAAAATAAGACTACTTAAAATTGCATATTTCCACTCCATATGATGCCTTTAACATTATTAAAATCTTATAGTCATCATTTCACTCTTTTGTACAAGCTTAATTAACTCAAACAATAGCCTTATTCATAAAGACACCATGAATGAACACACAATCAACTTCTTAAGAATTTTTCATACTAAAGATAGATTGATCATACCTCCAAAATACATAAATATTATCCTCATAGAGTCTAAAACACTCTTTAATATCTAATTCATCATGAAACATTGAAACAACATCAACACAAGCTTAATTACCCTTCTTAGGTTATTTGTAGAACAAACATGAACACATAGTAAAGTTTCAACCTAAATAAATTTAAATGTACATAATTTTAGATCTTAAAATATATATTTATATATTCATTTTGGATTCCTCTAAAATTTATCTTTTTACACCATGAGAAAATTTTTCCTATATCAAAATATATGGCATAAAAACCAGACGCTAGTCTTCCCTTTGTTAAATTCAAATATTTGAATTCAAACAATCATAGTTAAACTTTAGACAATATGATATCATCTCGTGTCCGTATATATTTATATTAAATATCAAAAATTTATATTATTCTAATTTTAATGCAAATATCACCACTTCTCAAACATTAAAACTTAAATAGTTGACCTCATCTCGTGCAATCTTGCAAATTTGACTCAACATGCATTGTTGATCTCTACGGGTCAGCCAAGTATTTATCAAGTAACACTCACCATTAGATAAATATGTAAAAACACCCACTAATTATTATATACTTATCCTTTACCTTTTATTATCATTAAACCTTGAACACTTGTCCTCATCTTGTTACTTCTAGACATCTTCGAATGAACATGTTTTGTCAATCTTTTTGTAAGGATCTCAATATTTAACTTCTTTAACCAACAAAAAATTTGAACCATATATATATATATATATATATATATTCCCATGAACTATTAGATCTCCATCTAGTCCTGATCTCTAACATCATGCAAGACCATTGCTTATCTGCCAAGAAGGCCAACTTTGCACAGTCATATCTTTTACCTCTCTCACTTGCATGATCTCAAATTTGGATAATATGATCTCCTCACATAGGATAATCTAACCATGTATTATTAATCTCCTAAAAACTTTACATGTTTGATATATAATGCCATTAATCTACTAATTTAGATTTTTCTTCCATAAAGCCAACTATGTCAAGAACTTGTCTGGAAGGCCAACTTTTCACATCCATATCTTTTGTTGTGCTTCATTTCATGACCTAAAATTTGTCACATATCAACTAAGAATAAAACTAAACAAACCCATATGATCAATTTATCTTGAAACATCCACATGTGTGAGAAATTCCATCTCCAAACTACTTACTTGGCTCTTTCTTGCCTCATGCAAATTTGGCTAAGTATGGGAAAACACTGTCAAACTACCTCGAAGCCCAAAGTTGCACTTGAATATCTTTTATCACTTAGTTTCATGACCTAAGATTTAGTGAATCATAACTAGGTAAAATTTTTATCAAAACCATATGACCAACTCCCCTTGACTCATCTACATGTGGTAATTGTGATGTCATCAAACTACCTACTCAAATTTTCTACCACTAGACCCAAAATGTCTAAATGAAAAAAATGATCAACCAAATGAAATACACTCATGCACACAAGAAATAAAATATTATAAAACATCTTAGGGACCTCTTTCACATCCTAAAATCATCATATTCATCCCTAACCATCCTTAACCATGTAAACTCTGAAGATAAACCAGGCCTTCTTCAAGCATACTACATTTCAAACTTTGTCATTGTCACTTTAGGCTATAAAGGCACTTCATCCACTCACCAAGACACCTCCATAACATCACCATGACATCATTGATAATTATCCAACAAAGGGAATGTAATTTTTTTTTTTTTGAGTTTTGAGCTTTTACCTACCATAGAGAGACTTCCTATAGCCACCCAATGGATAAACATTATTTTAGTATAAAAGCACCAATCATTGGTAACAACCAAATGTGTCAACCTATATTAATGGCTATAGCTGACTTCTCACTCAAATACAAGTGGTTAATCCAAAAATACCATGGTACTTAATTTGAACCACCTCAAACAAACTTAATGAGCATGAAGGATGAGTTTTTAAGTTGGAGATCACTATAACTTCACTCATGGTATCCTCATTCTTATTGGATTGATACTTATTAATCTTCATTATGTATATGGTAGTCATGTTTCACCCACCATTATTCTTATTTATATTTTTTATTAATTTAACTTTGTAGGGTCTTATTGTTATAACCTATAGGATATTTCATCATATAATAATAATTGTGCCTTATCTATGTAAAGATAAAGTTACAGTGTAAAAAACCTAGAACAAAGTAATCATAATATTTTATATGAAAGATCAAAATTTTAATCAAATTGTTGTAAATGATACATTTATTTCTACACTTTAAATATTTATAATAGTAGTTACATTGAATTAATCCTACCTTAATGAGGAAGAGATTCAAGTTCTAGTTTGACTAAGGTAGGTCCCACTCATGAAGATTTGGTGATGAAGACTCCCATTAGTTAGATTGTATTTTATGTTGTGAGAATATATATTTTTCATTTGATTATTACCAAGAGTTAGGGTGATTTTATTTATTCAATTATAATCCAACATTATGTGTGGAAGTTTCCAATATTAAGTAATATTTTGATTTATAATTTTAACCAACATTTAAATTTATAATATTTAAATTAGAGAAAGAGTGTTAGTTTAAGTGTGTGTACTTTCATTCAAAATAATGTGCACTTAATTATGTCATCACTTCAAGTTATTATTCCCTATGCAACTACAAGGTCATATCTCCTAGTCTTTCAAATTGGTTTAGTGTTTCATATAGAAGTAGACCCCTTACATAGTATACATCCTTGAATTGATATTTAAATGTACAAACATACATCTTTGGCATGATTGATGGTGAATTTTTTTAAATTAATAAATTATTTAAATAATAAGATATATTTATGCTTTCTAGAATAATTTCCTTTCTTTAGCATAGGTGGAAGTTATAAATCATAAAAATATCCATTTTTAACTAACCCTGTGAAAGAGGGTGTAAAACATTTGAAATAAAAATTTTGGTTGGTTACATGTGGTGTGAGAGAGATCATTTGGGTAGATTCATGCCTAATAACTTTTCTATAAAAAATTAGAATCCAAGGTACCACATCAACCATTAAAATTAGCATAAGGATACGCTAATAACTTTCTTCTAGTTGAAACAAAACCAAAGTAGGACACAAAATAATAACCTCAAATCACCCACCATTCACAATAGGGTAGTGGAAATACACAATAAAAACTTGAGTGGATTTCAAAGGACAATAATAATGACAAAAAATGATGTATGGGTAATTACTATATCAAATAAAGGGAGAAAAAAACATACATAGAAAACAAAGTAAAAAGGGATGAAGAGAGCCAACAACACTTATGAAGAACACAAATGGCCCTCATATTATCACTTAGTCTTTTCCAAAACACTTACTTTATCACACTACTCTCACTTTTTGGACTCATAATATGTTGATATATGCAAATATAATATAGATAATATATGTACATGTTGTTTTGATTTAAATATGATATTTATAGATTAACCAATATGGTTTAATGGGTTTATATGTTTTTTATATTTATAATGGTGAAAAAAATGAAAAATTATCTTATTCATGAGTTTTGAGCTTATATATACCATGGAAAGACCTCTTGTAGCCACCCATTAGCTAAGTATTATTTCACTATAAAATCACAAAACATCAATAGCAACCAATTGTGTTAGCCTATATCAACAATTTTCAGTGACTTCTCACTCAACTACACCATAGGCCATAGTTTAACAACCTCAAACAAACTTAATGAGTATTAAGGATGAATTTTTAAGTGGTGAAGAAGACCACTTTATAAGATATCATATTTGGAAAATCACAAAGATCAATCAAGGTAGATCATGAATATAATATTAAATCAGGTGAAGAAAAGCATGTGTAAGATTCAGATGAAGACATAGATGAAGAAAAAATACAAGCAAATAAAAACACTTCATCTAATCAAGAGACAAAGGAACCACCAAATCAAAAGGTGGAAGAGGTAGAAGAAAAGGTTGATAAGGTCAAAGTATCAGAAAAATTTGAGGTATATAGACAACCACATAATCATAAGATGAAAAAATCATGGAGTCATGTGAGGGAGTGTTATAATAATAGGCACCTGAATACATAAGAAATCAGATTTACAATAATTATGGTTATGCATGGAAGCCAAAGAAGGACTACTATGGTCAGGTATGGAATCAACATAGAAAAGTGACCTATGGAACATGAAATCAATGGGGAAATCACTATGATTATGCATGAAATAATAACTAATATGGTCATGAATGGAATCAAAGTAACATAGTGGACTATGGTACATGGAATCAAAGGAGGAATAATTGTTCATGGATACCAAGGTGGTATAGTTATGATCATGAATGGAATCAAAGTAGCATATTGGAATTTAGAAATAAGGTTGAAAAGCTATCACTTACTAGGGTCACATATGAGTGGTTGGATGATTGAGCTTGGAGACAAGTGTGAAATGATTTAAAGCACACTCATTATTTGGTTTCTTCTTATGTTTCAGAGATGAAACATGTCAAGGATGGAAGGAATGCTATGTACCTAGGGATATGATATATTAATGTATATAGGTTGATGGAGATGTTGGCATGTGGTATACATCCCCCTTAGTTAGCTATATGGGTCCAATATATTAGGATAATGGAGTAACTTGTGGAATTAGTGCATTATGTAATGGTTGGCCTACATTAGGATTAGGAGGTTACCCATCCATTATTAGTTAGATATAGGTCCATATAAAGGAGATTATTATCATTTTAAAGGAGGAAATAAGCATTGAGTCTTTTATTATAAGAGGATATTGGAGGTTGCCCCCTCAGAGAGACATTGTGGAGTTATTCCTTCCTAAAGGAGTATTGTATGGTGTTGTCCTACCTTGAGGGTACTATATTTTTACATATATTGAATATTTGGACATCTTGGTCCACTAATATCTATTATTTTATGTTGATCTACATTATATTCTTCTTATTTCCAATTATGATCCACACTTATAATATTCATAAATAATGTAGAATATAATGTAGATCAACAAAAAATAATAGATATTAGTGGACCAAGATGTACAAATATTCAATATATGTAAAAATATATTACCCTTAAGGTAGGACAACACCATACAATACTCCTTTAGGAAGGAATAACTCCACAATGTCTCTCTGAGGGGGCAACCTCCAATATCCTCTTATAATAAAAGAGTCAATGCTTATTTCCTCCTTTAAAATGATAATAATCTCCTTTATATAGACCTATATCTAACTAATAATGGATGGGTAACCTCCTAATCCTAATGTAGGCCAACCATTACATAATGCACTAATTCCACAAGTTACTCCATTATCCTAATATATTGGACCCATATAGCTAACTAAGGGGGATGTATACCACATGCCAACATCTCCATCAACCTATATACATTAATATATCATATCCCTATGTACATAGTATTCCTTCCCTCCTTGACATGTTTTGTTCCCAAAACATAGGAAAAACCAAATAATGAGTGTGTTTCAAATCATTGCACTTGTCTTCAAGCTCAATCATCCAACCACCTGTATGTGATAGATTTCCAACCTTGTTTCAAAATTCTAATATGCTACTATAATTTCATTCATGATCATAACTATACCACCTTGGTATCCATGAATAAATATTCCTCCTTTGATTCCATGTACTATATTCTACTTCACTACTCTAATTTCATACCTAGCGATAATAATTCTACCTTGGCTTCCATGTATAGCCATAGTTATTGAAACTCTGATTTCCTACATAGCCAAAGTGCCTGTTGTTATAACACTCCCTCATATGGTTCCATGATTATTTCCTCTCATGATGATGGTGTATATATACCTCAACTATTTTTGGTACTTTGATCTTATCAACCTTTTCTTCTACCTCTTCCACCTTTTTCTTTGGTGGTTCCTTTGTATCTTGAGTAGATGAAGTGTTTTTCTTTGCTTGTATTATTTCTTTATCTATGTCTTCATCTAAATCTTTCACATGTTCTTCTTCACCTACTTTAATATCATCTTCATGATCTATCTTGATTGTTATTTATGCCTTTCCAACTATGATATCCTATAAAGTGAACTTATTTTTACTATACCAAAATTTCATGAACTTCTTTTGAACATTATTATTGATTGTTCCCAAAACCTATAACCATGGATATCCAAGAACCATATCCACATCATCCATACCCAAAGCATAAAAATCTGATTGCAAAACATATTTTTCCATAATGAGCTTCAAATCTTCAAACACTAGAATATTATTACCATCTACTTGAACCTCCTTGATGTTTTTTGCTTGAACATGTAGATGTTTGGACACATTCATGTTGATGAAGTTATACTTGATAGTAGGGTTTATGGACATAACAACCTTCTTCTTTTCAATGCATCCATAAAATAAAAAAACTGAATTAGATTTATTTAAAACCAAATTATTTAAACTCTTAGCATCCAATTCTTCTTCTTCTTATTCTTCTTTGAGATTCTCTAATTCTCCTTCTACACCATCGATACTCACCTAATTATCATTATGCTCGATTTTTTCTTCTTCATCATCACTTGCATGTTCTTCCTCATTGTAATTATTTTATTCCACTAATTTTTCTTCTTTATCATCTCCATTATCTTATTCATTACCATCATTATTTTCTTCCTCTTCTTCATCCTCTTTTCCTTGTATATCCCATCAATCTATGAAGACTTGTTCCATTTATTCCCATGAAGAATACATTTGTGCGAAGCTCATCTATTTAAACCAATGTTGTGCAAGCCCAAAAAAAGAAAGAGATAAGCATGTTTACCATAAAATTATTTGAGTATTATTCTCCTTAAAAATTATCCACCATTCTCTAGCATCAATATCATCCTCCCCTTAAAATACTTACAACTTCTTAATTTACAAAAAAACTAGGGTTCATAAAACCCTAAAATGTCAATAAATCATTCAAAACTAATCAAAATAGTCCCAAATTTTGAATTTATCTTCCCCATATGATATTGGAACTTTAGTAAAAAATTTGTGAAAAAAATATACAAATTTCGGCCTATAGAGTAAATATATTTAAAAATATAAAATTCCAATAAATCACTCCAAACATTTCAAAAACATCTAATTTTTTTTGTAGTGTTATTATATTAATATACGATAACAATAAATTTCATAGAAAAACTCTTGATATTTTGGAAGATATGGTTAATTAGGACAAACACTAAAATATCTATATCTCCCTCAAAAATAATCATAAAGGTTCAATTTTTTTACTGTGACTTCCTTAAAATATTCATCTTTAGTAAAACAAATTATGAAAAAATTCATAATTGATTGAAAGATATTGATGTTTATATAAAACTAGGGTTTTGACACATACAAATTACCCAAATCAAAGCTCTGATACCACTTGGTTAGTGATATTCCTCTCATGAATATTGCCTTTCCAACTATGATATTGATTATATTTTTTGATTAATATTGAGATTTATGCTATTTTAGGATAATAGAATGTTGCTTAGTTAGATGATAATTCATGATTTCTTATTATGAATTGGTTTATGTATGCATTTGCATTTTAAGTATATTAATGAATTGTTTTAATTATATATTGTTACTTATGATTATCATGAGATATGATCTAATGACTTGCATGTTGTGAGGTGGACATAGGAGAATTCATCCCTCAAACATGTTGGAGGGAGAGCATCATTGGAGAGGGTGGTGTAGATGGAGACATTAAATGTCTAAAAAGAGCTATTAAAACCCTGCACACACCACAATAATTAGTCATGGTAGAAAATGCATTTAAAAATGATCATTTTGGTGTTTATTTAAATTGTTAATTTCTATGTTTGCTTGAGTAGGTGAAATATAGGAATAAAATTCCTTGTGTTTAGATTAATGCATCATTAATACACATAGAGTAAAATTTAATAAAGGTAAAATTTAATATGGGTTATTATTTATTATTTTACAATGAAATTGCTAAAGCATGATTAAATGCTAAATGGGCTAAATATGAAATTGAAATTTTTTATTAAAATATAAAAGGGAATTGTTTTTGTTTTTAAAAGACAAAAAGAGAAAAACATTCAAATTAGGAAAATGGAGAAAAATAAATTAAAATATAGAAAAAAATAAGAAAAGAATTAAAGATCCTAAAATTAGCAAACACAAAAAGATAAAACAAAAACAAAAAGCTGAAAGAGGAATTTGGCATCTATTTTTATATTTAAGAGAAGGAATGGAAGAGAGTTAGGACAACTTAAGCATTTGAAAGGAAAGAAAAAAGGATGTGACATTGAGAGGCAGAGGCACATAAGATCAACATGCCAATCTTGATGGTAGGTGGTGTATTTAAAATTCATTATTCATTGATGCGAGTGGAATAATATTATTAGATAATGGATAATAACATAGAAATCATTATTAAATGGGTTTTAGTCAAGAGTATTGTATAATATACCCTCTAATTAAATAAAAAAATCCCAACCCCTTTAGAAAACTCTGTGCAATTATTCATTCAAGAATATATTTGACTATAACTAGTAATGTTTAGCCCAAGATAGGCATCGTACTATTATTATGAACCATTATATACATACATACATACATACATACATACATACATACATATATATATATATATATATATATATATATATATAGGCACTAAAATCTTGGGTAATGTCTAATATTATTCCAACAAGAATGCAATATTGCATCATATCTATTGATCTATATAGTGTCACATAATTATAATATGTTAAATATTAGCTTAGAGGTTCATAATTCTTTTCTCTTACGGTGATATATTAGCTTCCATAGGCATCAAACCTAGTTATTTACCAATCTAGTTTAATTTTGATTAATAGAAAACCTTAGTTATGAGTCACGACATAGACTAGTATAATATGGATCGCACTAAAACATGGCATGCATAGGCATATCTATAATGAGATATCATTTTAAGAGAAATTTGGGGTATGACATAGATTTATTTCTATGTTTAAATTATATATATATATATATATATATATATATATATATATATATATATATATAAGTCTAAAATGATTAAAAATTATTAAACAAAACATTGTAGATATTTATAATATATATTTAGATTTATATAGTGAACTTTAGCCAACCAAATTCATCAACAAGGCATCATAATAACTAAAATTTATATAAATATACATAGTCAGCTAAGGTGTCAACCTATATTTGGTTGGGCATCCTTTTAAATAGGTGTCAAACTATTTAATGTTTGGTAACCTATCCAATGGTGTCAAAGCATCAAACCATTCAACTAGTACTTTTTAAAATTTAGAACTGTTAGAGAAGTGGTGACCATTATGCTTCAATGAGACTGTGTAAATTGTTAATGATATTTTTAGACCTATTGACATATTGTGAAATTTTTTTAGTATATAGTCTTAACTTGTAGGGTGTGGCATTGCCACATTTCAAGTGAAAACTCTGTGCATTAGAATAGAATTTGGAATGCTTGAAATAATTAATAGAATAAACTAATTATATACAATTTGTATAAATTAAGATAGGCTTATATAAATGTTGGTATTTATGAATTTGAATTAGGCAATTCTATTTTATGGGCATCACCCCATTTTTGCCAAGCCCTTTGTGTGGCTAAAAACCTTTATATTAAGATATATACTTATTTTCCTTAAAGAAGTTATAAAAAAATCTCATGTAATTTGATAAAAATAGTGGATTGGTATGAGGACAAAACAAGTAAATAAAAATTGATTGGCTAAAACTGAGTAAGATTTCCATATGAATGGAAATAGTGTGATTTTGACTAAAAGTTAGCCAAACTTTCATAAGTTTTAAGAAAGCTTTACTTCTATCAGATGTTTCTGTTTAAAAACTAAACTTTAGGTAAACATACTTTATGTACAAAAAGATATCTAAATAAACCTACCCTTGTAGCAGGACTTAGGTTGAAATCATAGCTTGATTTATAAAATGAATTAAATCAATATTTTACTATAAACTTTCTAGTTTTATGAGTTATATATCCCAATAGGCATAAAACTTATATTGATAACTCTAGTATGAGAGTAGCAATAAAGAAGCAGATTCTTAATTATTATAGATAACTGTATCAATGTGTAAATGGAGTTAATCAGATTTACCTCTTTATTTTGTGGGATCAAACATGTGGACTTTTAGACTAATTAAAATATGGAAACATGTCAGGCAAAATATTGAATTAAGTTATGAATATTTACATGGGGATATAATCCTTTAAATTAATATTCTTAGAAGAAATATTAACCAAGAAAATGAAAGAATTTAAATTAACAGTTGAGAAAAAGGTTGCTTATAAAAATAACTAAATAGATAAACTATATCTTTTATTTTTTTAGGATAAACAAAGGCTCTGGTTTTCTAGTTATCATTTGAAATGAATGTTTCCATATACTTTTAACTAATCTATGAGTTTAAATTTATTAATTATGGTCAAAACACTAGACTGTGGTAATATGGGTTGCCATAGGGTGTAGAGAACTAGAAACTAATTGTGTTGTTGAAATTGTATAGATAATTTGTATATTTATCCAAGTGGTATATTGATAAACATTATTTCTAGTATGAGATATAATATAATGAAAGATTCATACATATGTTAATAGATTTAATGTATGTTGTTATTATTCTTATATATAACATGTCATGTGTTGTATATACTAGTAGGATGTATGTCATTTAATCTTATAGTTGAATTTTGTTTGACCAATCTGCATTATTAATGTGGAGTAAGGAGTGAGATGGACTTCACTGGCTTACCTACATTTCAATGTTAGATGAAGGCAATCTGATAAAGTGGTGTGCATAAAATTGATAGATCTATAAATCATTTTATATTACTATTTGTAAAGTTTTGGCCAAAGTATGTTTAGTGAGACATTATTATTCATGAGTATGATTTACATGTATGTGTGATATCTTGTAATATATCAAGTCTTTCTATGATATATGGCATGTTTAGTTAGTTATAAATCATACAACACATGGGTACTATCTAGTCTCTCTAGATTCCTATGCCATAACTATCTACCCATCTATGAAGGGAGGACCATTTCTTGATGGGATAGTGTAGGGGATGATTGGTCTATGGTTGGTATGGAAAAACACTTAGATGATTCTCTCCCTCCCTACAACAATACTACTTATTAATATGACACTTGATATTTCCACATACACTTGAAGTTTAAGAACCAAGCTCTAGGGTAGTTGAGTATCTTATTTATAGATTATAATATATTGTAATTGTAATTAAAGAGTTGTAATTATACATTGATTCACATTGTCAGTGGTTATAAATTACTTTCTTTATTGAGTTGTCATATTCTCATGAATTAGAGATTCATATTTATAATGTATTATGATTTGTTATCGTGATTACACATGATTACTTTAATTATCTTTATTAGAATTTTGATTTTTAGTCTACTTTTGCATATGTGTTTATTTTAAAAAATATATTTTTCTAGTAGATCCCAATAGGGATGTTACATTTAATAATACAAAGTTCATTATTTTCCCATTTTATCCTTATGCACTTTGGCACAATATCCTCATGGTTATACTTATATCATCAAGCATACTACCTAGTGTTATTACATCAAATTTCTTAGACTCTGATGAGAATTATTATAACAATGATGGCTTGATAATAGACACATTCATCATTCTTCATATCCTTTATCACCTATCATAACATCTAACATCCCATATCCAATCAATTATCTTAGTACTTTATTTTCAATACGATCATCCAAGTCCACTTGTATAGTATCCAATCCTTCCTACAAGTCATTTATCATCATGTCTATATCCTCTACTTAATTATCTACCATACCTCTAGTCATCAACATCTAACATCTCATCTCCCATATTTAATCCTAGTCAAACATTTGATTCACATCCTCAATCTAAAAAATAACATGTCTATCAGTCATCATCATCATAATATTCTAATCCATCATCATCATGCTTTAATCTAGTCTAAACTACATTGGATTGAGGTCTATTTATAATATTAAGGCAACACTTAGTCACATAATATGCCTAAGGTCATCTCAACCACTCTCCCCTCTTTCCCCATCATTCATCATCACATCTATCTTATCCCTCATCATCTTCACAACTTGCATCATTAAAAATCCTTGAGAAATGATATCAATCATTAATTAATCAATCAATTTATTGGTCAATTACCATCCCCACAATCACCTCCTTAATTATTTTCATAAATTGCATGCACATGTCAATTGGTCCTGAGATATCACAACATCCATTTTATTTTCCATTAGTCATCCATTATCACTGATTGGTCAGTTCATCATTTAAGGTTTATAGTTTCATCTTTTGGTTGAGACATGACCTAGATCATAACTTTATTATAATCTCTCACTCCCTTGCATGTATCCTTGCTATGGTCCTCATTTATATCAATCACATTATGGCTCATTGATTTGATGCATTATAGTCAAATTCTTTCCCATCATCTTTTAGTCACTTGCTCATATCATTTATTCTCTCTCATCCCCTTCATCACATTACTTGACTTTAGCCTTTGAGTTACATTCATCATTAATATTATCAAATCAATAGTGTCCTAGCTTATAACTCTCCCTTTCATAAATCCTTACTTGGGATACATCAAAATATTATGGCCTTTTTATCTTATGATTATCATGTTATGGTTTATTCCCCCTTATGATGTGTTGACAAATATGACATAGTCACTTCCACTCCTTATGCATATGTTTTTGCTAGGGGTATCATCATTTTGTATCTCACTACTCATGTTGAGGTCACATTATTCATCATTTATCTCACATATAGCATCCCATCCCCTTGTTTATTAATTGTATCTCACCCCTCATTTCCTATTTTAAGTGGCCATCTACCTCATTATTATCCTCATGTCCCCTCTAGGGGGCATCATATGTACAGTAACATCATCTACTAATATTCGTCTTTTTTATGTCTTTCTTCTTTGAAATACCATTTGTATACACATAATATTTTCAAACTTTATCAATTATTGATGCCTTCTATCTAACAGGAACTCATTAAATCCCAATATCTCTAACTGCATGCCCTAAGAGGTGTAACAAGAAAATTATAGGTAGACCATTGGTGATTCATAGGATTGTTGTCCCTTTTTACCACTTACTATCTACACACTTGTCTCCTAAAAACCATTCCCTTAATATTTTCCTCCTATTTTGCACCATCGTCTAACCTTTTACCACTTTCATTATCCCTTCCCTAACCTAAAACCCTTTATTTATATCTTAAATTATATAATCAACCACATTGACCTTGTATTATTATTAACAAAACTTATTAAGGTCTAGGTCAGCCCTTGGCCAACCTAGTCCATGACCTAATTTATTTTTATCAATTATGATACTAGATCAATTGGGTCGACCTTATTGACTTAAAAATTTGGAAGGGTTTAGGGTTAGACATACCTATATAAACACATTAATTTTTCCATTCCTAAGAGAAGAGAATAAGTAAGATATATTGTGCATCTACTTATCCACCATTCTACTTGAGGAGCAAGCTTAGGATTTCATATTTTCTTTGGAGATACAGATCTTGTCTTATGCAGATGTATTTTGAATACATTGATAGGTTGTGTATCCTAAATCTGATTTATCCTTTTTATTCTTACATACCACAACAACCTCTTTTGAATCACCTTGGCTAAGGGAGATATTGAGGATTAATGGGTTCATCTTCGAAGGTAAGTATTCCTAACTTTGTTCCTCCTTTGAAAGAGTAGATATATATGCATTTTCAATTTTCTTCTATGCATTAGGATTACGTATACATTGATGTGAGTATATGTATTCTATTCATGTTTACTTTTCATGTTTATTACCCCCACTTTGTGCCACAAGCTTTGGTGAGCACTAGATTAAATTTTTCTTGTTATTAATTTAGCAAATATGAAAACATAGGACCTAGTTAGGGTTACTACATAGATTTTATTGACTGGAGGCTTTGAAACCCTCTCTAGTGATATTATTTATGGTAAGATATACCTTGATTAGGTCTAGTATATCCATCTTAGTTATGACCCTATTTATCTAATGTATCCTCAATCAGAAGTGTAAACATGATTTATCTTCTCTAAATTAGGGTTGATTTATAGATCTACTACATTTTCCATTGTAAACATTCTAGAGAAATTGAAATGAATCTAACCCTTGTAGGTTTATTTCACACTTTCATTTCTATCATCTTGTTATTTTTATATATTTGTGATACTATATCGAATTAGTCATTATAGTTTTAACTTTCTATGTGTAGATTTAACACACAGTCAAATCAAAATTAATATGTTATTTTTGTGTAGGTATTTATCAGATATAGGTTACCAAATTGAATATGTTAACATATTACTCTTATTTATTAAAAAATAATAATACAAGGTCAAACAAGTTGACTCTATCACCTAATTCTCT
This sequence comes from Torreya grandis, assembly GCA_037957365.1. Classification (NCBI taxonomy): domain Eukaryota; kingdom Viridiplantae; phylum Streptophyta; class Pinopsida; order Cupressales; family Taxaceae; genus Torreya; species Torreya grandis. The sequence continues at coordinate 195,484 of JARHVA010002525.1, forward strand.
CTACCAACATATAGATCAAGAAACTAGGTCAAAAAAGTTGACTTAGTCTCTCTGCTAGCATCTAGATCAACAAACTATATTGAATAGGTCAAATTAGTATCTCTTATAGCATCTAGATAAACAAACTAGGTTGAATAGGTCAACCTAATCATCTTATCCATCTTTAACACATAGGGTTTTGTAGAACAAAATAAAACCAATCAACTTAGTTTATAGAATTTGCAAGTAACATTCAAGACACTTAAACATAAAATTTTCAATCCTAATCATCTTACAACCCACCAAGTTTCCTCTCTTTCTCTCTCATTCATTTCAATACTTTGTTTCATTTATGTTTTAAACAAGTTAGTAGTCTTTGAAACTATAACCCTATAAAAAACTAAGTTGACCTAGTTGACTTAGTTTTATATCTTATCTTCTATTCAAAAGTATGAATTGACCTATTTGAATTTTTTATTAAATAATTTTGATTATGTAGAATAGTAGAGACCCAATCGACTCTATTCTATATTATTTGCATACAGTGTTGTTTGAACCAACATTGTACCATTCTAAATTTGGTAATTAACAAATATTTGATATTAATTAATTCACACTTTCATTTTCATTTGTTTTCATGCTTAGAGTAACTCACATAGTCTAAATAGGTGGTTTTTTAAATTATTATTTAGTTTCACTATTTTTCTCTTTTGCACACACTACCAAATCACATAATATTAAAAATGCATTTAACATTTATCTTCCCAAGGCCTACCTGCTTAGATTTCATTACCAAGGGGGAATTTGACTTGGTTTTCTATCCAAGTATAAATATGTGGTTAATGGTATATATTATCAAAACACCTGACACCCTTATCTCTATGAGATTGTGAAGTGAGGGGGTAGGACCCAACACCAAGCTAGTGATATTACCAACATAAAACCATTTTAGCTAAAACATCCTAAAACCATCCATAGATTGCCTTATAATTACCTATTTTCATCCAAATTTCATATCACACTAAAAACAACACTTTATTATAATCTAATAACACTTAGGATGAACACTTAGTTAGCATTTACTTTTCAGTTGATTGCTTACTCATTGATCATTGTGTATTATATTGTAAAAATTTATATTGGCCAACATTGGTGCAAAGTTTTATGTTGTGTTCCAAAATTGGATCACTCACATTGATCTAATTGTTTGTGTATTTTCTTCCATTTATTATTTAAATTATATTTCAAAATGTTTTCCCCTATTTTAGCACATTATCATTTTCTTTGGTATAGTCTCTTACAGACTATGTTTTCTCCTATTAGTAGTACATAATCAACCTATATGATTGTGAATCCATTTATACCTAATTTATCTCCTAGATTTTAATATAAAGTCAACTTATATGACTCTATATTATTTTCTACTAGTCAGGTTATAGTACTAAGTTAACCTAGTCAACCCTATATCATTATCAATTGAGTTTCATACCCTATCTATAATATAGAATCGACCTATATAACTCTATACCCTTATCTTCCTCTTGGATTATAGAACATATTCAACATGGTAAAAATTTTATCCTTTCTACATCTTTTACTTTACATTAGATTCATCTCCCTTAATATTTTTCCCTCATCATGAACTTCCTATTTGAAGACAACACTAAGTTGAATTCAATAGATATGATGAGATTTACCAACCCTAATAGGTTATCCCATAAGTATCTTGTTTTTCCTACCCTAAATGAAAGTAATTTACATGTAGATAATCACATTACAAATTATGGGACCCCTCCTCATTCCTTTTCAGTTCATAACCCTCTCTTCTCCTTAGAAGATCAACCTGAATTAGAGTATACTCCAAAAATACTCTTCTTCATCAATGAGTTTCCTCATAATCAAGGAAAATATGCTTTTAATATTTACCATCTCATGATAAGTGGTCTAAAAAAGGATCCTCATTCACCTTCTCTCATATTCTCACATGGATTTGGGGACACTAGCTTCTTTGCTTCTCAACCACTTCCCTCTATTTTGGCCCCTTATCACACCATGACATCTTCCTCCCTAATTTCATCCACCTACATGCCTAGTATCTCTACTAAAATGGTAGGATTTACATCTATTATGCCTATTCTAAGACCAATTATTATCAATTATTCCACTAGTGCATCATTTTCTACCCATAGTAATCATGTCTCTAATTCTGCTTCTTCTTATCCCTCTACTAGTATGTATTTTTCCACACAAGCAAATCATGCTACTAGTGCCTCACTTACCAACATTTACTTTCCACCACTAATACCACCAATAGTGGTAACAAAACCACTAATACCAATCCAATGCCTCACATAATGTTGACAACACCACTCAAACCCATCAACTTATATTAAAAAATCCTAATCAAATGAATGCTTTCCAAGATAACAATGCTAACCAAATGATGAAAATGCAAAATCATCTCATCCATCTTCAAAATCACCCTTAACAGGTTCCATGGGGAATGCATAACCAAAATGATCCCCCACATCCTCTTCAAGATTCCCATGGTAATATTATCCCTCAATTCCTCTTATTAACAAAGCAATCAAGCACATTAAAAATGATCCTCTTACACATCAAATTGCTAACATCGATATAGGAGGTATCACCCCTATCATTACTTATAATGGGTAGACCGATCCTACTCTCCACATAAAAATATTTAAAATTTTATACAAAGATTGTGTCAAGTTAAATAATTTTTCCACTACAAATCTATTATAAAAAACTCTCATGAGTGATGCTTTAGATTGGTATAACCAACTCAAACATCATTCCATCACTAGATTGGAAGATTTAGTCAATGCTCTAGTTAGTGATCTCCCTAAAAATACCTTGGCCCATTTTATCAATTATAAGTAACTTGAGACAAAAAATAAACAAGATTTTATCAAATGATGCAAGACCTTGTCTAATAAATGTGAACACAATATGGAAAATGTTAACCTTTTTCATCTATTTATCAATGATCTTTATCCTAAGTTATAATATTAGGTCCAAACTCTCTCTCTATGAACTTTAGAAGAGGCCATTGACCAAGCCAAACACCAATATTTCCTCATTCATCAATTCAATCCATCCCAACCTTTTATGGGTACTTGCATGTTAATAAAAAATAAGAATAGTCACGCTACCAATGATGGTGTCACCGATTCTTATGATACCATTCATACTATTCAAGCTATTGTTCCCATCCAAGTTATGGAATAATCTTCCCCTCTAAACCACATCACTAATCCTCATTTATCTTCAACAAATAACATCAATGTTAATTAATCTTTATCCTTAGTAGAATTACAAAAGCATCTACAAAGGACTCTTACTTGAGAACTTGATCCCAATTATCTTATAAAATCATGGTATGATCCTAATAATTTTTTTTGGTTTCATGCTAGTTGGGCTCATTCTCATGAGACTTATAGGTAAATTCATAATTTGGATATGGATTTCCTTCTCGGTCCTAATTTTGACCATGATTCTATCATTCGTAAACATCAACAATCCTATGGAATTACCTTAAAAGCACATGAAACAGAAAATAAATCTCAAGCTTTAAACCAGGATAATGCTCATTTGGTCATCTACAAAGATCCTCTTTTAAATCATCAAGACAACCAAGATAAGCCTACCCCTTCTACCAATAATGTTGATAGTCTTATAGACCTGATTCCTAAATAGAATGTGGTTAATATGACTAATATGTAAAGGGTAGTTTCCTTTATTAATCCTCATCCCATCCACACTCCTCAAACATCTATTACATTCTATGTTATCCAAGACTCTTCCCCAACTCACTTAATGGATTTGGAATAAGAAGACCTTATATATTTTGATGAAGCAATTCTAACACCTCCTTTGGATAACACTTATCATACCATTTATACCACTCCTCCAACCTCTTTACCCATCAATAATGATACTCAAACTTTTTTTAATACTTATTCTAATTTATCTAAAACCAAACTTGTATCAACTACCTCATCTTCTCAATTCAATCAACAAACTTATCCTCCAATTAAACATCCCTCATGTTATCAACATAAATTCACATGCACTTTGGCTCCTCCTTCCAAGGAGCTCCTCCAACACTATGAAACTCTTTCTAATATTCCCCTTATTAGTTATGATGTTTACGATACTATAATAGAGGTTACTAATCTCCCATCTCAAATCCCATTTCTCGAACCTATGTGGACTTCTCTGCATCATTTTAATCATCTTATGTAGTTCTTATTTGAAATGAATATCCCTCATCCTCCCATATAAGGGTATGAATATACCTTATCCAAATTAAAATATAGCATTTTACAATAATGTGAATAGATGTCTGTACACATTGATGAAATAATGGGCACGTCTCTTTCACTCAAATTCCTCATTGCTTCTATGATCCCTGATGAGATTCTACTTTGTGCATATGATCCTCCTCTTTTTTTAGTATCCAAATTAATGATATATAATTTAAGTGTGCCTTGATTGATGAGGGTTAAAGCACTTATGTTGCTTCTCTTGATTTTATTAAAACCCTTGGATATTTTAAATGTAATTTTAAGTCCACACATAGAACATGCCAAGGCTATGATCGAAGGTAAATGCCTCCCTTAAGATGTGTGTGGCTTCCTATCACTATCCCACCTTTCACTATTCAATTTTAGGTGATGATCTTCAAATTTATTCTATCTTATGACATTTTACTTGGTAGTCCATGGACTCATGACAGGAGAGCAATTGCCTCTTCTGCTTGACAATGTGTCAAATTTCCTCATAATGGATTAATCTATAGGATTAAAGGTTACAATAACCCTTAGAATTTTGAATAATTCCAAGACCATTGTGTATTTAATATTACAACCCTTGAACCCTTATTGATAATTCCCTTTCATTAATCTCAATGGTTTAACTTTATTATCAACTCAACTTGAGGTTACAATGGTCACCCTAAACTCATCAAGAATGTCCCACCTAACCTCTTAGATTCAAACGATAATGAGCCTAACGAGATTAATATAAAGATCAAGACCTCAAATCTTTCACCTCATCTCATTTCTCATCTTACCCCTTCTCTAAAACCACATTCCAATCAACCACCTAGTGATGATATACTTGTTATCTTAACTAAAACTCAACACTCCATTCATCAAACCATATCGAACAATAAGCTCATCCTTACCTATGTCATTATTCTTTATAAATATAACTATGATGATGGATATACCTTAGATGATACATTCTTATGAGGTCTTGTTCAAGCCCGAGATGCTAAAATTATTTGTTATTATTCCTCTTTACTTCAGCCTTTACATATATCTTCTAGCATTTCATCCTATATAATTCCTAATTTTAGCATTTTTAATATTTTTTATTGGGTGGAGATGGTTTTCACACCTCTAATTTATGAAAGAGAATCATAGGTGTATGTTTATGGATCATGCTATGATTGGTATTTATCACTTTGATAGATACCATGACCCCTCTAGCTAACTTATCCTTGAGATGCTAGTGATTGTCCTTCAAGCTTAAGTGCATCTTACCCCTCCCTTAGTTGAGCCCAATTTGGATCATATTCCCACTCCCTCTTTAGCTAAGTCTCTTCCTATTTCAGATCCTATTTCTCCTTCAATCGAGCCTTGCCCAGTCTCTCCACCAACCCCACCTTCCCTTGGTGATGGTTTTCTCCCTTTACTACAGGTTAATTCTTTACCCAAAAAATGGGATGATCATCCATATTGTGATATTCATAAAGTTTTTTATCATTAGATTAGAGACTATTCATTATACCAACCTTCCTCAACTTCCATTTCCACTCCTTCTATTAGTACACATACAAATTGTACTAACAAACATATTTATTACTTCTATGATAGATAATCATTCATCCATGCATTTTCATAAGCTACAAAAATACATATACACTTTGCATCCCACTACTCCTTAGCCCATATAAAAGGCTATACCTCCCTCAAAATTATTACCTAAATATCTTACCAAATATGGAAAGGTATATTATCTATGTCACTGATGTGGTACTCATCACACTAATAATTATCACATCCTTTAGTATCATCTCAAGGATCACCTCATGACCATTATTTCACCTACTACCCTTCTTCCCATATGTTTCCCTTGGAATAAGGTCCCCCCTTATTCCCCTATGGATCTACCACCTATCGTATCTCCACCTATGATTCCCTCACCCTTGGATTCTCTTTCCTTGGTGGCTCCTTCTCCACTAGTGACTCCTTCACCTGTGTCTCATTCCCCATCGATGACCCATTTATCTCCCATAAATTCCATTATCTTTGCTTCTCCTAAGCATATATTACATGATATACCTCATCAACATGATCTTTTAGGTGTTCTTACATTTTCCATTGAGGAGATTTAAAGTGAAGTATTTTCTCAACTTTCCCTAAAAATTTATTAGACTTTGGCTGCAATTTGAGTTCAAAATCATAGAGACTTATTATATGTTATGGATAATGTGTTCGTATAAATATATTAGTATTTATGAACATAAGCATGGTGTTTTTTCATTTATTTATTCATTAATATTGGACATGTGTTCCAAATTTACATTTATCTATCTTATATCATTTGACATTGTGTCAAATACTTATTTATCTTACAAGATGACTTATGTTTTGCACTACATGTTGCTTAATGCCATTTTTCTCCTTATGTTCTTTTATGGATTATTTATCATGATTACATACTCTTTCTTCATGAGTTATTTTTCTATGGTTAGCTTATTCTCTTTTCATGATTGTTTGCTATCTTATCTCTATCACCACAAATAATTGTTATTGTGATTTGGTTATACAAACCTTACTTCCTTTAGTCATTCCTGATTTCCCATTGAACAATTATCAAAAAATTAATCTCATTATAATCTTATTTTATTGGTCCACCTTGGATCTCCCTTTATTCCCCTTATTTCTTTTCACAAACTAAGCATACAAATAGTTGAAACTTGAGATAACATATTGGTTCATAGTTTAGCCTAAGTGTTATAATTAATCATGTCTTTGGATACTTCAATTAATTTAGCCTAATCTTAAATCTCATTTTTGCGTATCACTTTATCTCTCATGATTGGTCATTTCAAGTCCATACAGAGGAATATTAAAATCCATAAACATTCAAAATCCAAATCATTTCACAAAATAAAATTATCTAAAAGACAACATTCAAAATTTTAAAAAGTCAAATCACACTAAAAGTCATGATTATAAGCACATATAATTTTTATAATCAAATCTCAAACTCCATAGTTGGCCTCATAATAGATTTGAGGTCCATTGGGGTGCAGTAGGCCAGTATATTAGAAAAGGAGAATAAAAAAATATTTTAGTGTTACTACCTATTTTCTAATGCATGTACCCAATATTCAAAGTAGACCGATGGCTTTATAAGGGGTATTAAAGAATGGGTAACATATTGTGAGAAGGTAGGTCCATTTTACTTTCTTTTTCAAAACAACTAACATGAGTTGATATTAAGTACCAAACTTATTTTCCCACAAATATTTGAGCCTATAGTGAACATGTATCCTTTGTATATTGATGGTCACTAATCACTTAGTGTCTTTATATGTCCTTAATTGCACCTCATGTTTATTAAGGCCTTCTTATAAGATGCCTAAATTATTCTTTTTACATTCTCTCTTTTACTCCCTACAATCCTAATATTTCCCATTGAGAAATATTGTTTTTTTCACTGATCACTCCCTCTAGGGATTTCATTTATGAGTTGTAGTGTAAGGCCTTGGATAGGACCTGACCTTCCCCAAAAAATACCAAATTTTCACACTACCATTCAAAACATCACCTTTTACCATATTTTAACTTTTATTTCCACCTCATTACATGTGTCAAATATGAGATAAGATGTGATTTATTATGAGTTACACATCATTGACATGATTACCATCTTGATTTAGTATGTTTTATGCTTACTTCATTAAATCTTTCACTTTTATCTTCTTATTTTCTAATTGTATGTAAAAATCCAACCATTTTTCTTAAATTTTTTCATACTTCCCAACTTGAATTAGTGTGATTAATTTAAGTCTTTTTTTTCCAATTGTATTTCTCTTTTATACTTCCCAACATGATTTAGTATGATATATTTAATTAATTGATTTACTTTTCTACCATTTATTTTTCATGTGCTTTCCATTTTATTACATTATTTTCATACTTTCCAACATGATTTAGTGTGGTCTTGTTTTAATTTGGTGCCAATATTTTTATGGTTCAAAAACATTTTTCCCTCTTGCTTTACCACTTTTTGGTTTCTTATACTTAGTCATCCTTTTGTTATTACACATTTCTCATAGTGAAATAGTGTGTAGTGTATTTGTTTATGATTACTTATAGTTTTCAAAATCTTTTTTGCCTATTTCTTTTTAACCATACATATGTCCTAAATAATGCTAGAAAATAAAACACTCCACATATATTTCCCATATCATAAATAAAAAAATAAAAATAAATATGCTAAAAATAAATATATCCATGCATCAATAACCACAACCAAAATATAACTCATGAGACCAAAATCTAACTATAAAAATAATATATCATGTGCTTTATATAATGGTACAAAATACAAAAATACATCAATTTATCTCTATAGATGCCTTAGAATATCCCCTCTGCATAGTGTGTTGTAATGAGGCTATTTGAGATCTCAACTCTACTACCTATCCCTATAGATTAGATATTTGGGATATACCTATCTTAACTGGATCATGGTAGTCATGTGTGTAGCTCTCTCATGAGCTAAATCTTGTTATTCATGTGCCTTTCTTAATCCCACCCTTGTCGATGGATGCAATCCATCCTTACATGTTTATAGTTACTTCATGACCTCTACCACTAGTTTAAACTAGCCTTATTGAGATAGGGTAGATGTTATAATAGGATCAACCAACATGGTGGGGTCATATGGTGCCAAAACCCCATCCAAGATGTCATGGTGCATGACCATGACTAGGGATCTGGTCTGACCTCCTCTATCATAAGGTATACAAAATTAGAACCCAGATATATATCAGATCACATATACATCTCAAAATCTATCTATATAACTAGTATTATATCTCATAGAATAAAAAATAATCATAACATTTATTACCTATCCTATTGTCACCATCCATAAGACACATCCCTATTAATTCAAAGCCTAGATTCACCACTCATTTACATCATTGGCCCCTCTTAATTGGTGCTTCTATCGACCAACTCTACCTTGGGTTCACTGTCAGGTCATCCTATGTCACCATTCTATGTACTCAATCCCATTGATAGTGTCTCTATCCATGGTGTGCCTAAGGTGGTCACTTTTCCTCTTAATGTGGTGCCTGCTATGGTACCTATTGGCCAAATTTGGCCTACATACTAATCTTGTATCCATATAAATTAGGTTGCTAATGGGTGAGGATGGATAAAATTTCTACATGAAATGAGTGATCCAAGGATATCATTTTACCCACAAAGATTTTGAAATAATTTGATTTCACTTAAAGTGTAAATTTTCAATTTTTAAAGGATAGATATATAGTTGTAGAGAAGGATTCAAGTAGTGTTGAAGGTTTGTCAATGATGTCTCCAAGGTAACTAATGGATGATATTGATGATATGGACATGTTTCAAAGACCTTATGGGATATAAAGAGTGTTTGGAATGGCTATGAAAGTACATGGCATTCATCTGGTTCTTCATTATGTTTATCTTGACATTTTGGGTCTAGTGGTAAAAATTTTGATTAGGTAGTTTTTAAATGTTAATCTCGCATGTGTGAGGGTGTCAAGATAAAAAAGGTCACATGGGTTTATTAATTTTTTATCCTAATTGATATGTGTTAAATTTTAGATCATGTGATGAAGAGTGACAAAAGTTATGCATGTTCAAAGTTGACTCCTCAAATAGAATTTGCTAAGTTTCCATACTTAGCCATTTTCAACCATGACAGGCACATAGACATCATGAAAAACACATTAGTAACCTCACTTGAACATTTTATAAACACACTCATAAATCTCCTAAAGCCATTGGATCAAGTGGGAACAATGCTTTTGATCTCAAGAACATCTCCAACAAATTTGGTCGCTCTATGATTCTTACACTTCAAGATATAAATCTTTAAAGTTGGTAAAATAATGGGATATATTTGTGTAGACATAAAATTTAAGCCACTATAAAAATTCATTGGATCTTAAGTTTGATAGTCTATGGGATTTCAAATATGTCTATGGGGACATCAAATGATGTTCACATGAATGTTAAATTTAAGACCCATAAAGAAGCCATTGGGGTTTAAATCTAAGTAGATCCAATGGTTGGTATTGAGTCATACATCCAGATTCAATGGTATGAGGATGATATGATAGTGTTATTGGGTCCCCAAAATATAAATGGAGTATATTTAATCATACCAAGGATATTGATGACACATGATCAATTCAAAGGGTTAGTGGATCTTGAGTGTAAATACAAAGGTACCAAGTGTCAATATTGCATTAGCTCACATCTAAGATTAGTGGGCATTCATGCAAATTTAGATCTATGGTGTGAGAGGACATTAATAGGTCAATGATCCAAGTCAGATTTTGATGTAAAATCAAGCAAAGGCAAGCCTAGGACTTCCAATAAAATTCAAAGATGCAGATTTTCAACTTGAGCAAGTTAATACAAAAAGATGTCAAGCTCAATGATGATATAGGAAGAACCAAAATTGACCTTTTAGGGTTGAGGGTCACCTTTAGGACTTCATGAAATATTTAAAAGGTCTTGTAGACTTAATTTAGGGTAAAGGTTGAAAAGCAAAAGTGTTGAGATTATATAAAAACCAATATAAATTGGTTTTGTCTATGGTAGACCCAATTTTAGGTTTCAAAATAATGTCATAGAGGTAGACATGTCAAGGTTCATTTACAAATCCAATGAAATGATTATGAACCCTTTTTTCCACTCTCTCATAATAAATGAACTAGTAAAGGGTAATCAATACTATAATAGGAGCATAATAGATTGATCGAGCTATTGTAACTACATCAACTCTGACACTCAACTTGAAAATGACTTGATCTTACCATTATAACTAAAAATATGATCAATGTAGAAAAAATTTGGAGAAGGAATGAGTGACTATTTCAACCATTTGTTGAGGTGGCCATGATCAACTGAGTGATTTGAAGTAACATAAACATAGGGTAGTTATAAGTAATGTGGTGAGTATAGTTGAGATCAATAATGACCCTTTTAGTAGTAAAAAACTTCTTCCTTCTCATTATATTATTCTATATATTTAGGATTCTAAGCCTTTATTTTCATCCCTTGGGATAGTAAGAATAGACTCTACCAAAATTGTATTATGTACCTCTTAGAGTAATGAGAAAGTAATTATAAAATGTTTGTCAATCTAAGCTTAGTATGTTGTGTCTAATTGATATGTAAAGTGGTCTAATCTTCCCTTTATAGGTTTGAGCTCAACTTGAATGCTAAAAATATTCTTTGTAGGTTATATAGTGAGTCATAGCATTGATATCTCAAGGATAGGACGAAATTTTATCTATAAGTGTATTTAACCAGATCTTATCTTTGTTGTCCTCTAATCTTATTACATCAAACTAACCTCTATGTGAAATATTATTGATTATAAATTAAAATAAGCATTATATTAGTTTTATTCATGGTCCATTAGTGTGTTAAGGTTCAAAATTTTGACTATATATGATAAATTCATTGTGTATCACCACATGTTAGAATAGGTCTTATTTTATGCAACTTATTTAATCTTTTCATCCCAAATTTCTTAGGTTTTATAAATTGAGATCCAAATTATCCTATCTAAAGAGTTAGCCTCATTAAAAACCCTAGAGGTCTAACCTAAATATAGGTAACCCACAACCTAGGGTCATTCCCATGTTGGACCAAGTTTGAGAGTAGGACTTGAACATTTCTACTTTCAACAAGGGTACAACTTGAGTTTACAATAGTACCTATTACACCATACATCATCCATGTCCTCTCCTCCTTCAGTTGCCAGCTATCATGCTTGACCAATCCATGGTCTCACTTACCACAACCTAATTTATGGTCTCTCAACTAGTGCTCCTCCTTCTCCTCTCCCCCTTGGCTCTCTCACATGTCATGCCCAAAATGTGGGAACTAATATAGGATCTACTAGGTGCAAGAGTCAAAACTATCCTAATAAGTATGCCACTAGTTATAGCTTTACCCATCGTATATAATGTCTTGTTATCCACACTTAAACCAATCCTAGTGCCATAGTCACCCAACTAGGCCAAATATTTGTAACATATGTGTAGTGATACCACATTATCTCTCCTCTTATGACTATATAAAACACTATCATATGGGGCATGGCCTGCACTACTTGGTCATATCTCCATTAGTAACCTAAGGTAACCTATCATCGACCACATGGGGAAATCTAGTTGGTTGATATATCAAGAACATCTCATATATACATGCACTTAATAACACCACTAGTCCCATGGTATTCTACCCTATAAACAACATCCCATACATATCATGTATGATCTAAACCTAGATGATAGACCCAAAATCATAGATCACCCCTTGATCCAAAATGGATTGGCATAAGACTATCACATACAATGGTACCTTTCTATCTAACTTGTGACATAACACTCATACTATCAAAAGTCCAATCATAGCCTTTTGGATATCTAGAATCTATGTAATATATAGATCAAATGAGCTCACCCTAAACCCTAGGTAGATCTTATCTGAGCATGTTGCCCATCTAGCTAGTGCTCATCTCTCCTCCATATCATTTGGTGTCCTTGTGATCACTAGTGTCCCTCTTATATGTAGTCCAAATAATGTGTGGATGTCCTCTAGTGTGATACCTACCTATATGGTATCCCCATCCACCACCCATAGAAACATGTTGGTCAACCATTCCCATGTTCCAAGGAACATGATAATGAGATCAACACTTAGTGGGATACATCTCATCTCCATGATACTTCTTAGGCCCACTATAACAAATCTTGTTCTATACACATTTTTCAAATGATCCAACAAATTAGGTAATCACGAAGCATTGGTAAATCACCAAAATCTCTAGCATTTATGTAATATATCAAACAATAAAAGATGTATTAGATCTTCATGTCATTCATAAGCAAAATACATTCTTACAAATTTCATAAATTTAACCTAGTTTGATTTAGTTTATTCATTTTATACCATATTTACATATTACAAACTAAATAATCCCAATCAAAATTTTAACTAAATTGGACTTTTCACTACTAATTCAACCCCTTTCATCCTTTACAGTACTAAATTGGCCACTTACTAACAAATGAAGTCAACCCACTAGTTTTTAATATCTTCTGTCAGCTATGTAGACCTGGTCAACCTTATTCATTTATTGTGATGAATTTTTAACTAAATTCCATAAATGCCTTGGGAATTTATTTTATGACTCCTTCCTACCCAATACCTAATTTGACCCCTAGTGTACTTACACATTTTCTAGGGTTCATTTCGGTGTTTATATTTTTCCTAATAGTTAATTTTCTATAATTCACTCAATTTCAAATAAAAATACTCAAAATTTTTAAATTTTCAATTTCTTATTTATGTTTCACTCATTACAACTGTTACGCATCCTCCCCATCTCAATTATCATCTCCTCACCATCCTAGTTATTTAGGTCTATAACTAGGTCTATTTGAGCTCTATTTTTCTTAGAATAGTAAATAATACTAAATGAATTCTTTTTCACCCTATTTATATTTATTATTTCAAAATTATTTACCGTTCAAATATTTACCATCAGATTTCTTATTTTACTCATATCTTTGTCTCTAGTAACTCATATTTAAAAACATAAAATGTTTTAGAATTCTAACATCATAGATAATATTTTAAACTATTATATGTGTGTGTGTGTGTGTGTGTGTGTGTGTGTGTGTGTGTGTGTGTGTGTGTGTGTGTGTGTAAAAATTTTAATTATTTCTCTTTTTCACTAATCTCTACATGTTCACATAATGTTTCTCACATTGGACACCTTCACATTTCTCACATCTTCTTCTTTATCTATAACACTAAGGTAAGTAAAGGTATGTTTTTTTTTTTTTAACCTTTCATATATCTTATTTTATCCTTGATACACTTTATTCATCTTCAACATTGTGTATTGTTATGTTATTTTCCTAAAGCACCATCCCTTGTTGCATTTATGTAACACATGATGAGATTCAAGTGGGGCATATATATACAATAATATTTTTAAAATTTATAAATTACTAATGCTTTATATATTTTATAAACCCATCAGCTCTCAATATCTCTAAATTTATGCTCTAAGGGGTGCACTAGGAAAGGTGTGGGTAGACCATTGGTGCTTCACAAAATTATTATCCCTTTTTACCACTTGTTATTTACACTCTTGTATCCTAAAAATGATTCCCCTAAGATTTGACTCCTATTTTCACCCTCTTCTAAACTTTTACCACATTCATTATCCCTTCCCTAACCTAAAACCCCTTCTAGATAGTTATATTATAAAGTTAGCCATATCGACCTTGTATTTGTAGCCTAAATTTTGGATTTCTCTTATGTTGCCATTTTTATAAATAAAAACCCAAAATCTAGACAACATAAATTAGAGAGAATAAAGAGATAATCAGATCCTTGAAATGAATTTACTTACCATCATTTTACCTCTTATAACTCTTCCCCAAGATTTTCAAATCAATTTTAGATGCAAAATGTGTTGGATGTTGGATTGTTTGATTATGCTTGCTAATGGATTCAATGAATTCTTGATTGTGTGATTGATTTGATAGGGATATATGGATTCAAGAGAGATGATAATGTAATAAAGTTTCCAAGTTACTTTTCATGGAGGTATTAGCTTGGTTATATAGGAAATAGAGGGAAGGATCAATGTCTTAAATTTAATTTTGAGACACTGAGATCAATGGCTAGGATATTTCCAAGGAATTTTTTAATTCATTAGAATCTTATAGAATATAGAATTCTAGAGTAAAAGGGATAAATTGGAGGAGATTTATAGAATTTTTCAATTCTATAAATCTTTATTAGGGTTAGGGGTGTAGGAATAGCTAGTTAGTGGGGTGGTAGATGGGTAGATAAATAAATTATATTTTTAAATTGGCAAGTGGCTTAATGGGTAGGTTAGTAGGTATGTAGGTTTGGTTAGTAGAATAGTAAGGGTGATTAATTGTTTGGAGAGGTATAATAAGGTTTTTAGGATGTAGGATATGGGGAATAGGATATTAGTTAATTAGCTAAAAAATATAGTTGTAGGTTAAATTAAGGGAATTAGTATAATTATTAGGGTGATAAAATTTAGGTACATACATTTTCCCCCTCTTTGAAAGGGTATTATGAGTGGACAAGATAGAAGGAGAAATGTTATTTCAAAGAAAAACCATAATCATGTGTGGAATCAATGTTATATGGTATTAGTAGGTATGATTCCCCCTCGAGGTAGAATGCAAGGAGAACCAACCTAGATGGTCACTTGAATAGAAGTCTCCAGGGGTGGGGTGAGACCATGATGATATGGGGTTGTGATGCCCCAAGTAGTTACAATGGAAATGTCCTAAGTTTAGAGATAAGGTAATAAAGTGGCTTAATTATGAGAGATGGGTTCTGGACAAATGACTAATGTCTAAAAAGGAGTGATGATTTATAAGATTAAATTGTTGAGATGGGAAAAAGCCATTGATAAATCCTATAGTAAGGAAAAATGCCAAGGAGGGATTTAATAATGATAATGGAGACTAGAAAAGTTGATTAATGATAGAGAACCACTTTACATAAGATACATAGCTTTAAAATGTTGTATGATTATTGAGCAATTAATTTGGTGATGGGATGGAGATGAGGGGTTAATCTTGACTTGGGATTAAGTTGGATAATGGAAAAATGGAAAATCCATGCCCTGGACAATTTAGGAATGACAGTGAATGCTTAATTAGAGTAAGGGAAGAAATTGATAGGATTTCAATGTAGAAAAGGATTGACTGGATAAGAGACTAAAGGTGCTCAAATTCAAAAGAGTAATGGGGGGTCAAATGGAGGTGGGTAAAATAGGATAAAAGAGTGAAAAGAGATTCATTTTAACTTTTATCTTTGGTCAAAATTGACTCTAAACCAAAAAAAACATGAACTAAATCCCCCAAGCTTCACACCACAGTGAGAGAGTTTGAGAATTCCAAAGACCTGAGGATGCTGGACCACTAGTGAGTAACAAACCCTTATATTTGTGATATTTTTCATTTATTTCATGTTAGTTAGGGAAAAATCACTATAGGTGCAATATCACAACTAATGGAAGTACCCTAAGTCACATTATTGCTCACGTGACTTGTGTTTTTGATTTTCAAGTGGTGATATTATAATACCATAATTGTAGAGTTTTGGTATTGCAATACCACAAGTCTAGTCTTGCATTTTTAAAATATCATGAGTTAGTGAGTTATGGTTTTTCATAACTATAAGGTTAGAGATATGGTTATGAAAAATGATAGTACATAATTATCAATTATGTCAAGACTATTGGTTAAGGTAAAATCAAAAGTTAAAATTTTGTTATGGGTGGGAAAATGGATAAGTGAAGGGGAGGAGGTGATAGTTAGGGAATTAAGGGAAGTTATTTGGGATTAAGATGATGCATTTAGGGGGTTTAGAGATGATTAGGGTGTTTAAGATGAATTTAGTTAGCTAGGACTAGGATTGTTTAGGATGAATTAGGAATATATAAGTTAGCATGGTATTAGGGTTAATTAGTTGTAAATTAGATGATAAATGTGGAGGGTAGTGGGGATTGATAAGTAAGGGTCATGTTAGGAGTTAGGGAAAGGGTTGTAAATTAGGTGAGTTAGGTTAATTAATTTAGGTCAGTGATGGATTAGGAATGTATTTGAGTTAAGGAAGGGGTTGTAATCTGGCTGGGGTTA